>CM055281.1:4549462-4941351 GCA_029237695.1 Conchocele bisecta | reverse complement strand
ATTGTGGTAAAATGTTATCAAAATCAGTGAAGCGATTCGTAAGTTATTGAATAAACATAAAATCTTTAACCATTTGCCTTACAAACAAGGTGACCTTGATCTTGGGCAGTCGGCTGATTGATTATTGGTGTTTAACAGCCTATCAACAGCGTTGGTCATTTAAGGCCGAGCCAACGGATTCCATCCCATATTTAACCTGCTGCTGTATCCCAAAATCATAACGGAATATTTACAGAAAAAATATATATTCAGCCCCGAAATTAGAATATGCTGACCTGGTGCTAGGTCCATTCCACACCAAAGCCACTTGGCCCCTTCCCCTAAAAGTAATAGGATTATGAAGGCGTATAACCAGATTCAACTCTCACATACAAGAAAGCCAAAGACGTACATGAGGGCCAAACCAGTAGCCTATTTCATCAACATTGCAAAGTATACTTATCTAGCAAAGTATACTTTCAGGGAGTAATCATTTATGTTTCCAGAAATGCATTATTTCATATAGAACTATAACGACTGCCTATATTTGATGATTCAAAGTATGCATAATTATTATACTGAATTTATTACATTATCACAGCCAAAATGGCTGTGATAATGTAATAAATTCAGTATAATAAAAATTAATAAAAAATTGAAAATTTCTCCCTTAAAGTATACTTTGTTAGAAAAGTATACTTTGCAATGTTGGTGAAATAGGCTACAGGTCTCCGTTCACACACGGTGGCCAAATATAATCAGTGAAGTGATTCATAAGTTTAATACATTTGCCTTACAAACAAGGTGAACACAAGTCCTCAGTGACCTTGACCTTGGGTGGTTGGATGTGGGTCATATGCAAAACAAAGCACCACACTGTGGCCAAATGTTATCAAAATCAGTGAAGTGGTTCATAAGTTATTGAACAAGAGTTGTCAGAGGACAACAAAGCGCGCCCGGTGGCAGCAAAGGAACCGAGGGCACATTTTAACGTGGATTTGCCACAGCACAGTAGAGGACCCTTGGAGCAATGTGTGTGTGAAATATGAAGCAAATGCAAGCAAGGAAACAGAAAATATAGGCCATTATTTACCCGAGCGACTAAGCATTAAGATTTCGAGATGCACAAAGTATGTAACCTTGACCCTGGGCTTAGAATGGGCGACATGGACGTGGATTTGCCACAGCGCAGTAGAGGACCCTTGCAGCAATGCATGTGTGAAATATGAAGCAAATCCAAGCAAGGAAACAGAAAATATAGGCCATTATAATTTTTGAAGATGGACGGACGGACAGACGGACGGACAGACGGACGTCTACGACGCCACGGGTATGCCATAAGCACGGCTTCCTTCGGAAGGATCGCTAAAAAATGAAAGGTGTTACTAACGTACGCACGCACGCACATGAACTAACGCTATATCGGCGAGGGGATACTACACGATGATGAGGTACCAGGAATGCTGCCGTTTAGTAAAGCTACGTAAAGATATCAACAATGAAAACACATTACAAATTATCGCCGATTATCACATTATCAACACATAACTTTGTTAGAATTTACATATTCAGTGGAACCATTCTAAACAGGATACCCTGGTTTCACTGCATTTAATTCAGAAAGCAGTTACACCTGCTTACAAGGCGTATGATCATGTGGTACTAACACCAACAAGTACTGAAACTTCCAGAATTCATCCGATTCAAAGTACGTATAATTTTATATTGTCCTTATTACGTAACAGATTTTGACGAAATATGGCGCATTTGGTGGTCTCTGTACTTTGGCCCAAACTTCTGTCGTAAGTCTGTGCCGAACTCCCTGGACGACCAAATGTAGCTCATGAAGACGCATTTGCTGCGCCATATTTAATCAAAATCCGTTTCATATTAAAGAAAATATAAAATAATACTTAATTTGGAGTGGGCAAGATTTCAACACTTTTCAGCCACTGTTGTTGTTGTTATAACCACGTGATCATGCAACTTGGCTTAGCGACTATTGAGATGTGCTAATTAACAAAGATAAATAAAATACAAGTCAATCATTGTGATACTGACACATATTTTCAAATAGAGAAAGTAGAAAACTAAATGTAAGTTATAAATTAAAGAACATTTAACATTGAACAACACAAGGTAAGGAACGCGTTAATTGACAGGGCTGAAACACCGATTTCATCGGCAAATATGCCGTATAATACGCCAACTTTTTTCCCAGCAACATTGTATATTCAGGCATGAGAATGGCTTCCACTGAAAACAGCTGAAAATCCACTGAAACCCCCTCACCCCCGGTGCAAAAGTATCAAATTTGAGCAGATCAGACTGAGCCTGAAACATTTTGGAAACTCAGATTATGACAAAATCCGCTGAAATCAGCTGATCAGCTGAAGATTCTCATGCCTGTATATTATATGAATGAATGGCCTTTTTGTGGAATTTATCAGGGTATAAACTTGGAAAAGTCGCGGGAATACTGGACGAGGCCTTAAACAAATTACGGGAATATCAATCGACGAGCCTTAAACAAATTAGAATACCATAAATTCCACAAAAAGGCCATTCATTCCTATAATATGCCGTATATTGGAATTATGTGGAATTGAGATATTGCCCATGTTTATTTATAAATATGACACGATATAAAGTATGGTGGAAATTGGTGAAAACATTTGCAACCATATTTAAAACATCAAAACAACATGCAAATGATTAATTTGATTTGATTGAATTGTGTTTAATGGCCTGTCAACAGCTACAGTCATTTTAGGCCAGGCGAGCAGGGTCGAATCCCATATTTCACCTGTTGTGATGGGAGAAAATATCAAAATCAGCACTGAATATTTACAGAAAACAAAATATATTCAGCCCTGAAATTAGAATAACCCGACCTGGGGCCCGTTTCACTAAACTTTGTACGACTAAAATGTTCGTAAGTGCAAATTTAGGATCGTCTGGAAATTTCAAGTGATGTATTTACATTTATTGAGCAGCTCAATAAATGTAAATCCAGCAATTGCTTACAAGAAAACACTGATGATATGAATTTTACAGACTATCATAAATTTGCACTTACGAACATGTTAGTCGTACAAAGTTTAGTGAAACGGCCCTCGGGTGCCGGGTGGGCAGAAATTATATATATTTGATGTCCATAATGATAAACAGATGATGATAATGTAGAAAGGAAGAGAACAATGATGATGATGATGATGATGATGATGAATGTAATAATAATAAACATAATTAACCCTTACACCGCTATCTTATTTTTTTGTCGTCTGGTGTTTATTTTCTATTTTCCATTTTATCATCAAAAAAATGCTTTGATGGAACTTTAGAATAATTTACAACATGCGTTGACAGCACTTCAGAATCATTTCCATTGGAAATGATCCTGAAGTGCTGTCAAACCATGTTTTTATTGAGATATAAGGCAAGATATAAAAGCAACAGCAGACAACAATTGTTGTGAGTAGCGGTCTAAGGGTTAAAGGTACATGCCCACTCAGTAGGCGCAAACCGTTCTTTACATCAGAGACATCATCCGAGAAATTTTCTGGCAAAATAAACATTCATTCACCATTACCCCAAAATGTAAATGCTTTGATTTAACGATGGCACTGGCTTAATGACCTTGCATGTCAGGACCGACTATTTAAGTCCCCATCCGATAGGACTAGGCTAGCACAAAGTTATCTTGCCCAAGCACACGCCGAATCGGCCATTCGCAGCGGTGAGAGGTGGGAATCGAACCCGGTGTCTCCCGATCTTCAGTCCGACGCTCTACCTACTGAGCTAATCCGGCCACCAGTACCATTACCCCACATATTGATTGACATTATTATATAGTTTATATCAGACGTAAATTTCCACACTGATATCAGGGGCGATAACCGTGTTTCCTTAAAATGTTAACAGACATTACTATTTATTCTCTGTATTTATTTTTTGATGTGTAATGATCATACTTATGTGTCGAAAATATAATTTTTTCAGGTGACGCATTTAATTAGTATAAATAATTAAAAAATATCATGCCTCATTTGCATATGATACCGCCGCGCGTCACAATCAGTAAAATAAATACTACTAAATGATTATATCTGTATAGTGGGCACTCGTAATTTTTAGAACTGGTGGAATAGTGACATAATTATACACTTATTTAATTCCGATAAAGAACAGTTTGTGCCTACTGAGCGGGCATGTACCTTTAATTATGGATCATTCCACACAGAGCAAATATCAGATTATGCAATTAGTGACACATCAGCCACACACATAGGAATTTGGGACAATAGCACTAACATGGTTTATTCGTTGACAAAAGGGAACTTACGGCATTTTAAACTATTTGTAAATTCCAATCCTTTTGCAGTGAACTAATGGGATTAAACTTTAATTTACACAATTTATCTTACTGAAAATGTATATGTTGTTACCACTCGTTTTAACCGTCTCGTCGAGACGGTTCAAATGAGTGGTAACAACATATAATTTCATTGAGAAATGAAGAAAATAGAAAAATGTTTGTAAATTTTTATACCTGTGGATGGGTATCGGGCACGAAATGGGTTAACATTTGATAGTTTTACAGACATCAGTGAATAACGTAGGCCCTGATCAGACTGTGCTTATGCACATGATGATCTGGGGCTACGTTGGTCACAAATGACGTAAGGTACCTTTCCAGCCGGCTGCCCACATTTTTTCAACTTACTCCATAAAAGTTATGTGACCACTCATTTTAATCGTCTCATCGAGACACACACATGTACTTCAATGACAAATAACACAGATTATCAAACATCGGAATGGTGTACCCTCATAAATGGAATTAACAGTATACAGTTATGGTTCACATACACAAAGAGTGGATATACAAACATCGCAAGCTAAAATATAATTGGGGTATGTATACATAAAATATATAAACAAACTTAACTATTCTAAGTACAAAATTTGGCAAAATATTCTTGATACAATAATTAATGTAAAGTCCTTTATACAATAATTAATGCAGTCATTATACATATAAATATATACAATTATTGACCATTTAACATCATCAGGTTTTTCAATCATTGACTATCGGCTAAGAACCAAGAGTTGTGTGGTTAGTGCAGTTGATGTGATGTGATTTGCATAAGTCACCCGCGCAGTCGGAAAATTGTAAATGTTGCCTATTTCCAACCGTCCCGTCATGCCCAAGTACAACATACGTTTCATTATTAACCCTTACTACGCTGAATTAAATGTTGTCGTCTGCTGGAAATGTTTTATTTTCAATATTTCTCGACAAAAACCTGGTTTTGACAGCACATGGGAATCGTCTCCAGTGGAGACGATTCTCATGTGCCGTCAAAACCAGTTTTTTGTTAAGAATTAAAGCAAAAATGAAAAATAGCAGACGGCAATTTTCGTCAACAGCGTAGGAAGGGTTAACAGCCTGTCAACAGTTAAGGTCATTTTAGGCCGGGTTAACATGGTTGAATCCCATGGTAGGCTGATCAGTAGCCTATTTCATCAACATTGCAAAGTATACTTTACTAGCAAAGTATACTTTGAGGGAGTAATCGTTTATTTTTCCTGAAATGCATTATTTCATATAGAACTAACAAATGCATATATTTCATGATTAAACGTATGCAGAATTATTATACTGAATGTATTACATTATCACAGCCAAATTGGCTGTGATAATGTAATAAATTCAGTATAATAAAAATTAATAAATTTATCATAAAATTGAAAATTTCTCCCTCAAAGCATACTTTGCTACTAAAGTATACTTTGCAATGTTGATGAAATAGGCTACAGAGAGCATACCCTGTTCAACATTTATTCAGTGAAAACAAGATAATGTGGCTGTGACTGGAGAAATGGGGCTTATGGGTTTCGCCGAGTCTGATCAGGATCTGCACTGTTCACCATTTGATCAAAGAAACACCCGTCATGATTATAACGAGCAACATTAAATCACAATCAGGCTACATGAGTGTGCTATTTGATCAGGAGCTACACTGGTCACAAATCCCATAAGCCCCATTTCTCCAGTTACAGCCACATATCATGCTTCTAACACAGTATAAATCTTTACAAGGCTGCAAGGGTGGGCTTGACCCGATACAAATATCCAGGTTCCTATGATTTGAAAACTGATATTTTGATTGGTCGAACAGCGTCACGGGATGTTACCGAATGACGTCAGTGCAATGGCGCAACGTAAACAAGACCCCGTTCTTTTCAACAAAATCTATTATTTTTCACCATGTTAAATATAATACCAGGCTAGTATATGTTGATATCAAATTTATCAGGCTCGGCTCTGACAGAAAGGATAGGAATTCCTCGGCTAGCCTCGGAATTTCTACACGTTTCCAAGCCTCGCTTGATAAACTTGATATGAAAAGACACTATCATGGTATTCTCTGTCAGACACCCATTTTCGGCAGCCAGTCACATTTTGGTCCACCCTGCAGTCGGACAGTGAAAATGTTTGAAAAAATAAAATGTCTTATTGCATTGCCATGGATTGCATAGGGTTACTTTTTGTATTACATTGCATTGCACATCCACAGGTTGAAGTAACGGACCGAGGTCTATAAATACATTAAATATGCCTAAAAGCATCAATAAATGAAAAGAAAATCAGCTAAAATTTTAGCTTATTTTTTTTCTTCATTTATTGATGCTTTTATGCATATTTAATGTATTTATAGACCTCAGTCCATTACTTCAACCTGTGTGCACATCGCATCTTAGCAAATGTGGTCACTGGCATACATATTTACTGGTGCTTAGCAGCCTGTCAACAGCTACTGTCATTTTAGGCCGGGTTAAATGGGTCAAATCCAATATCCCCCACCCTGAATGAGAATTTCTGGATCTGGTGCCAGGTCCTCACCAGACAAGTCACTAACCCCCACTCCATATATTTGTAATATGATTAGTACTAATCTTACTACTTTTATAATGGGCATAACCGGATTCAACTCTCAAGTATGATAGCACATTAGAATCATTTTCATAGGAAATGATTCTAAAGTGTTGGCAAAGCATGTTTCTGATCAGAAAAATGGAAAATTGACAGTAGATGAGAAACTTTAATTGAGCAGTGTAAGGGTTAAGCACATGTACGCACACACACACACACAGGTGTGAATTCTCGCCATTATAACTAGGGTTAGCACAACCGTCATGTAACAAGGGCATCGTTAGCACAAAGCTAATAAATACATGGACAGGGCTCCAGATAATCTTTGTGTATAAAGCGTACTACACCCCCTGATTTCAAAATCATTGCGTATTTTACTTTCACATATGGATTGTTGATTTTATTCATTACTAACTAGGGAACAAATGATAAAACAAATATAATAAATTTAAACATTCACTTATTTGAGCTGCAAAAAGCAAACATTGTTTGCTTTTTGCAGCTCAACTAAGTGAATTTTCAACTTTATGACAGTATCTTCACTACTCAATTTGAAAATCAATGCGTATTTTCACATTGCTGTGCATATTGTGTACTCCCACTTTTGACAATCAATGCATATTCAGCTAAAATAATTGCATAAAATACGCCAATACGCACCTTATCGGGAGCTCTGCATACATGGATTATCGTAATATCCCCGCTGACGTTCAGCAAGGGGATAACAACATTTTGATTGATTGGTTTGTTTGTTGGGGTTTAATGGCCTATCAACAGCTAAGGTCATTTAATGCCGGGTCAATGGGTTTAGTACTAAATCCCATATATTACCTGTACATGTACATATTCAAGTAAATGTACAAATGGGGGGGGGGGTGGGGTCCCAAAATCAGAACTAAATATTTACAAAAGAAAACAACTATATATTCAGCCCTGAAATCAGAAGAATCCTAAGGTCATTTAAAGCCGGGCCAACGGGTTAAATCCCATATTTAACCTGCTGCATTGACGGAAAAATGGAATATTTACATCAACAAAAATATATTCAGCCCTGAAATTCAAATAACCTGACCTGGTGCCAGGTCCATACCACACCAAAGTCACTTGGCCCCTTCCCCTAAAAGTAATAGGATTACAAATAATCGTAATACTCATATAAGGGGTATAAACAAATTCAACTATGACATACACGAATGCCAATGAGACTGTGAGTTTCAATACTGTTGACATCTTTTCTAATGTTTGCAAACAGTGTAGATCCAGATGAGCCGGCTCGTAACGAGCTTGCTCATCTGGATCAACACTATTTGTGGAATGTTCTTACAAGAAATTATTTCCCCTGTTCTAATGAATAGAATAGACTGCGAATAAAACAGAATATTCCATTTCAGCAGTGGTTAACAGGTTAAATCTGTACCAGTAGCCGATTTCACCAAATTAACAAAGTATATTTTTCTAGCAAAGTATACTTTGAGGGAGAAATCATTAATTTTCCTGAAATGCATTATTTCATATAGAACTAACGACTGTATATATTTGATGATTAAAAGTATGCAGAATTATTATACTGAATTTATTACATTATCACAGCCAAAATGGCTGTGATAATGTAATAAATTCAGTATAATAAATAATAATAAATTTATCCTAAAATTGAAAATTTCTCCCTCAAAGTATACTTTGCTAGAAAAGTATACTTTGCAATGTTGGTGAAATAGGCTACTGATGACAGGTGCTAACCACACCAGTCACTTAGTCCCACTCAATAAAAGTAATATGATTAATACCAATCTTACTACTTTTATAATGGATATACAGGAATGATCGTTGATTTGGCACTACACTGATCACAAACACAGTCCTGTTTTGTCATGGCAGGCCACATACCGTAATTATTCTAATAAATGTCCCCGGGGCTATGGGACTTTTCTGAATCACTGGCTTTATTATTGCATAAAAAACAGAAATTTGAATTTATGAGTTAAAATAAAAGTGTTTGACTGAAATATAGGAAGGGGGCCTGCTATTAGAATAAATATGGTATAAATATTTGTGGCTATGACTGGAAAAAATGGGGCTTATATGATTTGTGACCAGTGAAGATCTAGGTCAAATAGTACACTGCATTGCTTGTTACAAGCATGAAGGGTGTTTCATTGATGGCGAATTGGAATGGCGAACAGTGCAGATCATGATCAGACTGTGCGGATGCACAGGCTGATCTAGATCTACACTGGTCGCAAAACACGCAAGACCGATTTTGCCAGCCATAGCCACATTTAACAAAACAAATGGAATAATATGTCAATGATGCCTGGTGGGATAATAACGAATATCGGCTTCGCAGTCCAACCTTAAAGGTACATGCCCACTCAGTAGGCACAAGCTGTTCTTTATATCAGAGACATCATCCGAGACATTTTCTGGCAAAATAAACATTCATTCACCATTACCCCACATATTGATTGGCATTATTATACATTTTATATCAGACGTAAATTTCCACACTGATATCGGGCGCGATAACCGTGTTTCCTTTAAATGTTAACGGACAATACTATTTATTTTATGTATATATTTTTTATGTGCAATGATCATACTTTATTATCTGTTGAAAATATTATTTTTTCAGGCGACACATTTAATTAGTATAAATAATTGAAAAAATACCGAGCCTCATTTGCATATGAAAATAGCCGGATACCATCACGAGTCACTATCAATAAAATAAATATTACTAAATGATTATATCTGTATAGAGGCCACTTGTATTTTTTAGAACTGGTGGAATAGTAACACAATTATACACTTATTTCATTAAAGAACATTTTGTGCCTACTGAGTGGGCATGTACATTTAAACAACTCAGTTTTCAGCTGATTGTCGATTTTCATCCCAATATAAAGTTTATACTAATTAAAATATTTATTTACAAAATAATAGCAATAACTTCCTGAGAATGTAACAAAATCCATAGCCCTCTCTTTTCTATTTAGCTGATCGAAAATCTATTATTTTTTTTTCATTTTCAAAAATGTTGCAATGCATCACAGCAACATACAGTGTGGCATCACATGATGTGTAGAACCCCTCTAAACTGGACACCAAGGAACCCGCAGAAATTCCAATTTTGATTATCTCCGATCATAATGTACGTTCATGATTGCAAAGCATACACTTGTAGGGCTTAAATACTTGATACTGTGGACAGTTGTACACTACGTTGCAAGCTTCATATCCCACTTGAGAACATTGAGAGCAATATCTAGTATCTGTATAGATACATCACAAACAATCAGATAGAATGTAATACTACAGTGGAACATCTCTAAACCGGACACCCTGGGGACCTCCCCAGGGTGTCCGGTTTTGAGACGTTTCACTGTATAAATGTTTTCCCCCCACACAGGGATTTAGACAGCTTGAGTTGGAATTAGGCAGCCAATCGATTCCGCACTGCGGAAATCTAAATATAACTTAGTTGTAACTGGATCAAAAATGGACCTTATGGCATTTACGAGCAAACGGGAAAGTGAATGGGTTTAACGTCCCAGCAATAGCTAAGGTCATATAGAGACGGGACCACAGTTTAAAGTCTCATCTGACAGACCAGTGGGATGGAAATACAATGTACGTGTACTATGAAAGTGTTTTTCATGCCTAGGGTGAGGATTGAACTCGCAACTTCCTATATTGAAGTGCAATGCCATATCCCCGAGGCCACTTCCCGTCTCTTGTGTGCGAGAAATGGTCAACTGAAATTGACAAAATCAGAGCTCCAGATAAGGTGTGTATTGGCGTATTTTACGCAATTATTTTAGCTGAATACGCATTGATGATCACAAGTGGGAGTACAAAATATGCACAGCAATGTGAAAATGCGCATTGATTTTCAAATTTAGTAGTGAAAATACTATCATAAAGTTATAAATTCACTTAGTTGAGCTGCAAAAAGCAAACAGTGTTTGCTTTTTGCAGCTCAAATAAGTGAATATTTAAATTTGTTATATTGTTTTATCATTTGTTCCCTATTTAGTAATGAAGAAAATCAATAACCCATTTGTAAAGGTAAAATATGCAATGATTTTGAAATCAAGGGGTATAGTACGCTTTAGACACAAAGCTTATCTGCAGCTCCGCAAAATGACAATTGAGAGAAGTTTAATAATTCCGATAAAGTGAACATTCACTCGGTATTCCTATTAAACTGAAATATTTCATTATTTTTCAGATCATTTTGTTAATCAGAAGTAGTTGTTCATCAATAACAAAAAAGTCACCCTCCCCAAAAAAATTTGTTTGATGAAATTCCATCAAATATTGATTTTATAGCGAAAAAAATATTTTCCTATGGGAAACGGGTGTTTCACTGACCGCATGGCGAATAGTGCAGACCCAGATCAGACAGTGCGGATGTGAACTGGGTCTGAAATGAGCATTGAGGCCAGAAGCCCAATTTCTCCAGTTAGCCACAACTTACGTTTCCCCAGGAGTAATAATGAATGACTAAATTGTAAACAGGGCTCCAGATAAGGAATTAGCAATTGAGTATTGTCACTCCATCATTTCTGAAGCAATTGGGTATTTAAAAATGTTAATTGGGTAAAATAGAATCACACAACTGTTTACACATCAGTAGACCGCAAGGAGACAATTCTAATGAAATACCAAGATGTGTTTTCATGGAAAAATAAGAAAATATGCTATATTTCTGGTCTGTTTATTGTTTTCTGTAGCATGATAAAGATACCACAAATTTTTCATTGCTTTTTGATACTCACTACTTCTGATTTCAATTGGGTTTTTGGCAATTTTAATTGTGTATCTACGCAAATACGCAGCTTATCTGGAGTCCTGGGTAAACACTGGACAAATACTGCATGGTCCTTTTTATAACCCACAAACCAGTGTTGTCTATATCAGTGTGTACTCAGTGATAAACATGATTGTGTAGAAATGGGTCTAATGACATTTGTGACCAGTGTAGCCCATGGTCAGCTGCGCAGTCTGATCAGGGTCTGCACTGTTCTCCATTCAGTCAGCGAAATACACGTCTAACAGTACAGAGTTTGTTTGTTTGTTTGTTGGGGTTTAACGGCCTATCAACAGCTACGGTCATTTAAGGCCGGGTCAATGGGTTTAGTACTAAATCCCATATATTACCTGTACAAGTACATCACATGTACAAATGGGGGGGAAATCCCAAAATCAGAACTGAATATTAACAATAACAAAACTATATATTCAGCCCTGAAATCAGAATAATCCTGATCTGATGCCAGGTCCTCGCCACACCAGAATCACTTGGCTGCTCCTAAAAGCAGTAGGATCAGTAATAATCTTACTACTTTTATAATGGGCAATAACCCAATTCAACTCCCAGGTAACTAAAGAGCCAAAGAGAAAAAACGTACCCGAGGGCCAAACCAGGCAAATCGTGATTCCTATAAGGAGGAACCCATACCGTTAATTTACACCGTCTTATTCGCCCGACCAACCACCCACCAACAGTACAGAGTGTAAATACTGCTTGTAGACTGCTAGAATTAGCAACACAAGCAGATCTGTAGCCTATTTCACGAACCTCCGTTAGTCGACTAAACTGTTACACCTTTTGACATGTTTGCATTTCACGAACGATTTTGTAAGCCACGTTCAAAACAACCGTGGGCGCCGCCATCTTGAAATTCCGTCGTCTGCTATTTTGCTTAGTAGACTAACCGAAAGTTTAGCCGACTAACGAGGAGGCTAAGCAAAGTAGAATTTGCTTAGTCGACTAACGTGTTCGTGAAATGCGTTTTTTCCCGTTAGTCGACTAACCCCTGGGCCCGGTTGCTCAAAGCTTCAGTTACCTTAACGGACTGTTAAATCCTTAACTGAATGGTTAAAATCTCTGTTTTAACACAGATTTTAACCATTCAGTTAAGGATTTAACAGTCCGTTAAGGATTTAACAGTCCATTAAGCTAACTGGGCCCGGTTGCTCAAAACAACCGTTAGCTTAACGGACTGTTAAATCCTTAACTGAATGGTTAAAATCTCTGTTTTAACAGAGATTTTAACCATTCAGTTAAGGATTTAACAGTCCGTTAAGCTAACTGATGTTTTGAACAACCGGGCCCTGGTGTTTTGAACAACCGGGCCCAGAAGTTTAGCAGACTAACCGAGTTTAGTCGACTAACGGAGGTTCATGAAATAGGCTACAGGAGACGAAAGCCACAATACCCATTTCTCTAGTCGTAGTCACATGTCCAAAACTCGGTTATCTACACAAATAAAAAGTGTACATGTGCAGGTTATTCCGTGCCTATGCTTGTCATATAAGGTACAACATTTGTAAACAAAAACATAGGAACATAATTTGGTGTATACAAGTAAATATAGAAGGCGGGTATCGAAAATTGACGTCTGCTGTTGTTTCTTATTTTGTATTTTCTCTTAATAAAAACATGGTTTGGCAGCATTTTCGAATCATTATGATTCCAAAATGCTGTCAAATCATGTTTTTGATTAAAAAATGGAAAATAAAAAATAAACAGCCGACGACATATTTTAAGTCAGCAGTATTCAGAGTTAACACTTAACAGTGCTAAGTAGGGCGGGGTTATTTGTGTGAAATGGTTGTAAAAATGTCAGGTAGATGTATACAAGGGCCACTATCTGTCAAAAAGAGTCTACGTCATTTGCAACAAGCGTATAAGCCACTGTCATATGAGATACGCCATGTGATTTTGTACCTTAGGACATCTGCGTAATTTCATGAAATAAGTTCACAAAATTTATAATATTTTCTGTAAATGGCGTCAAAAGTTGACAAAATTTGCAGAGTACATTCCGCATGTACTCAACTTTTTACTTATTTATTTTTACAAATGTTGTCAACTTTTTACTTACTTTTTAAAAATATTATAAATTTTGTAATCGTATTTAATGAAATTACGCAGACGTCCGAAGGTACAAAATCCGAAGGTACAAAATCACATGGCGTGTCTCGTAAAGGATCCTCTACATCTGCTCCCAGCGTAGCCTCAGATCCACGCAGTCTGATCAGGGCCTACACTGGTTGCCATTCAGTCAATCTAACGAAGTTTATTCCACTGAATAACAGTCTGTGTATGATAACGATGATAAAGATATACAGGGGACATAATATAAATACTCTCACAGTCAACAGATTTATAAACAAGAAAATGTGGCCTGTTGACTATATGGCTCCCGGCCCTACATAACTGTTATTCATGAACATAATATGAACGGTGAACAGTGTAGCCCCTGATCAGACTGCGCGTATGCGCAGGCTGATTTGGTGCTACACTGGGCACACATGCAATAAAGCCTCCGATATATAATTTAACGAATGAATTCTACACTGGTTGCATATAACGTAGGGTCCATTTTCACAGCAGCGGCCCAAATGTCAAAAGGCCCCTTATATCAATTGTCTACCCACATATTAACCAATCAGATTGGATCATGAAATCAGCAGAACACACCCTGGGTTTATCAAACAAGTCAAATTGCAAAACCCTTATCTCAACCATCCTTGTCAGGGTAGATAATCACACAAAAGTACATAACATACACTGGTTACAATGTACAAGTTACTTCCCTTGATTGGGGAAACCTGAAACAGGCTATAGATTTTAGCTACAGATTATAGACAATAATAAATTGGTGTATCGGAGATGTATCGATTAATATTGATGCAGATTACATATTGAGGTGTATGCAACACACGGGAGACAGCCACATTAATTGCGCCGACAACATGCAACATAAATAGATGTTATTGGTGACATATATGAATGTGTGATGTGTAATCTAATAATAGATTGACATACAAAGCGAGCAGACGCTCAATAAAACGCTATTATGTATGTTTATGATTGATAATCAAGGTCACAATGCCGGCTGTAATTTATCGCTTACAGAAATTGTTGACAGTTTTCACACATACAGTGAATTAAATGTTGTCATCGGCTGGAAATGTTTTATTTTCAATTTTCTTGACAAAAACATGGTTTGTGGAGACGATTCTCATGTGCTGTCAAAACCAGTTTTTTGTTAATAATTAATGCAAAAATGAAAAACAGCAGACGGCAATTTCCGTCAACAGCGTAGGAAGGGTTAACCAGTTAAGTCTATAGGGGATAATTCTATGCCCCTCTAAGAATGTATTATTTCCCGCCAATTTTTCTCATTTCTCATCCAGAATATATTATGTAATCACCATTTGAACCGCCTCGACGAGATGGTTCAAATGGTGGTTACATCATATACTTCTGAGAATAAATAAGAAAAATATGCATAATTTTTAATATAAAGGAAAATTAAGCAACCTCATCAGTAATGGGTTAATAATTAATATCACTTGTCCGAGCGACTCCAAAATAAATAGTCATGACAACCAGTGTAGATGCAGGTGCTGATCAACATTAGGTCTGTATAAATCTGCATACGGTTGCTAGCAGATCAGAAACTACACTGGTCAAAAAACATTTGACATCACTGCGGAAAAATTGAGAAATCTATATCACTTCACCTTCAAACTGTGCGAGCGACTACTTGACACCCATGGAGACGATTCTAACATCCACTATAAAGAAATGAGTAAGAAAATAGGCACACTCCAACAACACTAGAAGCCATATATTATCGTCCAATCAAAACTGTTGACCTGATGTTTGCTTATTTGCATATTCACCCTTAAAAGGCGGGTGTAAATATTGCCGTCTGCTGTTTTTTCGATATGCGTCTTATTTCTTAACAAAAACCTGGTTCGACAGCACATGAGAATTGTCTCCATTTCAGACGATCGATTCTCAATCAGTGTCAAAACATGTATTGAAAAATATTAAAAATGAAAAAAAAAAACTGCAGACGACAAAATTTAATACCGCTTTGTAATGGTTAGTGAATAAAGAAAACCACACAAAATGAATCACAAAATTTCCTGATAGTACCCGGCGCGTCCTAGCCCCATTTTCATCAAGAGAATGGGGGCCGTCCAGGTTATAACGAGCCCCACGCTCATATACGTTATAAACTTGCTCACTCGCTCCACAGTTGGGTGATGCTTGTCCGGTTTATGAAGTCCAATCGCGGAGGACGCGATTTTCACAATCGCCGTTTTAATCATCATTTTTAATAACAACACAACTACAGCGCCGATTATGAACCTTAAAATCGCGGTGGCTATAAACTTCATTGACAGTGCCTGGATTTGGAATAGTTCCGTATGCTCGACGACCTGCGAAAACCCGTGATAATAGTTCATCCAGCTGCCAAGGCAACAGCCACCGGACGACGTTATCACCTCGATGGTGTCACAGCGCGTCGTGCTGCCGATGTCAGGCGCAGGGTAGAACACCGTGCAGAGGGCGAGGCACAGAGACACTGTGACGATCGGCGAGACGGGGTTCGTCTGCACAAACCAGTCGATTTGCTCGATGAACGGTATCACACACGCGGCCGATACCAGCGTCAGGAGGACCCCCGCCAGCAGGTCCTGGAATTGATTGGTTGGTTGGACCAGATGGCCACGGCCCGCATGTCGAGCCCGCCGAGGCCATTGATGGTCTCAGAGTGTATTTATTTGAAGTTTGAATTAAGGGTTGTGGAGATATAAGGTACCGTATGTAAAAGCTTTAACACAAACTTTAGTCATTTGACCTGGATCTTGGGCATGTGGGCCACATGGATGGGCTATAGAATGAAAATATGGATGATAATAAAGAATTATTTGAAGCTTGAAGTAAATCGCAGAAAGGGTTGTGGAGATAAAAGGTATGAAAAATACAAATTTCAAAGTCATTTGACCTTGGGCATATGGACCACATGGGCATGCTATGGAATGAAAATATGGACGATGAAAAGGAAATATTGTAAGTAAATTGGAGTAACAATTGTGGAGATATAAGGTATGTAAAAACTTGAACGCAGATTTTATAATAACGCAAACTTCAAAGTCATTTCGCCTTGACCTTGGGGCACAGCGGCCGCATGAGTAGGACACACAATGAATATATGGATGATGCCAAATAAGCATACGAAGTTTCAAGCAAATCAAGCAAATCTGACTTACGGGTCATTGCACATAAGTGCTTTATTTATACATGAACAAATCCACTTGATATTTCTATTCGCAGATATGAGTTATAATTATGCAGTAAATGTTAATTGCACCCTTACAAACATCTTAAATCTTTTAACACTACAGACCTGAATTGCATTGTTTGCAAACAGTATACATACCTCCAGATAAGCTGCGTATTTGCGTAAATACCCAATTAAAATGGTCAAAAACCCAATTGAAATCAGAAGAAGTAGTGAGTATAAGAAAGCAAAATTGAAATTGAACAGTTACAGAATAAACAAGAAATGCGTCTGTCGAACGTGGATGCCACCTGCAGCATATTTGAGAAACTGTGACAAAGTGGTTAACCAAAAAATGTGACGGACGGACGGACGGACAGACGGACAGACGGACGTTCTTACGGTACTATACTTATGTGGCTTATCACATGTTAAATATTAGCCACATAAAAGGATTCACATAAAAGGAATTTTTAGGTGGCTAATTGTAACCAACCCTAACCTTTACTAAGTCCATAACCCTGTGGGGCTAGCCACATAAGTATAGTACCGTCAGGGCAGAGAGACGGACGGACGGACAGACGGACGGACGGTCCAAACACTATATGCCACCCGTTTCTTCAAAACCTGGTGGCATAAAAATATATTCAGCCCTGATCGGTGTATACAATTACTATATTTATATCTTATTGTACATATGGTACATGAAGTGGTTACTGCATTGTATTTCATAGTTAAATCGTGATCACAATGAGCACCAGTGCAGACTGATAACAATCCATGGTGTTAGCTGCAGGCATAATGCAGAGCTCCAGATAAGTTGTGTATCTAAAAAGTACTATACCCCCATGTTTCAAATTCAATGAGTATTTTACTTTTACAAATGTACTACTGATTTTCTTCTTTATTAACCCATTACAGACGGGATACACTTTTAGTAGTATGAACCTTTTGAGAGAAAAATATCCCTATTTTCTTTATATCCTTTCGAAAGTATATGTTGTTACCACTCATTTGAACCGTCTCAACGAGACGGTTCAAATGAGTGGTAACAACATATACCTTTATCGATGAATGAACAAAATAATGAGATTTTTTCAACAAAAATCGGAGTATCCTCCGCATGAAATGGGTTTTTGCAGCTCAATTAAAGGTACATGCTCACTCTTTATATAGGAATTAAATAAGTGCATAATTGTGTCACTATTTCACCAGTTCTAAAAATTACTGATAGTGACGCGCGGTGGTATCAGGCTATTTTCATATACAAATGAGGCATGCTATTTCTTAATTATTTGTACGAAGGAAACACGGTTATCGCCCCTGGTATCAGTGTGGAAATTTGAGTCTGCTGTAAATGTATAATAACGCCATTCAATATGTGGGGCAATGGTGAATGAATGTTTATTTTACAAGAAAATGTGTAAGATGATGTCTCTGATATAAAGAAAATGTTGTGCCTACTCAGTGGGCATGTACCTTTAAGTAAATTTTCAACTTCATTACAGTATTTTCACAACTCAATTTGAAAATCAATTCATATTTTCGCATTGCTGCGAGTATTTTGTACTCCCACTTTTGATAATCAATGCGTATTCTGCTAAAATAAGTGTGTAATACACGCCAATACACCCTATCTGGAGCTCGGATAATGGTGTTGTTTTAAGAAACCACACGCTGCTCATCTTATAGAAATTTGCATCAACTGTTTTCTCGTCCATAATTTTATTCATTGAAGTTAACTCTTTGTATTCTAGCGGTGAAAATATCCGCCAAACAAATTAGGCCATTTTAAAGGTACCGGTACATGCCCATGCAGTAGGTTATAACATAGTGATACAGATACTTTTGTATATTCTGTACGCATGACATTTTCTGTCAAAATAAACATTCATTCACCATTACCGCACGTATTGATTGGCATTATTATACATTTTATTTTAGACGAAAATTTCCACACTGATATCAGGAGCGATAACCGTGTTTCCTTAAACTGTTAACCGACATTACTATTTATTCTCTGTATTTATTTTTTGATGTGCAATGATCATACTTTATAATCTGTCGAAAATATTATTTTTTCCGGTGACGCATTTCATTAGTATAAATAAGTTAAAAATATCATGCCTCATTTGCATATGAAAATAGCCTGATTGTAACCAACGCGCGTCACTATCAGTAATTTTTAGAACTGGTGAAATAGTGACACAATTATGCACTTATTTAATTCCTATATAAAGAGTGAGCATGTACCTTTAATTGAGCTGCAAAAACCCATTTCATGCGGAGGATACACAGAAATGGGGCTATGGGTTTTGCAACCTCTAGTTCCTGATCACGCTCACGTAGCGTGATAACGATCTACATTTCTTGTTAAAAGCATGACACGCATTGGTGGAATGGCGAAACAGTGCAGATGTGCAGATGCACGGTCTGATTAGGATCTGCACTGTTCGCCATTCCATCAATGAAACACTTGTCAGGCTTCTAATAAACAATTAGAGTGCCAACTGATCTTGAGCTACACTTGTCACAAATCCCATAGGCCGTCACTGGAGAAATGGGGCGTATGTGTTTTGCGAGCAGTGTAGATCCAGATCAGCCTGTGCATCCGCACAGTCTGATCAGGATCTGCACTGTTCGCCATTCCATCCATGAAACACCCATCATACTTATAACAAGCGATATAAATCATCATCAGAATACCAGGGATTCCGCTGGGGAAAATAAAAAAATCGCCACTTCAACAAAAAAGAAAGATTTTTTTTTTTTCGAAAATTGTAATTTTTTATCACCAATTGTTTATTTTTATCGCCAATTGCGAAAGTGGCGATCGCGCTAGCGGAATCCCTTGGATACAGGATCGTGCTATTTGATCAGGAGCTACACTGGTCTCAAATACCTCATGGTGACTACGTCGGAGAATCTTCTTCTGATGCATCATGTACACAAACGCACATGAAAAGATTTGTTACCAGTTACTGGTTTTTGATTGGTTTGTGCATACTTAACTCTTTGCATGCTGGGAAACTTGTGGGCTATAAATAGTTCAAAACGAGCGGACAAAAATTCATCATATTTTCTTTTATTTCTCCTTGTAAATATCATGAATATGTCTTGGAAGACATATTTACAGAGAGAAATAAAACATATACCGTAGTCCTAATTTGTTTGGCGGATATTTTCGCCGCTAGCATGCAAAGAGTTAAATTTGGCGTTCAGTGGAGAAACTGGGCTTCTGGGCTTAATGTGAGCACATTAGACTACGGTAAGATCAACCTGCGCTGTGTGATCAGTGTCTGCACTGTTTGCCATGTTAGTGCTATGCTCGTTATAAGAAACGGTATCATAGACCCTTATCAAGTGGAAAGAGTGACAATGCTAGCATCAATAGAAGGTCCAGAGGCCCAAAATACCATAATCCACATTTCTCCAGTGACAAATAAGTCGCACCATGTGATTTTGAACCGTTGAACATGTGAATTTTTTCATGAAATATATTGCTATGTTTTATGTAAATGATGTCGAAAGATGATGAAAAATATCATAGCAAATGCGGAATCTATTCCGCATTTGCGATGAACATTTCATCAACTTTCGACGTCATTTACAGAAAATTTTCTAAATATTTCTCACGAGATATCACACATGTTCTAAGGTACAAAATCCCACGACGTGTCTCAAATGTGTTTTGAGTTGTCAATATAATGAAAGCAAGAAGGAAGTCCTGTTGTGTACTTGTACCGTATTAAAAATGATACCATGTCGTTTAAGTGCATTTGCCGGATCATCCGATAAAACTTGGCATATTGCCTTTGTGACGGGTAGAAATTATCCCTTATCATATATATATATATAAGTACAGGGATTCCGCTGGCGATCGCCACTATCGCAATTGGTGATAAAAATATACTTACAGGGATTCCGCTGGGGAAAATAAAAAAATAAACAATTGGCGATAAAAAATGACAATTATCAAAAAAATAAATCATATTTTTTTCTCTCGAAAATTGTAATTTTTTATCGCCAATTGTTTATTTTTATCCTATTTGGTCCTCAGTGTCCTTGACTTTGGGCGGTCAGATGTGGGTCATACGCAAAACAAAGCATCATCCCATGACACAGTAATTGTCTGGTGCCAGGTTTAGAGAATGTCTACAGTGTAAAACGTATAAACCAAAATTAAGTTGATCTCTGATGGACATATAGGGTATCCAGTTTCCAGAGGTTCCAGTCGTCAAAACTGCTTTAACCCTTTGAACCCAAAAGCCCACTATATCGGTTATGCAAACAGTGCAGATCCAGATGAGCCGGCTCGTAACGAGCCGTCTCATCAGGATCTGCACTTTTTGAAAGTAATTTTCATATTTTTGAGAACAAAATCACCCCCTTTTCATAAATACACTAGTCTGAAAATCATTTTGTGACGATTGGATTTGGTTAAAAAATCCATTCCAGTTACTTAGGGGTGAAATGGTTAAACGTTTACGAGTGGAACCTGTCCAGTTTAGAGGGGTTCCACTTCTAAACCCGGAAGAGTGTCCGCAAGGTGTCCAGTTTAGAGAGGTACCAAACAAAATTAAAAAAAAATAATCGAAAATTGTAATTTTTTATAGCCAACTGGTGATCGCCAGCGGAATCTCTGGATTCATGAGGGCAGATGTGAGTTTTCCAAAGTGGTTTAAACGGACACAGATACAGTAGAACCTCTCTGAACCGGACACCCTGGGAGGTCCCCAGGGTGTCTGGTTTAGAGAGGTTCCTCTGCTAAAACCGAGATGGTGTCCCCATGGTAACCAGATTATAGAAGTTTCCAAACTGCTTTAAACATTTATGGATACAGTGGAACCTTTCTAAACCAGGAACACTGGGAGGTCCATGTAGAAAGCTTCCAGCAGAGCTCCAGATAAGGTGCGTATTTGCGTAAATACCCAATTAAAATTGCCAAAAACCCAATTGAAATCAGAAGTAGTGAATATCAAAAAGCAATGAAAAATTTGTGGTATCTTCATTATGCTACAGAAAACAAAGATTTGTCAGTAAGCAGGGGCTTACAGAATACCCCCCCCCCCCCGCGTCAGCCCTGACCTAGAATGAATTCCAGCTCGCATACTATCATTTTCAGATAAAAGACTATGTCAGCACATATGGAGAGTGTGATGGTGGTTCCAGTTGAAAAAAGCAAACTAGACATTCTAAGTCCGTGACCTTGACCCCTGGCATAAATGGGGATCGTAGGTTTGTTGCAGAATGATGTATGAGTGTCAGAAAAGGGCCGGGTAAAATATCACTGCATTCCGCAAAGGGAAAGAGAAGTTATAAGGAAATTTACATTTGTTAAGTTTTAGTTTTTTTCTAAGTTTATAAGTCCGTGACCTTGAGCCCTGGCATAAATGGGGGTCGTAGGTTTGTTGCAGAATGATGTATGAGTGTCAGAGAAGGGGTGGGTAAAATATGAAAGATTTCCGCAAAGGGAAAGAGAAGTTAAAAGGAAATTTACAATTGTTAAGTTTTCGTTTTTTTCTAAGTCCGTGACCTTGACCCCTGGCATAAATGGGGGTCATAGGTTTGTTGCAGAATGATGTAATAGTGTCAGAGAAGGGGCGGGTAAAATATGAAAGATTTCCGCAAAGGGAAAGAGAAGTTAAAAGGAAATTTAAATAAAGAGACCACAAATATAGCATATTTTCTTATTTTTCCATGAAAACACATCTTGGTATGCCAAGATATGTTTTCATTTTGAAGCAAACTATTCAATAATTGCTGTCTGTTGATGTGTAAACAGTAGTGTGGTTTTATTTTACCCAATTAAAATATTGAAATACCCAATTGCTTCAGATATGATGGAGTGACAATACTCAATTACTAATTCCTTATCTGGAGCACTGTTCCAGGTTATACTTACGAGTACAGAGTGTACACCAAGGTAGAGCCTGCTCAGACAGACCATGACACACCAGAAAATCCCCACGGCGAGCACCAGCGGTATGGGAACCTGAAAATAAACACAAACAACATTAGCCCGACATCAGGGTTTCTTTGTTGGGGTTTAACGGCCTATCAACAGTGAAGGTCATTTAAAGCCGGGTCAATGGGTTTAGTACTAAATCCCATATATTACCTGCGCAAATGGGGGGGTGGGGGGAATATCCCAAAATCAGAACTGAATATTTACAATAAAAAAATATATATTCAGCCCGGAAATCAGAATAATCCTGATCTGGTGTCAGGTCCTCGCCACACCAGAATCACTTCCAAAGGTAGTAGGATCAGTTATAATCATACTACTTTTATAATGGGCAATAACACAATTCTACTCCCAGGTAACAAAAGAGCCAAAGATAAAAACATATCCGAGGGCCAAACCAGGCAAAACGTGATTCCTATAAGGACTGCGCAGGCTATTTCCATAGATGGGAGTGAAAGCTAGGTGCAGGGTGGATAGGGGTGGCACAGGATATGTTATCCTTAAACAGTGAAACCTATCGAAACCGGACACCCTGGGAGGTGTGTGGCTTAGAGAGGTTTCACTGTAAATCAGGCATTTGAACATTCTGAGCCATAGTTGTGTGCTATGCGAGCATGAACAGGCATTATCACACGAGATAAATTATGAAGAAACTCATCAAAAAACTAGAAAATGTGTTCATAGAACATGGATGCCCCACATATCCTTTTGATAATAAATGAGGCCAAATTTACCCGAGCGTTAAATTTTTTTGACGGACGGACGGACGGGACGGACGGGGGGACGGACGGACAAGGGTAACACTAAATGCCCCCTCCACTATCGTGGTGGGGCATAAATAAGATTACATGTGTTTCCTTGCACAGGTTGAAGTAACGGACCGAGGTCTATAAATACATTAAATATACTTATATAAGTCTATATGGAGGGTGTAAAAAAAAAAATTTAGCTTATTTGTTTTCTTTTATTGATGCTTTTAGGCATATTTAATGTATTTATAGACCTTGGTCCGTTACTTCAACCTGTGTTTCATTGGTGTCCGGTTTAGAGGGGTTTAGAGAGGAGGTGGTGGTGGGGGTCACAGGTTGTGTTCCCATGCTAGAATGTTTCCTCAGAGGGTGGTGGTGCAGGGGGTTTGGGTGAGCACCATCCAGAGTGGGGATGGGGTGAATCACCAAATAGTTTCCCAAATTCAGCATATTTTCCCAGGGCAGGGCACGAAAATTGTTAAAATTTTCACACATCCTTACTTCGACAGAGATGGAAAAAAATAAACAAAATATATTAGAAAACTCAGAATTTCTACTCGTCCTGCATGCATTCCCACTTGTCAGGACAAGCGGACGAGTGGAATTTTCATGCCCAGCTCATCTGGATCTGCACTGTTTGCATACAACGCTATAGCGGACTTTCGGGTTCAAAGGGTTAAAGGTACATGCCCACTCAGTAGGCACACAATGTTCTTTATATCAGAGACATCATCCGAGACATTTTCTGGAAAAATAAACATCCATTCACCATTACCCCACGAATTGATTGGCATTATTATACATTTTATATGAGACGTAAATTTCCACACTGATATCACAGGCGATAACCGTGTTTCCTTAAAATTTTAACAGACATTACCATTTAGTCTTTGTATTTATTTTTTCATGTGCAATGATCATACTTTATAATCTGTCGAAAATATTATTTTTTCAGGTGACGCATTCAGTAAAATAAATATTACTAAATGATTATATCTGTATAGCGGGGCCTCGTAATTTTTAGAACTGGTGGAATAGCGACACAATTATACACTTGTTTAATTCCTATAAAGAACATGTTGTGCCTACTGAGTGGGCATGTCCCTTTAAGCCTCCATTTGATTTGTATTCTGTATTTTTCTGGTAACTAATGTAATTGTTTGGAATCCCGAATTTACATAATTTGTGGCTGTTACTAGAGAAATGTGAATGATTGGTTTCGCCGACCAGTGTAGATCCAGATCAGCCTGTGCATCCGCACAGTCTGATCAGGATCTGCACTGTTCACCATTGCATCTTGTACCTTCAACCGTCTCACTCGTAAACCAATAGCTGCAAAGTTAACTTATCTAGCAAAGTATGCTTTGAGGGAGAAATTTTCAATTTTGTTATTATATTTTATTGTACTGAATTTATTACATTATCACAGCCATTTTGGCTGTGATAATGTAATAAATTCAGTATAATAATTCTGCATATTTTTAATCATCAAATAATGCAGTCGTTAGTTCTATATGAAATAATGCATTTCGGGAAAAATAAATAATTACTCCCTCAAAGTATACTTTGCTAGAAAAGTATACTTTGCAATGTTGGTGAAGTCAGCTACAGGCAGGTCAGTTAATTAATCACATGAGAATTAAAAAAAACAAAAAAAACATGTGAATAAATACTGACAAACACTGTAGATCTTGACGAGACCATGACCGTGGTTCATCTTGATCTACAGTGTTTGCAAATGTTCGCTTCCGGTTTGAAAGGGTTAAATAAACAGAAGAACATGGAAACAGAAAGACGTTGCGTGACTCCCATTATGCTATTGTTCGTTCTTAATTAGCCATTGAAGGCAGCTTATTTGCAATCACAGAAATATAATAGGTAACGGCGCCATCTGGGGAGAAAATCAATTGCTGGCAGAATCGGCAATAGCAGTGTATGAATGCAGAAATAGGTGAAGGCAGAACTGGGATACGATGATGAAACAAGTACAATACTGATTACACAGGATTTGTCAATAAGCGCAGCCTTGATGAGTATAACAAAGCGATTGCCGTCGAGATGTCAAGGTCACCAATGTCAATGTCACCTGACTATATATTGGACATAAGCCAGGGATTCCGCTGGCGATCGCCACTTTTGCAATTGGCGATAAAAATAAACAATTGGCGATAAAAAATTACAATTTTCTAAAAAAAAAAAATTAAAAAAATCATTTTTTTTTTTTTTCGAAAATTGTATTTTTTTATCGCCAAATGTTTATTTTTTTTGAAGTGCCGATTTTTTTATTTTCCCCAGCGGAATCCCTGATAAGCCATCAATATGAGGAATGGAATGGTGTTTAATGTCCCAACAACATCAATGGAGGAAGCTATTATTGATAAGTTTGGTAATGATCTGACAAACGTATCAGGAGATATTAAATGTCTGACGTAATATGCAGGGCTCCAGATAAGGAATTAGTAATTGAGTATTGTCACTCCATTACTTCTGAAGCAATTGGGTATTTCAAAATATTAATTGGGTAAAAAAAATCAAACTACTGTTTATACATCAACAGACAGCAATTATTGAATAGTTTGCTTCGAAATGAAAACATGTCTTGGCATTTCATTAGAATTGTCTCCTTGGAGAAAATTCTAATGAAACGAGGATGGCTGCGACCCGCATGTCGAGCCCGCCGAGGCATGTGATGGTCTCAGAGTGTATTTATTTGAAGTTTGATGCCCAATAAGCATACAAAGTTTCAAGCAAATCTGACTTACGGTTACAGATATAATAGGTATGTGAAAACTTTAATGCAAATTTTGACAGAAACTTTAACGCAAACTTCTAAGTCATTTGACCTTGACAATGGGCACAGGGGCCGCATGAGTGGGACACAGAATGAATATATGGATCATGACTTATAAGCATATGAAGTTTCAAGTCAATGTGACTAAGGACTGCAGATCGAGATATAAGGTACCGGTACAATGTATTTAAAAACTTTAACGCAGATTTCGGAATGCAAACTTCTAGTCATTTGACCTTGACCTTGGGCACAGGGGCCGCATGAGTGGGATACAGCATGAATATATGGATGATGACTAATAAGTATATGAAGTTTCAAGTCAATGTGACTTAGGACTGCAGAGATATAAGGTATTTAAAAACTTTTAACGCAGATTTCGGAACGCAAACTTCTAAGTCATTTGACCTTGACCTTGGACACAGGGGCCGCATGAGTGGGATACAGCATGAATATATGGATCATGACTAATAAGTATATGAAGTTTCAAGTCAATGTGACTTATGACTGCAGAGATATAAGGTATTTAAAAACTTTAACACAGATTTTGGACACACGGACGCACGGACGCACGGACGCACGGACACCCGGACGTCATTGTGATCACTATGTCTCGCTTTCCGCAAGCGGGCTCGACAATAACAAGATGTGTTTTGATGGAAAATAATAAAAATATGCTATATTTGTCGTTAGTTTATTGTTTTTTGCAGCATGGTAAAGGTACCACAAAATTTGTATTGCTTTTTGATACTCGCTACTTCTGATTTCAATTGGGTTTTTGGCAATTTTTATTGGGTATTTAAGCAAATACTCAGCTTATCTGGAGCTCTGAATATGGGCGGGGATTGAACTTGCGACCTCTGGTATCAAAGTCCAGTGTCCTTATCTGATGTCAAGTGTCATTACACCAGATCGTTGACACAAGACATAAATAACATGTACACAAATACCTGTACACAAATACCTGTACATGAATACCCTTAAAAGTGCATACATTTCAAAATCGTTAATAAATATATATATATTACATGTACATGAATACCCTTAAAAGTGCATATATATATATATATACCGTAAAGATTCTAATAGACGCCCGGGCGTCTATTAGAATCACCACTGGCTCCGAAGTCCAGGGTGGGCATTTAATAGAGGCAAGTGTTATTCAGCAAAGGGAAAATGATAAAAAAATATACGATGTTCTGCTATCTGAACAAAAACATAACTAAGGGACGTTACTCTCAAACGCCAAACTTGATTGTACTGTCTGTCAGTTTATAAACATTTGGGCCAAGACGTTTTGGCCCACTCTGGTCATTATGGTAGTCGGTAGAAATGTTAAATTTAATGGTACTGTATATCAAGACAGGGTCAATCATTAATGCTGATCAGATTTACGCCTACGGACGTTTCATCAGCGTTTCGGATTTGTCAGGTTTGAGATGCTTTGAAAATGGCGTCTCCGTAACCGTGTAAATTCTGATCACCCTGTGTCCATGCAAATAGCTACTGCTGATGAAGAATTTACTGTGACACCGGAAACAGTCGAATTTCGCTTCCGCTTTTGAAAGTGAAAGTAGCAATTATGTTTTTTCCCCGATTTTAAAGGAAGTTGCTTTCGAAATAATGGAAATAAAAAAAATCTAATTGGACAATTAGCTCCGATTTTGTTTCAAGTCGGTACTGGGCGTTTATTAGAGGCACTAATTTCGTGAAAATCGGCCAAAAAATGTGTCATTGTCAACGTAAAAAGTGGGGGGTGGACCTTCTATTAGAGCATGGGCGTCTATTAGAATCTTTACGGTATATATTTATTAACGATTTTGAAATGTATGCACTTTTAAGGGTATTCATGTACAGGTATTTGTGTACATGTTATAAATATATGTATATATACATATGTATATATTGCGTATAGCGTATGTATTAAATCTGATTTGGCATTGTATGGAAGATTTATAAAGTTGCACTTAAGACAAACCCGACACCAAGACAAAACAGGTACATGTGTATATTGTCTTTGTGACCACTGTTATGTCCGATCAGAGTCTACACTTTTTATATTCAGTCAACGCAGGATTTCAGATGTTCACAACGACCAACATGAATCAGGATTGTTCTACATGACCAGGAGCTACACTGGTCAAACAGATACAATAAACCCATAATTGTTGTCACGATACACATGAATACCTGAACATATTTTAGCTTCACAGGTATCAAAATTTACAAACAGTTTTTTTCTATCGTCTTTACTTCTAAATGATAACAAATGATGTTGCCACTCATTTGAACCGTCTCGACGAGACGGTTCAAATGAGTGGTAACATCATGTACTTTCGGTGAGAAATAAGAAAAAATAATTTGACTAGACAAATTGTTTATCTTCAGCATTAAATTTGTTTATACAGATTTCAATATATCACAGTGAATGTCACGGAAGGGTAGCTATTAAATCTGGGGTGTCATTAATATATTAGGCAGGCAGTACACCCATAAAGTTGAACATCAGGTGTTCATTTATATTGGTACTCAACCTGTGTCAAAGGTTTACTGGGATCCACCGAACCGAATGTCGTCGAGAGAAATAAAGAACTCCCACCTCTTTTCATGGGCACACCCATTAAAGACAGGATACCATTATAGTACATGTAGTATGAAACTTTTTAGGGGATAAAAATCCTATTTTCTTTATTTCATCTCGAAAGTTTTTGTTGTTACCACTCGTTTGAGTGAGTGAGTGAATAGGGTTTAACGTCCGCTTTTCTGACATAGAGGTACAAGCCTCAGGGAGTCTACACGCAGACGGGTCAACGGGGTCGAGTCCCATATCCACCTGTCCAAGGGGGGTAAATCCCAACTTCAGAACTCAATATTTACAATCAAAATATATATTCAGTCCTGAAATTAGAACAACCTGATCTGGTGCCAGGCGCGCCACACCAGCATCATTTATCCCATCCCCTAAAAGTAATAGGATTAGCGCAAATCTTACTTTTATATATGGGGCATAGCCCGACTCAACTCTCACATACAAGAAAGCCAAAAATGTACATGAGGGCCAAATCCGGTATAGTGGGTTCCGGAAAGTATGAACCCAATCGTTAAGCCAGTTTAGTCGCCTTTTACAACAAGCAATGGCTACTGCAGCACTATTCTCAGGATCAGTTGATCCCGCCCCGGTGCCTGCACGGGGCACCACTCGTTTGAACCGTCTCGACAAGACAGTTCAAATGAGTGGTAACAAGAGGAGAAATAAACAAACATTTCCACAGAGGGGATTATGATACCTCTGTTAAAATCACAGAGGGGATTATGATAGACCCTGCAAAACGACAGAGGGGATTATGATAGACCCTGTCATTTTTCGGATTATGAACGGAGGGGATTTTGAGTGTCTCACAGGAGGGTGTAAATATGTAGTAATGTGATACTGACTAAGGATTTGTTTAGAAACTATGACAGATTGTATAAGAGTATATATAGCAGTAGTACACTGTGTACTATGGAATGTGTCAATGGCAGTTCGTGACTAGACATACAATGTACCGTATATTGATAACAGGGATCAAGTTACAGGGTGATTGGGTGACCAACGGCAAGAGGTATTAGTGTACCTTGGGCCCGGCTCTCTCATTCAGTAATTGAATTGCGCATATGAAGGCCTTCACACGCATTACAATTACTTAACTAGAAAAAGTCGATGGCGCGCCATCGCAATATACCCACTTTCCCCAAATGCTAAGTCCGAAAGGGGGAGGTAATCCATGATGGATGGTCGGATAAAAAATCCGAATTCACTTTGCGCATCAGCACATCAAAACAAAGCTATGAACCAAATATCAGACGCGTAGGTATTAAGGAGGAAAATTAATGAAATTATAAGTCCGAAAGGGGGAGATAATCCATGATGGAAGGTCGGATCTAAAATCCGAATTCACTTTGCGCATCATAACGAAGCTACATATCAAATATCAGAAATGTAGGTATTAAGGTGAGAAAGTTTTTCGACTTACAATGAAAAATAGGGAAATTCTGAGTCCAAAAGGGGGAGATAATCCATGATGGAGGGTCGGATCAAAAATCCGAATTCACTTTGCGCATCTGCACATGATAACGAAGCTACATACCAAATATCAGGCGCGTAGGTATGAAGGTGAAAAAGTTTTTGGAGTTACAAGGAAAAAGTGGGAAATTCTGAGTCCGAAAGGGGGAGATAATGGATGATGGAGGGTTGGATCAAAAATCCGAATTCACTTTGCGCATCTGTACATGATAACGAAGCTACATACCAAATATCAGGCGCGTAGGCATGAAGGGGAAAAAGTTTTTCGAGTTACAAGGAAAAAATGGGAAATTCTGAGTCTGAAAGGGGGAGATAATCCATGATGGAGGGTCGGATGAAAAATCCGAATTCACTTTGCGCATCTGCACATGATAACGAAGGTACATACCAAATATCAGGCGCGTAGGCATGAAGGGGAAAAAGTTTTTCGAGTTACAAGGAAAAAATGGGAAATTCTGAGTCTGAAAGGGGGAGATAATCCATGATGGAGGGTCGGATGAAAAATCCGAATTCACTTTGCGCATCTGCACATGATAACGAAGCTACATACCAAATATCAGGCGCGTAGGTATGAAGGTGAAAAAGTTTTTCAAGTTACAAGAAACGTGACGGACGTACGGACGTACGGACATACGGACGGACGGACACTCGGGACGAAAACAATATACCCATTTTTTCCCAAAAAAGTGGGTATAATTAGCGAGCCGGCCCAAGGTAAATGCACTTCAGTTGGCGAGTGTCCTCAGACCTTCTAGATATTTAATATCAGAGTAAAATTAGGTATGATTTAAAGAGGCTTTTCTCGTTCATACCACAAAGTGCATGTGCCTAAATGGTGCTAATTCTGACAATTTTCAGTTTTCACTATATAAGAGAGAAAATTTCTGTTCAAGTACTAAAAATTGCCCATATTATTCTCCCAGTTTTGCATAACTAGCTTGAACCTTGCGATACCACAGGTTGAAGTAACGGACCGAGGTCTATAAATACATTAAATATACATAAAAGCATCAATAAATGAAAGAAAATAAGCTAAAAAAAATATTTTTTTACTCCCTCCATATAGACTTATACCTGTACAAGTCTATATGGAGGGATTAAACAAAAAATGTTTAGCTTATTTGTTTTCATTTATTGATGCTTTTAGGCATATTTAATGTATTTATAGACCTCGGTCCGTTAACTTCAACCTGCGTGCGATACCACCGATATCATGTCTTGACAAACTGACTGAAAAATGACACATTGTCACTCTTGTCCAGTGTATAATCTCCTGATCAGCCGGCCGAGTCTGTGGTCATAGAATTTTGTGAGTTCAGTCTCGAAATCAGGCAGTTTGATTGGCCGATACCGAGCACAGCTCGGCCTCGACCAATCAAACTTCCTGATTACGAAGAAGATGACTGAATACATTCTCAGAAGAAAGTTTTATCCGGCCTCGATAAATTCTTAATATTCCATCCCTATATGTAACTGGAATAGATTTTGATTTGTTAAATTTGCAACCAATCAAATTGTCACAAAATGATTTTTAGACCAGTAAATTTATGAAAAGTGGGTGTTTTTGTTCTCAAAAATATGAAAATTACTTGCAAACAGTGCAGATCCTCATGAGACGGCTCATCTGGATCTACACTGTTTGCCAATACCACTATACAGGTCTGTAGTGATGATAGGGTTAAGGTTGGGGTCCCACATACCAGGTTATTATATACGGAGACAGATAGTTTTGTATATTCTATAGATATGACATTTTGCCAATACCACTATAAGGGCATGTTGTGTTGAAATGGTTAACCCTTGACACAACTACTCACAACAATTGTCGTCTGCTGTTGCTATTATATCTTGCCTTATTTCTCAATAAAAACATGGTTTGACAGCACGTCAGAATCATTTCCAATGGAAATGATTCTGAAGTGCTGTCAGAGCATGTTGTAAATTATTCTAAAGTGATGTCGAAGCATGTTTTTGATGATAAAAATGGAAAATAGAACATAAACAGCAGGCGACAAAAACAATAAGATAGCGGTCTAAGGGTTAAGAGACGTACATGCATAAGTACTGCCACTAGAACATTAATTTGACCAAGGTTTAACTGTGTGAGAGGCCAGTTGGTCAGGAGATAGACTGGTCTAAAGTGCATCAGGGTCATTTCAAGTTGAGGCCTGGCGAGTCATGACATTTGCAGTCTCTTTGACGAGTGTTACAGCTTCTAGTGCGGTTGAGGCCTGGCGAGTCATGACATTTGCAGTCTCTTTGACGAGTGTACAGCTTCTAGTGTGGCCTTATTTGGCCACAACCATGTTTGAATGAACGGGGTTTTACGTCCATTCAGTCAACAGATGGTACCTATGGAGATGTTGGTGATATGTCTGATTCGGCTGGATCGACAAACAAACATTTCAGTGCAAATTTTGAAATTTTAATTTTTCGTGATACGGACGTCGGACGAACGGACGGACGAAAAGCCAAACTATAAACCCTTCAGCATACTTCGTACCACAGGTGTGTCTCGCGTGTCTTGCATAGTCAATTATTGTTTGTATATATATGTACATGAAACATCTTTCTAAACCATGTACAAAATAATTAAAATGCATCGGGTGTAATGATTATAGTATATACAGCGCTCCAGATAAGGTGCGTATTGGCGTATTTTACGCATTTTTTACGTATTTTAGCTGAAATCAAAACTCAGAGTACAAAATACGCACATCAATGTGAAAATACTGTCATAAAGTTGAAAATTCACTTAGTTGAGCTGCAAAAAGCAAAGTGTTTGCTTTTTGCAGCTCAATTAAGTGAATGTTTACATTTGTTATATTATTTTTATCATTTGTTCCCCATTTAGTAATGAAAAAAATAAATAATCCATTTGTAAAAGTAAAATATGCAATGATTTTGAAATCAGCAGGCATAGACTACACTTTAAACACAAAGCTTATCTTAAGCTTTGTATATAAATGAAATAATCTTCAGACCCGGAAGCATTTGATTTATTTTGTACATGGTTTAGAAAGATGTTTCATGTATATACAAACAATAATTTACCATCCAAGACACGCTAGAAACACCTGTGCTTTGTATGCCAGGGGTATAAACAGTGTATGCCCAGAAGCTGATCTGGAGTGACACTGGTCATGAACACAATACGCCCCACTTTTTGTCAAGACGTGTCACATTTTATCAGCCAAAATATAGAGAATAGTAGGTTAGCCGTGAATGGGAAAAAATATCTGGCAAGGCTCAAGAAACGGGATGGGCGAGGCTCTGCCGTTTCCGTGCCGCGCCAGATATTTTTTCCCATTCACGGCACTAACCTACTATTCTATTATCCCGTCAACACTGACTAATGGCTTTAAAATGCAAAATAATAATCCCAGCCACCGCACATATTCATACGCTGTGATTAGGTCGTATTGACAGGATATCAAAAAAAAATGTTTCACGGCACCGTGTTTCACGGCACATACGCACTGTGTTGACGGGATAAAATTCAATACCAGTATGCGTACATTATCTAACTACGTCATATTTAGTAGGGTACAAAGTGCACCTCATTAACCAACTTAAGGACAAATTAGTCAATTACCGGTCGGTCAAGTAGTCAAAACACTAGAACATGTGACAAGCTAGCTGAAAAGGGGCTTACTGTTTGGCCTAGTTTCTCGACCAATGAAAGCTCAACTATTTTGTCTCAACTATGAGCCGCTTTCGCCAATATCTATTAAATTAATCATGAAATATTGCAATACGTACAGTGTTATATTTATAACTGATGTTGTGCCTTGTTGTCGTCACTACACGACACGCAAACAATGTTACCACCCATACACGGTGTCACACCGCCAATCACATTATAGTATAGCGATTCAAAATCACGCTTAGGGGCAGAGCTTCGAGCCTCACAGGGCTGGCCAAACAATAAGTAAGTTATAGTTCACATATTGAATTTTCAATAAACTTTGTACCCTACTCGCTTACTCTCGCTCAAAATTTATTTATTAAAAATTGTGAACGATAACTATAACTTTATAACGAGTTTGCAACCAGTGTAGCCCCAGATCTGATCTGGGCCTACACTGTTTGCTGTTGAGTTTGGGAAGAACATTTGTATTTCTGATGACTGATTAAAACTGTTATATGTGTGTGTGCCCGCAGTGGTGCCTAAAATAATGCCACGGCGGACACAAATAATTTCAAAATGATGTTTCCAACTTTACATGTCCTGAAATAGCGCAGTGGCTAGAGGCATGATGATTTAGTCGCCGATTGGCCATGACAATGATGGTCAGTTTTCTCAAGTCTTGGTCAGTTGACGTTTTCTCAAGTGTTGATCAGTTGACGTTTGATCAGTTGATGTTTTCTCAAGTGTTGATCAGTTGAAGTTTTCTCAAGTGTTGATCAGTTGACGTTTTCTCAAGTGTTGATCAGTTGACGTTTTCTCAAGTGTTGATCAGTTGACGTTTTCTCAAGTGTTGATCAACACTTGACGTTTTCTCAAGTGTTGATCAGTTGACGTTTTCTCAAGTGTTGATCATTTGACGTTTTGTTTCTTCAAGTGTTTGATCAGTTGACGTTCTCAAGTCTTGATCAGTTGACGTTTTCTCAAGTCTTGATCAGTTGACGTTTTCTCAAGTGTTGATCAGTTGACGTTTACTCAAGTGTTGATCAGTTGACGTTTTCTCAAGTGTTGATCAGTTGACGTTTTCTCAAGTGTTGATCAGTTGACGTTTTCTCAAGTGTTGATCAGTTGACGTTTTCTCAAGTGTTGATCAGTTGACGTTTTCTCAATTGTTTTGATCAGTTGACGTTTTCTCAAGTGTTGATCAGTTGACGTTTTTCTCAATGTTATCAGTGACGTTTTCTCAGTGTTTTGATCAGTTGAACGTTTCTTCAAGTGTTGATCAGTTGACGTCTTCAAGTGTTGATCAGTTGCGTTTTTCTCAAGTGTTGATCGTGGTTGACGTTTTCTCAAGTTGTTGTTTTCAGTGACGTTTTCTCAAGTTGTTTGATCATTGACGTTTTCTCAAGTGTTGATCATTGACGTTTTCTCAAGTGTTGATCGTTAGTTTTCTCAAGTGTCATTTGAGTTTTCTCAAGTGTCAGTTGAAGTTTTCTCAATTGTTGATCAGTTGATGTTTTCTCAAGTGTTGATCAGTTGATGTTTTCTCAAGTGATCATTGAGTTTTCCCTCAATGTTGATCAGTTGACGTTTTTCTCAAATCTTGATCAGTTACGTTTTCTAATTTGATCAGTTACGTTTTCTCAAGTGTTGATCAGTTGACGTTTTCTCAGTGTTTTGATCATTGACGTTTTTCAAGTCTTGATCATTGAGTTTTCTCAAATCTGATCAGTTGAGTTTTCTCAAGTGTTATCATTGAGTTTTTCTCAAATCTTGATCAGTTGACGTTTTCTCAAATCTTGATCAGTTGACGTTTTCTCAAGTGTTTGATCAGTTGACGTTTTCTCAAATCTTGATCAGTTGACAGTTTTCTCAAGTGGAATCAGTTGATGTTTTCTCAAGTGTTGATCAGCTTGACGTTTTCTCGCAAGTCTTGATCAGTTGACGTTTTCTCAAAATCTTGATCAGTTGACGTTTCTCAAGTGTTGCTTCAGTGGACGTTTTCTCATGTTGATAGTTGACGTTTTCTCAAATCTTAGATCAAGTTGATGAACGTTTTCCTCCTTCCAAGTGTTGACAGTTGAACGTATCTTCAAGTGGTTTGATTCATTGATTGTTTCTCAAATGTTGAATCAGTTGACGTTTCTCAAGTGTTGATCTTGTTGACGTTTTCTAAATCTTGATCAGTTGAAACGTTTTCCTCAAATCTTGACAGTTTGGAACGTTTTCTCAGAGTGTTTGATCATTAAGTTTTCTCAAGTCATGATTTTTAACATTTGACGCTCTTCAAATCTTTGATTTTCAGTGTTTGGACGTTTTCTTTTCCTCTCAAGTGTTGATTTTCAAATTTGATGTTTACTCAAGTGTTGATCAGTTGAGTTTTCTTTCTTCGTTTTCTCAAAGTCTTGATCAGTTGACGTCTTCTTCAGAGTTTTGTTGATGTTGACGTTTTCTCCAAAGTCTTGATCAAGTTGAGTTGAAGTTTTCTCAGTGTTGATCAGTTGAACGTTTTTCTGCTTTTTAAGTCTTGATTCATTGACGTTTTGTTTTCTCAAAATTCTTAATTTTCAAGTTGACAGTTTATTCACCTCAAGTGTTGATCAGTTGATGGATTACTCAAGTCCCTTACATTCAGTTGACGTTTTACTCTCAAGTCTTGATTCAGTTGACGTTTTGTTCTTCCCTAAATCTTGATCAGTTTACGTTTTCCCTCAAGTGTTGATCAGTTGATGTTTTACTCAGTCTTTGATCAGTTGACGTTTTTCTTCTTCAAGTCTTTTGATCAGTTAAGGAACGTTTCCTCAAGTGTTGATCAGTTGAACGTTTTCTCCAAGTCTTGATCAGTTGACGTTTTCTCAAAGTGGTTATCAGTTGATGTTTTCCCCCTCAAGGTCGTTGATCAGTTGACGTTTTCTCAATCTTGATCAGTTGACGTCTCAAGTGTTGATCAGTTGATTTTGTTTTACTCAAGTGTTGATCAGTTGAAGTTTTCTCAAGTGATGATCAAGTTGAGTTCTTTTTCAGTTTTGTTGATCAGTTGAAGTTTTTTCTCAAGTGTTGATTCAGTTGAAGTTTTCTCAAGTGTTGGTGTTGATTCAGTTGAAGTTTTCTAAGTGTTATCAGTTGAAGTTTTCTAAGTGTTGATCAGTTGAAGTTTTCTTTCAAGTTTTGTTGATCATTGAAGTTTTCTCAAGTGTTGTCGTATTGACGTTTTCTCAAGTGTTGATCAGTGAAGTTTTTTCTCAATGTTGATCAGTTGAATTTTGTTTTTAATGTTGATCAGTTGAAGTTTTCTCAAGTGTTGATCAGTAATTTACGTCTCAAGTGTTGATCAGTTGACGTTTTCTCAAGTGTTGATCAGTTGACGTTTTCTCAAGTGTTGATCAGTTGACGTTTTCTAAGTGTTGATCAGTTGAGTCTCAAGTGTTGATCAGTTGAATTTTCTCAAGTGATCGTTGAGTTTTCAAGTGTTGATCAGTAATTGACGTTTTCAAGTGTTGACAGTCGTTTTTCTCAGTGTTGATCAGTTAACTTTTTTTTTTTTTTCTCAAGTCTTGATCAGTTGAAGTTTTCTCAAGCCTTGATCAGTTGAAGTTTTCTCAAGTGTTGATCAGTTGAAGTTTTCTCAAGCCTTGATCAGTTGAAGTTTTCTCAAGTGTTGATCAGTTGAAGTTTTTCTCAAGTGTTGATAGTTGAAGTTTTCTCAAGTCGTTGATCAGTTGAATTTTCTCAAGCCTTGATCAGTTGAAGTTTTTCTCAAGTGTTGATCAGTTGAAGTTTTCTCAAGCCTGATCAGTTGAAGTTCAAGTGTTGAACAGTTTTGAAGTTTTTCTCAAGTGTTGATAGTTAAGTTTTCTCAAGCCTTGATCAGTTGAAGTTTTCTCAAGTGTTGATAGAAGTTTTTCAAGTCTTGAACAGTTGAAGTTTTCTCAAGTGTTGATCATGTTGAAGTTTTCTCAAGTGTTGTCAGTGAATTTTCTCAAGTGAGTGAAGTTTTTTCGTGTTTTTTTTTGATCAGTTTTAAGTTTTCTCAAGTGTTGATCAGTTGAAGTTTTCTCAAGTGTTGATCAGTAATTGACGTTTTCTCAAGTGTTGATCAGTTGAAGTTTTCTCAAGTGTTGATCAGTTGAAGTTTTCTCAAGTGTTGATCAGTTGAAGTTTTCTCAAGTGTTGATCAGTAATTGACGTTTTCTCAAGTGTTGATCAGTTGACGTTTTCTCAAGTGTTGATCAGTTGACGTTTTCTCAAGTGTTGATCAGTTGACGTTTTCTCAAGTGTTGAACAGTTGAGTTTTCTCAAGTGATTGATCAGTAATCTAAGTGTGATTCGTTAAGTTTTCTCAAGTGTTGATCAGTAATTGACGTTTTCTAATGTGATCAGTTGCGTTTTCAGTGTTATCAGTTGACGTTTTCTCAAGTCTTGATCAGTTGAAGTTTTCTCAAGCCTTGATCAGTTGAAGTTTTCTCAAGTGTTGATCAGTTGAAGTTTTCTCAAGCCTTGATCAGTTGAAGTTTTCTCAAGTGTTGATCAGTTGAAGTTTTCTCAAGTGTTGATCAGTTGAAGTTTTCTCAAGTCTTGATCAGTTGAAGTTTTTCAAGCCTTGAATCAGTTAGTTTTCTCAAGTGTTGATCTTTGTTTAATTTTTCTAAGCCTTGATCGTTTTGAAGTTTTCTCAATGTTGATTCAGTTGAGTCTAAGTTGATCAGTTTGAAGTTTTCTCAAGCCTTGATCAGTTGAACTCAAGTGTTGATCAGTTGAATTTTCTAAGTTCTTGATCAGTTGAAGTTTTCTCAAGTGTTGATCAGTTGAAGTTTTCTCAAGTGTTGATCAGTTGAAGTTTTCTCAAGTGTTGATCAGTTGAAGTTTTCTCAAGTGTTGATCAGTAATTGACGTTTTCTCAAGTGCTTGATCAGTTGACGTTTTCTCAAGTGTTGATCAGTTGACGTTTTCTCAAGTGTTGATCAGTTGACGTTTTCTCAAGTGTTGATCAGTTGAAGTTTTCTCAAGTGTTGATCAGTTGAAGTTTTCTCAAGTTGTTATGTTTTGACGTCTCAAGTGTTGATCGTTGAAGTTTTCTTGTGTTATCAGTTGAAGTTTTCATGTGTTGTCAGTAATTGACGTTTTCTCAAGTGTTGATCAGTTGACGTTTTCTCAAGTGTTGATCAGTTGACGTTTTCTCAAGTCTTGATCAGTTGAAGTTTTCTCAAGCCTTGATCAGTTGAAGTTTTCTCAAGTGTTGATCAGTTGAAGTTTTCTCAAGCCTTGATCAGTTGAAGTTTTCTCAAGTGTTGATCAGTTGAAGTTTTCTCAAGTGTTGATCAGTTGAAGTTTTCTCAAGTCTTGATCAGTTGAAGTTTTCTCAAGCCTTGATCAGTTGAAGTTTTCTCAAGTGTTGATCAGTTGAAGTTTTCTCAAGCCTTGATCAGTTGAAGTTTTCTCAAGTGTTGATCAGTTGAAGTTTTCTCAAGTGTTGATCAGTTGAAGTTTTCTCAAGCCTTGATCAGTTGAAGTTTTCTCAAGTGTTGATCAGTTGAAGTTTTCTCAAGTGATCGTTGAAGTTTTCTCAAGTGATCAGTTGAATTTTCTCAAGTGTTGATCAGTTGAAGTTTTCTCAAGTGTTTGATCAGTGAAGTTTTCTAAGTGTTGATCAGTTGAAGTTTTCTCAAGTGTTGATCAGTTGAAGTTTTCTCAAGTGTTGATCAGTTGATGTTTTCTCAAGTGTTGATCAGTTAAAGTTTTCTCAAGTCTTGATCAGTTCCAATGGAAATGCTTCTAAAGTGCTGTCAAAGCATGTTGTAAATTATTCTAAAGTGCTGTCAAAGCATGTTTTTGATTATAAAAATGGAAAATAGAAAATAAACAGCAGACGACAAAAAATTAAGATAGTGGTGTATGGGTTAAGAATACTCATTTTCAAAATGAGGAGTAAATTTAAAACCACTCTAACAAGTTGAAACTTTCGCCAGTTTAACTCTTTGCATGCTAGCGGCGAAAATATCCGCCAAACGAATTAGGAGTATATGTTTTATTTCTCTCTGTAAATATGTCTTGAAATTTCATTAGAATCGAGTCCTCAGGACTCAATTCTAATGAAATTCCAAGACATAGTCATGATATTTACGGGGAGAAAAACAAGAAAATATGATGAATTTTTGTCCGCCTAAGTTTTGAACTATTTATAGCCCACAAGTTTTCCAGCATGCAGAGTTAAATTATACACCGTATCCAAATAAATTATCAACAGCAATATACTGTGGTATAACAAACAAAAATCATTTAGTACATATGTATTTCAAATCTGAAATATTCATGACATTTTCAAGGATCCAGTGACAAAAATAAACTATGCGGAAGTTCAAACGCCTCGCCTGATATGAATTAAGACAGTATAGCGCCACAATTAACTACAATGACATGTTCATTTCCCGACCAATCAAATCATCACAAAAGATTTTCAGACTATTCCATTTAAGAAAAGGGGTGTTGTTTTTCTCTAAAAAATATGAAAATTACTTGCAAAAAGTGCAGATCCTGATGAGACGGAAGTTTTCAGTTTGCATACATCGCAATTACAGTGTAATCTCTCTATCCGTAATTTGACCAACTTGAGGTGAAATTTTGTTATTTCTTCATCACAAATGGCAGGTTGGGAGTGCTTTAGAATAGTCTCATTGAGACGATTCTAAAGCACTCCCAATTTGCCATTTTTGATGGAGAAATAAGAAATTTACCTCCAATTACGCACCTTATCTGGAGCTCTGGTTCTATGCCTGATTTACAATGGAATATCTCTAAACCGGACACCCTGGGGACCTCACAGGGTGTCCGGTTTAGAGAGGTTCCACTGTATATGGGGACCTCCCAGGGTGTCCGGTTTAGAGATGTTCCACTGTATATGGGGACCTCCGAGGGTGTCCGGTTTAGAGAGGTTCCATTGTATATGGGTCCGGTTTACAGAGGTTCCAATGGGGACCTCCCAGGGTGTCGGGTTTAGAAAGGTTCCACTGTATATGGGGACCTCCCAGTGTGTCCGGTTTAGAGAGGTTCCACTGTATATGGGGACCTCCCAGGTTGTCCGGTTTAGAGATGTTCCACTGTATATGGGGACCTCCGAGGGTGTCCGGTGTAGAGAGGTTCCATTGTATATGGGTCCGGTTTACAGAGGTTCCACTGTAAATGGGGACCTCCCAGGGTGTCGGGTTTAAAAAGGTTCCACTGTATATGGGGACCTCCCAGTGTGTCCGGTTTAGAGAGGTTCCACTGTATATGGGGACCTCCCAGGGTGTCCGGTTTAGAGAGGTTCCACTGTATATGGGGACCTCCGAGGGTGTCCGGTTGAGAGAGGTTCCATTGTATATGGGTCCGGTTTACAGAGGTTCCACTGTAAATGGGGACCTCCCAGGGTGTCGGGTTTAAAAAGGTTCCACTGTATATGGGGACCTCCCAGTGTGTCCGGTTTAGAGAGGTTCCACTGTATATGGGGACCTCCCAGGGTGTCCGGTTTAGAGAGGTTCCACTGTATATGGGGACCTCCCAGTGTGTCCGGTTTAGAGAGGTTCCACTGTATATGGGGACCTCCCAGTGTGTCCGGTTTAGAGAGGTTCCACTGTATATGGGGACCTCCCAGTGTGTCCGGTTTAGAGAGGTTCCACTGTATATGGGGACCTCCCAGGGTGTCCGGTTTAGAGAGGTTCCACTGTATATGGGGACCTCCCAGTGTGTCCGGTTTAAAGAGGTTCCACTGTATATGGGGACCTCCCAAGCAGTGTGTCCGGTTTAGAGAGGTTCCACTGTATATGGGGACCTCCAGGGTGTCCGGTTTAGAGAGGTTCCACTGTATATGGGGACCTCCCAGTGTGTCCGGTTTAGAGAGGTTCCACTGTATATGGGGACCTCCCAGTGTGTCCGGTTTAGAAAGGTTCCACTGTATATGGGGACCTCCAGTGTGTCCGGGTTTTAGAGAGGTTCCACTGTATATGGGGACCTCCCAGTGTGTCCGGTTTAGAGAGGTTCCACTGTATATGGGGACCTCCCAGTGTGTCCGGTTTAGAAAGGTTCCACTGTATATGGGGACCTCCCAGTGTGTCCGGTTTAGAGAGGTTCCACTGTATATGGGGACCGCCCAGGGTGTCCGGTTTAGAGAGGTTCCACTGTATATGGGGACCTCCCAGTGTGTCCGGTTTAGAGAGGTTCCACTGTATATGGGGACGTCCCAGGGTGTCCGGTTTAGAGAGGTTCCACTGTATATGGGGACGTCCCAGGGTGTCCAGTTTAGAGAGGTTCCACTGTATATGGGGACCTCCCAGTCTGTCCGGTTTAGAGAGGTTCCACTGTATATGGGGACGTCCCAGGGTGTCCGGTTTAGAGAGGTTCCACTGTATATGGGGACCTCCCATGGTGTCCGGTTTAGAGAGGTTCCACTGTATATGGTTACCTCCCAGGGTGTCCGGTTTAGAGTTCCCACTGGGTATGATCCATCCTATGGTTAGTAGAGAGGTTCCACTGTATATGGGGAGACCTCCCAGGTGTCCGGTTTAGGGTGAGGTTCCACTGTATGGGGTGGGGACCTCCCAGGGTGTCCGGTTTAGGGAGTTCCACTGTTTATATGATCCCCCAGGTGTCGGTTTAGAGTTCCACTGTACATGGTTATCTCCCAGGGTGTCCGGTTTAGAGAGGTTCCACTGTATATGGGGACCTCCCAGGGTGTCCGGTTTAGAGAGGTTCCACTATACCTATGTGGAGAAATCATAAAAATATCCCTGATTTTCCATAAAAAAAAAATACATGTATATAACCTCAGAATATAATGTTTATGTTTGTTTGTTTATTAGTGTTTAACGGCCTATCAACAGCTAAAGTCATGTAAGGCCGGGCAAATGGGTTTGATCCCATTTTAACCTGCTGCATTGTAGTAGGTGTGTTAATTGACTTTTTACTTCACTTTCTGATGCAAACATGCCCTTTGGTATGGAAGTTTCATAGGACAATAGAAAACTTTTTATCCAAAGACACACGCTCTATCTCATTTTCAACTCCCGGTATCCATGGAAATCCAAGATGGCCGCAGTGAATATAGGTCAAATATTAAAATTGGCCTAACTTGGTACATGATCATGCTAGAAACATGATTTTGGTGTCTATTCCCATGTACTGGCATTCACAGAAATCAATAAAATAATTTTCAACAATATCCGTTCATGAAAACATGACCAAAATTCAAAATGGCCACGATTTTTCGATAAAAAAATGTCTAAATTGAACGCATGGACACAGTTAGTAAGTCCTAATTAGGAGATAGTAAGTCCTAATTATGAGATAGTAATCCCTAATTATTAATTAGGAGATAGTATCTCCTAATTAGGAGATGAAAGCTATTTTAGCATTGGCACCAGGACTCTTCCATATATAGTTAATGTATTTATAGACATTGGTCCGTTACTTCAACCTGCGTGTGAAATATGCAGTGCTCCCTCTTACAACGTGCACTCCCGTCTATATACGATGTGGTTGTTCAGGAGGACATCATTCAGCAATTTGAGAAATCTAAGATGGCTATCCGTTGTATATAAAAATAAAACTCTTCAACCTTTCGCCATTAACTGATACGTGATGCCACCTTTTCCAGTTTACTTTGGTATCATATACATACCAACGTTAAATATCATGATCAGGGTCACAACTATATAGAAACAACATCGTAAAATGCAGTACCTTTGCAAGTACATACAATGTAATTTGATAATGATGTTTGGTAATATGATGTATGTAGTCGTATCGCAGGGTTATAATTAAGGGACAGCTTCATTGCAGTTCATGGAATAGGCGGTTTGTTAGTAACATGCACAGGGTACAAGTTTCTTCATCATCATATATATCTTTAATATTACTTTATGGATTGCTTCCGTATTTGGACACTTGATACATGTGAGCATTTGGAACACACTCATGCCCCAATTAACATGACCTTCACCTTTTTAACCTTCAAATTTTTGCGGAAACACATAGCCATTTTTGCGTCAAACACTTTGTACATGTTTCTTTATCGGATATAACTTTTTAATATTACTTGATGGATTGCTTCAATGTTTGGACACTTGATACATGTAAGCATTTGGAACACACTCATGCACCCATATGCATGACCTTGCCCATTTGACATTCACACTGTGGAAACACATAGACATTTATCTACGTCAAAACGTGTACAAGTTTCTTCATCAACATATAACTTTTATATTACTTGGTGGATTGCTTCATAGACACTTGGACACCTGATACATGTACGCATTTGGAGCATACTCATGCCGCCATTAAGATGACCTTCATCGTTTGGCCTTCATGTATTTGTGGAAACACTTTACGTCAAAAGTGGGTCACAGGTGGGAATATGCGATGAAATCATTTAACGCAGCAAGTTGAAAAACACGTTCCCCCCCACCCCCCCCCCCCAGCCCCCCCCCCCCGAATGCAGCAAGTTGAAAAAAACACTGGGGCCCTGCCTTAAATAAATGACCTTAGCTGTTGATAGGCCGTTAAATTCCAATCAGTCAATAAGTTGTATGTCATAAAGTTTGTACAAGTTTCTTTATCATCCTATAACTTTAAAATTACTGATTACGGAGTGCTTCAATGTTTGAAACTCGATACATGTGAGCATTTGGAACACACTCACTAGTACTGTTGACCTTTTTCGTGTTTAAAGCATGTAATGCATTTCTCTGATGGTTTTGTCATGCTTACTTTAGCACATGCCCATGCTCATATTATGAACAGTCAAATGCCTCGGCAGGCACGACATACCTTTCATGGCGGAATTCTTGTTTTATCAAATTATCAAGTTGTGTAGTTATTCCGTATTAGACTGGTTTAAAGGTACATGCCCACTCAGTAGGCACACAATGGTCTTTCCGGGAATACATAAGTGTATAATTATATCACTATTCCACCAGTTCTAAAACTTACGAGTGCCTCATTTACATGTAGTAATATTTATTTTACTGATAGTGACGTGCGGTGGTATCAGGCTATTTTCATATGCAAATGAGGCATGCTATTTTTTTAATTATTTATACTAATTAAATGCGTCACCTGAACAAATAATATTTTCGACAGATTATAAAGTATTATCATTGCACATCAAAAAATAAATACAGATAAATACAAATTATGTTTTATAAAGTTTACTAACTGATTAGTGTGTGTTTCCTTTGTTATTATCCATTTTAAATAGAAACTAAACATGATAAGTGCTTTCAAGAGTAAGTACACAAATTCCTCAGTAATAACATATCGTTTTGCTGCATATTCAAACTGTTACAGAATATTTAGTTAATGCAGAATGACAAATGGCGGCCATCTTGGATTTAGCAATCTGGTTTCACTGTATCGTAATTTTATTATACATCACACAATATCCATTGCATGTTAGTGGAGACAAATTTCATGGCGTTAGCATATTTCAGTCAATATTTACGTTTAATTTAGACGTATTTTATCGAAAAATGGCGGCCATTTTGAATTTCGGTCATGTTTTCATGAACAGATATTGTTGAAAATTATTTTATTGATTTCTGTGCATGCCAGTATATGGGAATAGACACCAAAAATCATGTTTCTAGCATGATCAGGTACCAAGTTATGCCAATTTTAAGATTTGACCTATATTCATGGTGGCCATCTTGGATTTCCATGGATACCGGGAGTTGAAAATGAGATAGAGCGTGTGTCTTTGGATAAAAAGTTTTCTATTGTCTTAGGGAACTTCCATACCAAAGGGGACCTTTGCATCAGAAAGTGAAGTCAACACCCTATTTTGTGCAGTTAACACACCTACTATTGGGGGGAAATCCCAAAATCAGAACGGAATATTTACATCAAGAACAAATATATTCAGCCCTGAAATTAGAATAACCTGACCTGGTGCCAGGTCCATACCACACCAGTCACTTGGCCCCTTACCCTAAAATAGGATTACGAATATCGTAATACTTTTTATAAGGGGTATAACCAGATTCAACTGTCACATACAAAATGCCAGACGTATGTGAGGGCCAAACCAGGTCTCCAGTCGGGATTCCGGTAAGGATGAACCCCGATCGTTAAATTACCCATCGCGTGCTCCCACCTGCCACCCACCAGAATATAATGGGATGAGATGGCCAATCCCATGTGGGGTGAGCAGGGATTCCGCTGGGGAAAATAAAAAAATTGCCACTTCAAAAAAAATAAAATAATTGGCGATAAAAAATTACAAAAAAAATTGTTTATTTTTATCAATTGTTTATTTGTATCGCCAATTGCGAAAGTGGCGATCGCCAGCGGAATCCCTGGGTGAGTTATCTAAATAACACACTTGTACATGTTAAGACTTGAAGTACATGTACATGTATACAACACCGTAAATACACAGTGGTCATTTTAAAGGCGGGTATAACAAAGATCTTAAATATAGCATGACTGTACATGTACATTATCAATACAAGACAAAAGTCAAGTGATCTGCAGGGCTCCAGATAAGTTGTGTATCTAAAGAGTATTATACCCCACAGATTTTAAATTCAATGTGTATTTTACTTTTACAAATGTAGTATTGATTTTCTTCCTTATTAATAGGGGCACAAATAAAATTCACTTATTTCACTGTGTGCTTTTTGCAGCTCAACTAAGCTAAATTTCAACTTGATTACATATAGTATTTTCACTACTCATTTTGAAATCAATGCGTATTTTCACATTGCTGTGAGTATTTGGTACTCCCACTTTTGATAACGAATGCGTTTTCTGCTAAAATAAGTGAGTAAATTACGCCAAAACGCACCTTATCTGGAGCTCAAGATCTGTCCATGGTGATCACCAAACATGAACATGAGGGGCATACAAAAAGATCTGACACAGAGACTGTAACTTGAATGCTTAACCCGTAGACCGCTATCTTATTTTTTTTGTAATCTGCTGTTTATTTTCTATTTTCCATTTTTATCATCAAAAACATGCTTTGACAGCACTTCAGAATCATTTCCAATCTAAAAAAGAAAACTATGCATAAACAAGGTTTTGTAGTTGACATACCTATACAATATACATGGCAATAAATACAGAGCTCCAGTTAAGCTGCGTAATTTGGAGGTAAATTTATTATTTCTCCATCAAAAATGGCAAATTGGGAGTGCTTTAGAATCGTCTCAATGAGACGATTCTAAAGGACTCCCAACTTGGCATTTTTGATGAAGAAATAACAAAATTTCACCCCAAGTTGGTCAAATGACGCACCTTAACTGGAGCTCTGTAAATGTATAAATTCTTTAGTCACTCACACATTACGAGTTCTTGAAAAATCCTTCATGGAATTATTAGCAGTCGTGCCTGATTTGATTGAATTATTGCTGTTTATTTGCCTATCAACAGCTAAGGTCATTTAAGGCCGGGCCAACGGGTTCGATCCATTATTTAACCTGCTGCATTGTGGGTAAATGCCCAAAATCAGAACGGAATATACCTTTGAAATCAATTGGATATAAATATTCTAATTCGGCATTTTTAAATATCTTACCCCATCATTTATTTTCAATTGGCTATTTAATTATTTATATATTTAAATTGTATTGTAAACAGTGTTGGCAGTAATTTATTGAATAGTTTGCTTCGAAATGAAAACATGTCTTGGCATTTCATGAGAATTGTCTCCAAGGCAGACAATTCTAATGAAATACCAAGATGTGTTTTCATGGAAAATAAGACAAATATGCTATATTTGTGGTCTGTTTATTGTTTTCTGCAGGTAAAGGTACCACAAATGTTTGATTGCTTTTTCATACTCGCTACTTCTGTTTTCAATTGGGTTTTTGGCAATTTTAATTGGGTATTTAAGCAAATATGCCGCTTATCTGGAGCCCTGAAATTCACTGATGATTATAAAAGTAGGATTTAACATTAGTCAACCCTAAATAACTGGAATAAATTTTCACATGTTAATTTTTCAACCAATCCAATTGTCATAAAATATTTTCGGACTAGTCCATTCATGAAAAGGGATTTTTTTTTTTTCTAAAGGAAATCTGAAAATAACTTGCAAAAGTGCAGATCCTGATGAAACGGCTCGTTTCGAGTCGGCTCATCTGGATCTACACTGTTTGCAAACTCAGCTATAGAGGTCTGTAGAAATGGTTAATATATTCAAGAAATGTATGCAACATGATAAGCCATCCTGCATGCAATCGACAGGGCTCCAGATAAGGAATTAGTAATTGAGTATTGTCACTCCATCATTTCTGAAGCAATTGGGTATTTCAAAATATTAATTGGGTAAAATAAAATAATAATACTGTTTACACATCAACAGACAGCATTTATTGAATACATTGTTTCGAAATGAAAACATGTCTTGGCATTTCATGAGAATTGTCTCCAAGGGAGACAATTCTAATGAAATACCAAGATGTGTTTTCATGGAAAATAAGAAAAATATGCTATATTTGTGGTCTGTTTATTGTTTTCTGTAGCATGATAAAGGTAACACAATTTTTGATACTCGTTACTTCGGATTTCAATTGGGTTTTTGGCAATTTTAATTGGGTATTTAAGCAAATACGCAGCTTATCTGGAGCTCTGAGTCGATACTATCGGAGATCCCACACGGGGCCAATATCTTAGAAGCATTATTAATCAATAAAAGTTAACAGAGTTGCTGCATGGAACTGCTTCTCAGCTTCAAGGTATGGTGTCTACTCTTTCTTGAAACCTGGCCCAAAAAGTTAAATTTTGAAATTGGTAAAATTTAATTAATATTATCCAAAACAAAATTGTTTTTGCATTGTTTATAATGATAGGTTTCTTTTGATTAAATTGCAAGCAATTTCTATCTTATTCTACTATACACTACTACAGAATGTGATTATGTAAATAAAATTAACCCTTTCACCCCAAGTAACTGGAATGTACTTTGATATGTAAATTATTTTCAGACTAGTCCATTTATGAAAAGAGGATGTTTATGTTTTCAAAAATATGAAAATTACTTGCAAAAAGTGCAGATCCTGATGAGACGGCTCGTCATCTGGATATACACGTTTTGCCACTACCACGGGCAAGTGGTGTTTAAAAATGGTTGAAGTAATTTTCTTTGTTCAATCATGCTTAAAAACCTGTCAACAGATTAGAAGGTCATTTAAGGTCGGGTCAATTTGATTTTATTTATTGGTGTTTAACAGCCTATCAACAGCTAAGGTCTTTTAGGGCCAGGTTCGATCCCATATTTAACCTGCTGTATTGGGGCAAAAATACCAAAATCAGAACAGAATATTTACATCAAAATGTTTTTACATTCAGCCCTGTCAATGGGGTCGAATCCCATAGTTCACCCCACGATGGGAAGAAAATCTAAATATCAGAACTGAATATCTACATTGAAATATAATATTCAGCCATGAAATTAGTATGTTCAGTAGCCTATTTCATCAACATTGCAAAGTATACTTTACTAGCAAAGTATACTTTGAGGGAGAAATCATTTATTTTTCCTGAAATGCATTATTTCATATAGAACTAACAAATGCATATATATCATGATTAAAAGTATGCAGAATTATTATACTGAATTTATTACATTATCACAGCCATTAAATGGCTGTGATAATGTAATAAATTCAGTATAATAAAAATTAATAAATTTTTCCAAAAAATGGAAAATTTCTCCCTCAAAGTATACTTTGCTAGTAAAGTATACTTTGCAATGTTGATGAAATAGGCTACTGATCTGGTGCCAGGTCCTCACAATACCAAAGTTACTTAAAACCACTAACAAAAGTAATATGATCAGCACTGATCTTACTACACTTATAATGGGTGTAACTGATTCAACTCTCATGTACAAGAAACCATAAATGTACCTACGGGTCAAATTGTCACCATCGATTGCACAAAAACAGTTTGCAACACTCAGAATTACAGTCAGAATTTGTTACAGTGGCACACGTTACAGCGGCATATTCGCCTCCCGGCACAATAAGCCGCCAAACCAATCGGCATGCTCTTTAATCTGCTCGATATACCGGCAAATTCGGCTTCCGGCACCGGCAGAGAATTCCCGCAAACGAATACACAGTTTAAGTCTTATTTAATGTGTGTTATAACGGCGCCGGTACCCGGCATCTCTGGCACCAGCGCTGTGACCCAGCTGTTATCCGTCATTATGTGCCGGAAACCGATATTCGGGAACCAGTCACTGACCATATCTAAACAATTTCACGGCTAATTAACCACCCCCCCCCCCCCCCCCCCCCCCGACCTGCTGTCATAAATCGCGGCAATTAACAACGTGTCGGTACCTTGTCACCTGCTGTGATGTACTATTTTGCAAACATCAATTAAGAAAAGAAATGAACAGTTAGCAACTAAATTTACAAGTGATTATATAAGGAACAGAGTAAGTAAATGAATCAATTAAATTAATAGGCCAATCATCGGCACCTCTGTATTAATACGTTGTGTGCTGGCCATTTAAAATAATTAACATTTCAAATCACTTGATTCAGATCATTCAGTTCATTACTAAACATTGCATAGTGAACATTCAAATGGAGCCACCACGCAAACGCCGCAGGACTCAGTTTTCAGCTTCCGACAAACGTGAGATCATGGATTATAGTAAATCTCATCCCAGTGTTACTCAGGATTTAATCGCCAATCATTTCACCGAGTTATGGGGAAAGCCGTTAGGTCGCTCAACTATCGGAGACATTCTGCGTGACAAATCGAAGTGGGAGAATGCGCCCAAGTCCAACAATGTACATCAACGTTCTGGAAAATACGACACATTAGAAGAGGCGTTATTCGTATGGTTTAGTGACGTCAGACACCAACACAACGCGTGCGTCACCGACCAGATGCTGCTGGAGAAGGCCCGACACTTTGGCAAGGACATAACCCTCGACAAAGACTTCCAATACTCTACGGGATGGCTTCAGAAATTTAAGAAGAGGCACAACATTTCATCACATATCGCGCACGGAGAAGCAGCGAGTGCCAACATGACGGCCGTCGCAGATGGACGCGAGAAACTACAAGAAGATCTGGCCGGATACGCGCGTGACGACATTTACAACCTCGACGAGACGGGCTTATTCTACAGACTCCCGTCCAACTCAACACTCGCTACAGGACCAGTTAAAGGCCAGAAACGCTCCAAGGAGCGCATAACGGTGTCACTGTGCGCGAATTCGTCAGGGACTGATAAGAGAAAGCCATTATAAATTATTACAATTGTTTTTTTTCTTCAAACCATGTTTTTTAGGCATCTATGAGATACACCTGGGTTCAGAAATACAATATAAATCTACTATTAATCCATTTCAGACTAAGGATATGATAATTTTTGTAAAAACAAATCTTATTATTTTGTTTATTTCTCCATGAAGGGATATGTTGTGACCACTCATCGAGACAGTTCAAACGAGTGGTAACAATATATACTTTCAAGATGAAACAAGAATTCCGCCACCGAAGCGGTATCGCGCCTGCCGAGGCATTTGACCGTGAACATTACAAGTAAATAAATGACCTTGAGAATTTCGATGTGTGGGTGTGCGTAATGAAGCATCATCCCTAGACAAACATTGATGTGGAATATTATCAAAGTCTGGCAAGGGGTTAAAGACTATTAGCAATAATAAAAAAACGCAATAACTAACGTTTCTGTTACAAAACCGGTGAACATTAAAAGTAAATAAATGACCTTGACCTTCAGAATTTGGATGTGGGGGTATGCGTAATGAAGCATCATCCATAGAGAAAGATTGATGTGAAATACATGTATTATCAAAGTCTGGCAATTAGGGGTTAAAGAGATATTGTGAAAAAACAATAACTTTAACGCATTTCTGTTACAAAACCGGTGAACATTAAAAGTAAATAAATGACATTGACCTTCAGAATTTGGATGTGGGGGTGTGCGTAATGAAGCATCATCCGTAGACAAAGATTGATGTGAAATATCAAAGTCTGCCAAGGGGTCCTTTAGAGGACATGAAAGATTTGCATGATATGGTTACCTGAAAACATTCCCAATTAGTTTACCTGATAATGCTGCATAATTGTCTGGGAACAATTAGTTTACCTGATAATGCTGCATAATTGTGTGGGAATAATTAGTTTACCTGGTAACGATGCATATTTGTGCGGGAACAATTAGTTTACCTGACAACGCTGCACAATTGTGTGGGAACAATTAGTTTACCTGGTAACGATGCATAATTGTGTGGGAACAATTAGTTTACCTGAAAACGCTGCACAATTGTGTGGGAACAATTGTTTACCCGACAATGCTGAATAATTCCGTGGGAACAATTGGTTTACCTGATAATGCTGCATAATTGTATGGGAATAATTAGCTTACCTGACAACGCTGCACAATTGTATGGGAACAATTAGTTTACCTGACAATGCTGCATAATTGTGTGGGAACAATTAGTTTACCTGACAACGCTGCATAATTGCGTGCGAACAATTAGTTTACCTGGTAACCCTGCTAAACTCTTAAGACTGCTACTCGCAACAATTGTCATCTGCTGTTGCTTTTATATCTTGCCTTATTTCTCAATATAAACATGGTTTGACAGCGCTTCAGAATCATTTCCAATGGAAATGATTCTGAAGTGCTGTCAAAGCATGTTGTAAATTATTCTAAAATGCTGTCAAAGCATGTTTTTGATGATAAAAATGGAAAATAGAAAATAAACAGCCGACGACAAAAATAATAAGATAGCGGTCTAAGGGTTAAATTGTGTGTGAACAATTAGTTTACCTGGTAACGCTGCACAATTGTGTAGCCCATCAGCAGAGGAATTACGGTACCCGCTACTGCATGTGTGGATGGCATCGCAAACTCTTGAGCAAAATCTGTCTCGAGGCGCACAACTGGCGGGCTAGGTGGGCGGGACCACTGCGCGATATCCTTCGACGCCTGGCCGATGTACATCGAGATCGCCCACACATACACCGTGTGTCGCACACAGTACGAATCAAAGTTCCACACGCAGAACGGGTAAAATGTAAGATAGAATGCTTCATCGCCGAAGAAAGTTGCTACTTTGAAGACCCAGTAGAGGAATGAATTATTAATGCGGTGAGGGGTGAGTTTGGCCCGTGACAGCGAGTTGGTCCGACTGTTGTCCGAATCCGAATCTTCCGAACCGAAGGGGGGCGAGTGGGAAATCCCCTCTTGAAATTGGAAACCATTTTCATCTCGCTGTTTCTTGTCGTTTGTCGCCTCAATGAATTCCGATTCCTTCAACACATATTTATCTCGGTGCTTGACATACGTGTCGCCATTCTGCAAATTTGTGTCGTGAAATAATTTAGGCGTGTCGAAATACTCCGACTGATCGGTGGATTCGTTTACTTGTAAACGTTCAACACCACACAGTTGTTGAAATTTCACAACAATGTCATGATCCTTCAATCTATCTAGAATTTCCATATTCCTGGAGCTGAATATTCACAAGTCGCTATATCAATTCCTGAGGGTGTCAACCATCAATTAAAATAATTCGCAAATCACACCCGCATTCCACACTACACCTGTGTCATTTTCACCTGATCCGTTACCTTGTCGCTTCGCGTCACGTGATACAACAAAATACGCCCGCCACAAACATTCATAGTCTGTTTCAATACTGTGGTGTAGTCACGCGCCAATTAGTTCAGTATAGTCTGTATCTATCACAGGGGTCCGAAGTTGTGCTGGGAAAAGTGTACTGGGTCCGAATCGGTGGGCGTCTTAGTCGGTGGGCATCTTATAAAAAGAGCTGCCCACCGACTAAGATGCCCAAGACGCCCATTGATTCGGACCCAGTACACTTTTCCCAGCACAACTTCGGACCCCTGTGGTATATATTGTATGGAAAGTTCCACTGAGAGTCACAGGCACCTGACGTGGGAAGTGCAGATGCTCGGAATAAACTTTATTCATGCTATTTTACAAAGTCGCTTCAAACGAGGCTTCCGCACATAAGTATGCTCCATCACTTATTTCATTCACACAAATCATATTAAAATCACCTCTCATATAAGATCCTCTATGCACAAAGTAGCCTACTAAAAAGGCCTAATGTGAATTACGCAAACTTGTACAATCCATTTTAAGCGAAGAGATAACTGTTCGTGAAACTTAAGGATAATACACTATAATTACTACGATCACGTTTGTTTAAACATGTTAAAATTCTCATATATGAAGCAATGGACACTTCTTTCTTATAAATGAGAGTCTGCTTATGATAAGGGATAATTCACTTCCGGAGACGCCGGCTGACAATGACGTAAAGTGCTTAACCCTTACAATGCTGAATTATATGTTGTCGTCTGCTGTTATTTTTTTTATTTTCTATTTTCCTCTTCAAAAACATGGTTTGACAGCACTTTAGAAATGATTCTAAAATGCTGCCAAGCCATGTTTTATTGACGACATAAAAGTTAAAATATGAAACAACATCAGACGACACTTTTCGTTTCCCGCATTCTAAGGGTTAACATCGAAAATAAATTGTACCGGTTTTCTTACAATATGCCACTCAATCTACTTAGAGCTATCACAGCATAAACGCATTTTTCGTCTAGTAACCGGCGTAAGAAATTTGCGAAAATGTGATTATGCAACATCTTCTGCATGTAACTGAATGGAAATTCGTCAGGAATCCGGCGCCTATTTCGATGTGAAATGAATACAGGAACCTGTGGAATACTGAAAAGTAGTTTCCGGTACTATGAGGGGAAGGTAGTTCCGTCTTATATACACTTTGACCCTGTATTGTGTGACTAATATACAGTGAAACATATATGAACCGAACACCTAGAAAAATAAGTTTGTATATAATTTTGAGGGGTTTCATTGTAATTTAGACAGACAGCTATATATAATGACTCTTCATGTTAGCAATATACACATATATGTACATGAATTACAGTGGAGCATCTCTAAACCGGACACCCTGGGGACATCCCAGGGTGTCCTGTTTAGAGAGGTTCCACTGTATGTGTTGGTTCAGGCAAATGTGTTGGCTGTGCATTTTTATTTCACGAATTTACAATAAGACGCAATTGTGGTAAACTCGTGACCGTGTACACATCACTTTGCAACTATTCACTTCACTGGCTTTGGGTTTCCATTAACAACACACACAGTTAACCCTTAGAATGCGGGAACCAAAAATAGTCGGCTGCTGATAATTCATAGTTTGTCTTTTCTCTCAGTAAAAACATGGTTTGCAAGCATTTTAGAATCATTTCCATTGGAATTAGAATCATTTCCATTGGAAATGATTCTAAAGTGCTGCCAAACTAAGTTTTTGATGAGAAAAATTGAAAAATAAAAAGTATTCAGCAGACGACACAAATGAATGCAGCATCGTAAGGGTTAATTAGGGTTAGCAATCCCATTCCAGGAATCGGAAATGACGATCCTTGCTCAAACATTTACCCTTACAACGCTAAATTAAATGTTGTCGTCTGCTGTTTGTTTTCTATTTTACATGAAGGGAAATGATTCTAATGCGTTGTCAAACCATGTTTTTTATTGAGAAAGAAGACAAAATATAAAAACAACAGCAGACGCTAATTTTCTTTTCCCACATTCTAAGGGTTATCGCGGCAAAAAGAATATGGTCGTCTGTTGTTATTTTAAACTTATTTGTTAATGAAACATGTTTTGAAAGCACATGCGACTAGTCTCCATTCGATGGGAACACTTACGGTGTTCCGTTCAGGTCATGGTATCAGGTCGATACTACCGCAGCACGATAGTACGATAGCCTACTACGATACCACGATGGTGATAATACAGAGGCATACTCCCTGTGATAATACGATAGCACGACGGCGATACTATGATAGTGCGATACGACTATGACGATACCACGATGGCGATAGTACGATAACGGAATATCACGATGTCATCGTGAATATCGTAGTATCGTTATCGTACTATCGTCATCGTGCTATGGTGATATCGCCTTCCGGGTGGACATGCGCATGCGCATTACGTGTAAGTAAGCCAAACTGACGTCGTAAATTTAGTTCCGTTAAGGTCATCGTATCAGGTCGATACTACCGCAGCACGATCGTACGATAGCCTGCTACGATACCACGATGGTGATAAAAAAAAGGCATACTCCCTGTGATAATACGATAGCACGATGGCGATACTATGATAGTGCGATACGACTATGACGATACCACGATGGCGATAGTACGATAACGGAATATCACGATGTCATCGTGTATATCGTAGTATCGTCATCGTAGTATCGTACTATCGCCATCGTGCTATGGTGATATCGCCTTCCGGGTGGACATGCGCATTGTGTGTAAGTAAGCCAAACTGACGTCGTAATTTTATTTTTTATTTCATATATGCTTCCAGTATCTATTATCATGTTCTGTCCAGGCCCGTACGCAAAGGGGATGCGACTGGTGCGTACGCCCCTTAACCCTTTCAACACCACAGGCCTGTATAGTGATATTGGCAAAAAGTGTAGATCCAGATGAGTCGGCTCGTAACGAGCCGTCTCATCAGGATCTGCACTTTTTGCAAGTAATATTGAGAACAAAAACACCCATGTTCATAAAAGGACTGGTCTGAAAATAATTTTGTGATGATTGAATTGGTTGCAAAATTAACATATCAAACTCCATTCCAGTGACATAGGTGTGAACTGGTTAATCGGCTGAGGTCTGTCTATGGATGTGCACAAAACATGTTTGGCCCTTCGCGCCGTCGATAACGCACCCCCATAAATTAATTCCTGCGTACGGGCCTGCTGTCAAAACTTGTTTTCGTGGATATTACAACCAAATGAGTACGGAAGGCCATTAGGGCCACTTCACTTTTTTTTTTTATCTTTTCTTGAATTTTAATTTTCAAGTTCTTTTCGAATTTTCAAGATCTTTTCTTGAATTTTCAAGAAAAGATCTTGAAAATGCAAGAAATAAAATTCAAGAAAACATCTTGAATAAATGGAAATTAAAAAAAAGTGAAGTGGCCCTAATGGGCTTCCGTAAATGAGCATACAAAAGCAAACGACACATTTTAACGGTACATGTACTTTGTCTCACAGGCGGCCGGCATGTTGATAGGACAGTGTATTATACTTGTTTAGACACGTAGACAAAAAAGAAAATGTAGTCATTGTATAGTGTAACCTCTCTAAACCGGACATCGAGATAATATATGTGATCTCATTTTAAGAGGTTTCTTGTTAACGATTCTCAGATAATAATACATGTTCATGATTGCAAAATATATACGTATGTCCGAGAATGGTTGTCTATGCCTGGGTTACAATGAAACATCTCTAAACCGGACACCCTGGGGACCTCCCAGGGTGTCCGGTTTAGAGAGGTTTCACCGTATAGTCAATGTATTTATGGTGATAATAGTGTTATACACGTACCAGTAATTTAGGAAAAACTTGTGAAATAAAATTACACTTTACAGAAATACGTTTCCATTACATGTATTAAAGGTACATGCCCGCCACTCAGTAGGCACATTATGTTATTTAGCGACGGGATACATATACAATTATAGTAGTATGAAACTTTTGAGGAACAAATTACCTATTTTCTTTATTTCATCTCGGAAGTATATGTTGTTACCACTCATTTGAACCGTCTCGGCGAGACGGTTCAAATGAGTGGTAACAGTATATACCTATATGGAGTAATAAACAAATTATTGAGATTTTTTCAACTAAAATGATTGAGTCCTTTGGCTGAAGTGGGTTACTATTAGAGACGCCATCTGAGATATTTTAATTTTCACCAGTGGCTGAGACTGTTGTACGGACGGGACTTATGTCAGGTATGGCGAGTGGAGAACCAGGGGGCCGTTTCACAAAGCTTCGTACGACTAAAATGTTTGTAAGTGCAAAATTATGATAGTCTGTAAATTTCACATTAACATTGTTTTCTTGTAAATAATTATTGGATTTACATTTATTGAGCATAGGCTGCATATGCAGCCTATGCTCAATAAATGTAAATCCATAAATTGAAATTTACAGACGATCTTAAATTTGCACTTACGAACATTTTAGTCGTAAGAAGTTTAGTGAAACGGGCCCCAGTAGCCTATTTCACGAACGTTACTTTAATAGTCGGAATGTTCGTGAAACATGCTACAGATACAGGGAGATGTTTATTCAAAATACAACACTTTAAGCCATATGGCCCATGAAGCAATACGAAAATGGCAAACTATAAATCAAAACATATCATAGTGAAAAAGACAACAGCAGGACTGGTGTAAATATAAGTAGAAAGTCGTTTAAGTGTATTACCCGTGGTGGAATGCAACAATTGTGCTGGGGATTCGGAATGGCATTATAATCATGCTGAATTTACAGCACAACTACATCTTACATAATACCACAGACAAAACAATTAAGTTAATTTCTTTCACATACAAAACGTCAGGCATATGACCACAATTATGTAATAACTATGTGTGACAATAATTTGACCACTATTATCAGTGTATACGTTAAATATCAAGCATATCGAGTTAAATGAGTATTCACGTATATCGTGGGAAATTATACTGTTTGGTATGTGTATAAGCATTAGATGCGTTGGGAGAAGATGATCTCAATTATGTAAATATAAATTCTCGTTTCAGATATGTTAGCACAGTCATCCAGCCTGATAAGATTGTAAACTGTTTGTTTGAAGCAGGTGCGGTTCTACGGAGCCCCGCAGGGGACGTAGAATTCTTTGTTATTAATTCGTTTCCACGACATAACAATTCGTTCCCTTGAATTAACAATTCGTGAAAACGAATTGTTTTGGCGCCCAGCTGCGCGCGCAACACCTTTGATCTATTTTGAAGCTGTTTAATGTTATTTCGAGGGAACGAATTGTTAAATTGAGGGAACGAATTGGTAATTCGAGGGAACGACTTTTTATATCGTGGGAACGAATTGTTAATTCGAGGGAACGAATTGTTATTTCGTGGGAACGAATTAATAAAAAAAATATACTTGTCCCCTGCGGGGCTCCGTATGGATTCATTGTCAAAATAGCGATAACCACCGCGGGCTGGTGTGGTCACAAACGTTACATGGGTCCCTTTTCTACAGTTGCGGACACGTGCCTCTGCAAAACCTCCCATTCCGTCGCTACGGACGGCCCGGGAGGTTTGCAGAGGTACGTGTCTGCAACTAGCTGCTCGTTTACCGCTATATAGGCAATATAATGCAATGTAATGTAATTTAATTTAATTATTAGAGTTAGGCACTCAGAACTAGCCCGCAAGTACCATTTCTCATGCCAGCGAAGATCCCTGACGTCATTTCATGAACAATAGCGATATAATTCGTGATAGAGTGATGTTATCCGGATAAATATCTCTTTTTCCGGATTTAGTTGAACAGCTGTACATGTACGCACATGTCGTTATTGTTATGGTCACACTACACACAATCCTGTCATAAAACTATGGTGCTACGTTTAGGCTATCGTAATATCGCAATCGGGTCGATACTACGATAGCACGATAACGATAGTACGATATCACGATAACGATAGTACGATAACGATAACGATAACGATAGAACGATAGAACGATAGTACGATAGTACGATAGTACGATAGTACGATATCACGATAACGATAGTACGATAGTACGATATCACGATACTACGATGGCGATAATACGAAGCCATGATGACGATATAACGATAACGATAACGCGATGTCACGATAGCACGATGACGATACTACGATGGCGATAATACGAAGACACGATGACGATATAACGATAACGATAACGCGATGTCACGATAGCACGATGACGATACTTCGATATATATTGTAGTATCGTCATCGTAGTATCGTATCGTCATCGTAGTATCGTCATCGTAGTATCGACCCGATAGCGATATTGCCAGGGGCGTAGCCAGGGACAAATTTCTGATACGCTCACATATCAAACGAACGAACACGACATGTTGGTTCCAATCTGTCGTGTTCGTTCGTGTGTGCACTTACACGCTGACCCCACTGTATATACTTATCTCAAATAAAAACTCAATAAACATCATAGAGTATGGTGGGGTTGGGTTATGGACATGAGATGGGTAGCTACCATTAGGCTCGTGCCTACACGTTATTCTAGAAAAAAAAACACGCAATATTGTTTATAAAAGTTTCAAATCAAAATTCAGTAAATATCAGAGGCGGTGATGGGGGAGGGGTTATGGACAGGAGATGGGTTACTACCATTAGGCACGTGCCTACACGTTATTTCCAAACATAAGAAAATGCAAAAAAATATAGTATCAAAGTTTTAAAATCAAAAGGCAATACTCATCCGAGGGGCGGTGGGCAGGCAGGAGGTGGGCAGGTAGTTATGTGGGTGCAGACTACTAGTATGTAGCTACATTATATATTCAGGGGCGGATCTGAAGGGGGATTACGGTGTTGCAACCCCCACCCCCACCCCCACCCCCGTCCAGCCACGGAGTTTACATACATCACAGCATACCACCAGTTGGAGTCTGCATTTAAATGCCGTAAAACACAGGAAAGTGCTTTTCGAAGAGCTCGAAAATAGGACAGCCCCCTAGTTGCGAACGGTAACTCCTTGCAATCCTTGCTAGCTACGGACGGTACGGGAGTAGATTGCAAGAGTTACCTTCGCCACTAGACAACGCCACCCCCCCCCCCCCCCCCCAACCCGTTCACCAAATGCTGGATCCGCCCCTGACATTTATCCGGAAACAAGGAAAAAACACATTTTCATGATGAAAAACATGTCGGGAGCACGGATTTGCATTCTGGGATAAATAATTTCGCCCAGTCCCTCCACCCCACTACCATACTCCCCCGGTGATGATATGACCACTGGCGCTGCACTTCGCGCTAGCGTGGGCTATTGTATGTTCGCAACGATGACACAACTCGCACATAGACATGTAACCATACATCCTTGACACACCGAGAGTACGGGGCGCCATGCAGGACAGGTTAATTATGTGTACAAAATTGAGTTTTGTAACACTAAAAATCACAAAATTCAATTCTGTGTCACAAAATTCAATTCTGTGTCACAAAATTGAATTCTGTCAATTCTGTGTCACAAAATTCAATTCTGTGTCACAAAATTCAATTCTGTGTCACAAAATTCAATTTTGTCAAGACAGAATTCATTTTTGTCCACCAAAATTAGTTGCGTATGTCATCTCTACGTTGATTGGTTGAGATCGGTCTTAGTCCATTTTACTAGATGGTGGAGTACACTTGCAGGTTTAAATATTTCAATGCGAAAATATAACCCAATATATCAATATTATACTTCTTTATGGACAGTTATTTTGGTTATATTATGATTACAAATGAGTGGTCACACCATATAAGCATATATACTTTGAAAGAGAAATAAGAAAAATATTCAGAATTTTCCCTCAATTATGTAAACAGGGTCAAACATAAAGTAGCCGGGATATAGCTAGACCTGAGAGCATGCCCATATATAGAGAATACCAGGCTAGTGTATTTTGATATCAAGTTTATCAGGCAAGGCTAGGAAACGCGTAGGAATTCCGAGGCTTGCCGAGGAATTCCTACCGTTTCCGAACCGAGCCTGATAAACTTGATATTAAAATACACTAGCCTGGTATTCTATTTATCAGGTAACGTTTTATGCTCGAAAATGACATTAGATGACGTCGTATTCTAACAGTAGATCTAACCTTGTGAAACAAATGGTATTGGATCTGTGTCTACTAGTTGCGAAGTTACGTGTTCGCAACTATGTGTCTACATGCATTATTTACAGTATACACCATCTTAGTACATGTATCCATGGTATCTACACAAATACTACAAATGGTTTCCTCAAATGGCCCAATACACACATTCTGTTTATAAACACAGACAGCAGTCAGAACACAGGCCACAGCGCGTGTATTATTGATTTAACTGGGCAAATGTACCTTGCGATACACACTAAATGACGTCAGTACTCGCGGGAGATCTACATGTACATGAATTATGTGTACAATTATAACGCAAATGAGTTTAAATACGAATGGGTTTGTCATCGTTTGACTGTTTGGAGATAGTTGAAGCAAAATGGCAGAATGAGAAATGAATCATCGGCAGAATGAGAAATAAATCATCGACATTGAATGTGTAGATCGGCGACCGTGACCCATTTCTCCAGTGCAGTTTCTGACCAATGGTAGTCCTTCTTACATGCGTGTGCAGAATTGACAGAATTGAATTTTGTGGACAGAATTGAATTCTGTGGCACAGAATTGAATTCTGTGACACAAAAGTGAATTTTGTGACACAGAATTGAATTTTGTGGCACAAAAATGAATTTTGTTGACAAAATTGAGCCATGTCCCACTTGGCGCCCCGTAGAGAGAGCCCATAAAACATCACACTATATATCGTGCGTCAAGCACCTGTGGTTGTATCGGAAAACAAACGGCGATTTGATATTTACGTAATTATGTACTGGAGTTGAGTACATGTGAGAAATTAATTAATTGTTTACACGATTATACGTCATATTAATGTAATCATATAACAATAAGCAATAATGGGGATATGTACACCCTGCTATTATTATAAGATCTGTATTTGGACCAACGGCTGAGAAAACGTACATTATGGCGTCAGCGACCAACGTAGTCCTAGATCAGCCTGCGCATCCGCGCAGTCTGATCTGGTGCTACGCTTTTCGCTGTTCAGTTACTGATATTGGCTGATTAGATTATAAACACATTGGTATGCCATGTGTCAAAATTAATTTCAATTAATTGTTGTCAATGTTGTGTGTTTTATTTGTCTTAGCCCGTTGCCAAAATAAATGAACATGTCCTGTATGGGTCACGATCTGATAAAACGGACCTTGTTGTAGTTGTGTTTCGTGTGTACTCTCTTGAAACGCTCCCCCGCCTCCCCACCTCTCCAGCACCCTTGTCCATTCACGCAGTCTAGATATATTCAGGATTTATCTGCCATTTATCGACGAACCACGCACATGTATTTATCAGAGACATATAATATTAGGGTAACCATAAATCCTTGCTTGTTGGAGTTCAACAGCTAAGGTCATTTAAGGCCGGGTTAATGAGTTTAGTACTAAATCCCATATATTACCTTACAAGTATATATACATGTTCAACTCATGTACAAATGAGGTGGGGGGATCCTAAAATCAGAACTGAATATTTACAATAAAAAAAACCTATATATTCAGCCATGAAATCAAAATAATCATGATCTGATGCCAGGCATAAATTCTTGTATTTATTCATCGAGTAAACAAAATGGCTATCCGTGAACAGGATGAAAAATATTTCCCATGATTATCTTGTAAATTGAAATAGATCTATATCTGGTGTTGAGAAGTCGTGGCTCATAAGAGACACGCCATGCGAGTCTGTACCTTCGGACATCTGCTTAATTTCGTGAAATACGTTTACAAAATTTTAAATATTTTCCGTAAATGGCGTCAAAAGTTGACATTCCGAGTACAAGAGTACATTCTGCATGTATATACTCTGAAAATGTTGTCAACTTTTGACTTTATTTATGAAAAATATTGTAATTTTTTGTAAACGTATTAATTGAATTACGTAGATGTCCGAAGGTACAAAATCACATAGCGTGTCTCATAAGTATGTATACTCAGGGCATATCAGTTAATATTCGACACAGGTATGATGTAGTGTTCTGCCATAACGCGTTTTCATGGGCGACCAAAATAGCTAAAATTAACATCCGCAGGTTTCATTTGGTTTGCCTGTTTTACCCACAGGCGAAAAACAGCGTGTCTTGGATGGTCAATTATTGTTTGTATATACATAAAACACCTTTCTAAACAATGTACAAAACAATTCAAAAGTTCCCGGGTGTAAATATAATAATACTAAGTATTATTATATTTACACCCGGGAACTTTTGAATTGTTTTGTACATTGTTTAGAAAGGTCTAAGTATTATTATATTTACACCCGGGAACTTTTGAATTGTTTTGTACATTGTTTAGAAAGGTGTTTTATGTATTTATATACAAACAATAATTGACCATCCAAGACACGCTAGAATTGCCTGTGGTTTTACCAATATCCTGTATTGTTTTGACACACAAACATTATTATCAACGGATTTAGCGATCTATGCCCTTTGTGAGAAATATTTATGGCTGGTGTTTGTTGTTTGTTACGAAAGCCGGTTAGGGCCAAATTGAATACAACGTACTAACAAATACAATAATTCTCGTACAAACGAGAAAGAGAAACTTCCACGTACAAACGAGAAATAAACACATCCTAATGAGAAACTTTCTCGTACAAACAAGAAATAAACTCGTATGAACGAGACGTATACACGTACTAACGAGAATTATTTTGGGCAGGAGCTGCCCCGTCCAGCACTGGCGACAATGGAGGATAAATGGCCCCTTCTCCACTCGCAATAATATATGGCGGTGTGGGGGTGGGGCCGAGCTGGCAATATTGGCGAGGTGGAGCATGCACGGAATAAGACTTTTTTTACGAAATAATTCACCTGTGGAAAGGACTGCACTTCTTTCTCTTATTGTGCGAACGCTTCTGGGATTAGTAATTTATGCTTGTAATACTGAAAAATAACTTATATATATGGGCCGCGCTCTGTGAAAACCAGCCTTAATGACAACGTCATGAAAGCCTGAAAATGACGTCGCAAAGTTACGCTTAAATTTACCAATGTCACGTCGGATTTTGACACTTGAAATCGTTGCGCCTGCAATAAGTTGTCCTATGTATAGCAGTACGCAGTACTAATTGTGGCTCACAAATATTTCAATGTTGGATATGCGTGGCAGATTTTTACAGTTGTTTTCATAGTGGTTCAGTTGTCAGTTTTTCGGTTTCCTTCAAGGAAACACGTAGTGATTTTGTTGATTATTTTTATACAAACGAGCATATTGCGAATTATTTTCATAATATCATATGGACGACTTGTAAATGACATTTTAAACTAAATAACCATATGACCGGTATTTTTAGATAAAACATCACAAAATCAGTATCATGTAATCGTAATGCTAATATTTCTTTTAAACTTTATTTATATAACAATTACAAACAAATTTGAGAACATTTGTTGTCGGCGTAGATGGAGGCGTCTGCATGTTTCATAATTTGGGTTGAAACCGGAATGCTCGAAGAAAACAAACTTATCCTGTCTGGCGACAACCGTCAGATATACATTCCCATAGGCGTAACGACGAGTGAGGCCGTTTAACCTCATCTGTTTAATGTAGCGCATTGAAGAGTAACTTTTCCAATCGGTTATCTGGCGTGTTTGATATGTTAGCAATATAAGACTGTCACAGCTGTATCAACAAAGTATTAATAAAGAACATACAAATGCAGAAATTTGTTATTTTACCGTCTCAAGGTGTTTATCTGACATTTGCATGTACATCTTGTAAATTTGAAAGCTTCATTTCGTTATATTGAATGTTGAACAACAACTAGAGAAAAGATGGATTCCATGTGAAAATGATTTACCTGTTCTATTATGTTGGGCAATTTACTAGCTCTACATCAAATATTATTTGTTTAAAGGTATAAAATATACAGTTAACTAAATTTTGACATTTTTGAATGGGTCAAATTGTAGCCGTAGATAACATATCGGAGGCGAATTTGTGTAGTTAGCTCCGTACGTACTGTCCCGTGAGACCTAAAGATAATAGCTGCTGTATTCATACGCATAAACTGTCATGATTCGTATTTTCCAAAATTTAACTGATAAACTGAGCTTAAAACTGTGAAAACTTTAGAGAATAGTATATGTAGAGTCTTAGATACAAAGCAAGACGGACCAAAACACAATAGAATAAGTTGGCACAGGGCACTATTTTCTTGGTCGTACTCGCCGTTTAGGCGTTTAGGCGCAGCACGACAATGGCTGCCCCCATAGAAATTTGCGTGACATAATATGCTATCACCAAGGACTTTACCACAGGTGGAAGACTGGGACCTAGGACCTGATAAATGGCTCATTTGTAAACCGTTACCCCACCAAACAATAATAGACACCGGAAACGGGTTGGTGGAGTAACGTTTTTCAAATGAGCCATTTATTGGGTCCTAGGTCCGAGTCTTCCACCTGTGGACTTTACATGACGTCGGAAATATAATTTACCGGCGACGTGTGCCGTTGTAACGAATTGTCATTGTTTCTTATATTATTTATAAATTAAATATAAATGTTTTGAAATATCGCTAAGTATATATTAATACTAATATGAAATAGGCACTATCTATGACGGGCGACGTTAGTATATGAAACTAAATTTACCAATTGATAGCTTTACCATGATGTTAGTATGCTTTAAACGGTACCGTAGTATATTGTGGTATTGCAGAACTACTTCCCGCAACTACCACGGTGTTACAACTTCTCTATTATAATTAAATGGTGTCATTGTCGCACTTCTCTTATTTGAACCAGTGATACAATTTAGATATTTCCGTTTCATATATAGTACATTAATAGCCTAGGCATAGTGGAGCGCGTGGTCGAGCGGTCTGAGACGTCGGTCTGCTGATCTTACGATCGTGGGTTCGAGCCTCGCATGCGTTGTGTCCTTGAGCAAGACACTTTATCCACATTGCTTCAGCCCACCCAGATGTAAATGGGTACCGGCTAAATACCAGGAGCATCGATTGTATTTGATTGTATTTGATTGTATGTACATGTACTTGTGAATAAAAATATGATCCACTAGTGATAAGCCTCAATATTGAGGGTATACCAATATACTGGCAAAAGCAAAGCATAATAGAAACTGTATTAGTAAATTTACGATCATTTTAAGAAAAAATAACAAGGCTAAGAATCTTCAGTGATATTATTCCCAATTTTCGCAATCTCAATCGTCATTGAGCACGACTGTCACTTCGAGAGTTATACACATTTTGCCCATTTTTGGTATGAATTGTGTTAAGTTTTACATTTACTTTTTTGGATTAACCCAGTGCTGTGTCAGATGTGTTTGTATCCTGGACTACAGCAACATGTGCACTAGACGCACATTTGCAATGCATACTTTGTTCTGGTAGTCGTGTTCCCCAATTATCCCGGATCGCTTGACTATGTCTTGTATTTTTAAACTCACATCAGCGAAGTTAAGTGCAGCGTGGTGGCTATATAAATTCTCCAGGTGTGTCCTTCCAGTGATGCTATTATTTTCTCGATCCCTGGTGGTCTTTGAGCACATTTTGACAAGCTGTATGTAAAAAGGACAAAACTAATACGAAAAATGGTCAAAATGTGCTCAAAGACCACCAGGGATCGAGAAAATAATAGCATCTTAAGCTGTTGGTAAGTGGTACTTGTGTCATGAACTGTGAATACAGCACAGGCCGTGACACAACCGAGCAGGCGCAATAAAACAGCAGTTACAATGCATACTTGTTTCTGTTAGTCATGTCCACAGAGTATCATGGATCGCTTGACTTTGTCTTGTAAACAAAATCACAACATGTGCAGTTTCTATCCAATGATATTGAGAGAGATATAGTGTGCTTCTATCTAACGATGTTGAAAGATAGAGAGAGAAATATTATGGTTTCTATCTAATGATGTTGAGAGAAGGTGGGTGCGGGTGCAGGGAAGAGATATATTGTGGTTTCTAGGTAATGATAGAGAATGAGACACACACAGAGACATAGACATACAGGGAGCGAGATAGAGAGAGACATACATAGAGACAGACAGACATACAGACATAAAGAGAGAGAGAGAGAATGACAGAAAGATAGAGAGAGGGGCAGATAGGGAGAGAGCAAATTGTTTTTCTTTTTTTTCCCCATAAAATATTCCAATGCGCATTTAAGGCATTTCTACTCCGATCATTTAAAACGCATATTTTCAAGCGTCTCTCGGGGGACTTTAGTCTTCCTAACGACAACACAATTTTGAAATGCAGTAACTTCGTAAGCTATGTTATGTATACTTTCCGATGTTATCTACATTTTGTTTTAGAAGCAGTTGGCCCTTGGGGCCAAATTATTCGTCGCCCGTATTAGTAATACCACGTGTCGTAAAAACCCCTCCTGCTTGGTTTATCGGTTTACGGTAAAACAAATTTTACACTTTCAATCATATGTTCAACCTAGTTTCACTGAATGGTAAGTTTTCATATACGCGTAACATAAAGCGGGCGACAAAGAGTCGCCCGTAATACACATGTAGTGCATAAATATGTGCATTGTGATGAAACAAAGAGAAGTTTCTGTCTGAGTACAATTGTAGCACGAAAACGTCACAACTCGTGCGGTCCGCTGTCCGTAAATATTGATAAAGACGACGTAACGTACGTATTGTCAAAACAATGTCGATGCGACAAAGTGATGTGAGATATATTTCGTTGTTGGTCTAGAAAGATGGTTTATCAGTTGAATACAACATTGGCTTATATATCATATTGTTCGTGAGAGATCAAATTGTCTAAGTATCACGGTTGAAAACTCAAGTGTTTGACCCATAAAGGTAGGTTTTCGCTTGGCGCGTCACATATTATGTTTTGATGAGTCACGGTGGTTGTCACATTGTGTGTAATACAATTCCCTCGTTACTGATACATGCAAGAGTTTACCAAATTATACGAAATTGTATTCACTAAATGCAATCTGACACACATAAATGAAATTAAATCAGAAACAGATACGCGTATAAAGCAAGGGAGACGCTATGTAACGTGTACTGTAACGTTTACGATATACATGTACGTTTTTGAACTTTCACACTAGCATTACATAACATTTTATCCATATAATATCACATATCTACTGTACGTACATGTATGTAAAATCTCGGTAAACGATATACTAACACAAAAAGAAAAATATTTATCGGGTCCATACTCGAATTGGGCTGCCGACACCACCAGCTCACATGCTACTCAACATTGCTCGTTTCTGATCATTAACAATCCCGAGAACGTACATTTATATTTTGGTATAAAATAGTAATTAAAATAGTCAATGGTCTACATACAATTGGTTTGTTTCGCTAATGGTACACGATAATACACTTATATCATCTGTCATTACCAGCTGTCAACAACGACGTCAGCTATGTAAAAAGCGTAAATGAAAGCGACGTTTCCGACCTCATTTACTCGATAACGTCATTTTCGCCATAAGGCACCTTTTCGCACGACGCGGCATATAATGGTTGAAGAGGTAAGCCGATGTTCACACTGGTAGTCTACGTTTGAGGGTGTATTTGTGGCATATTTGTGGGGCATTTTAATAAAATATACACGTATACCAAAAAGGGCGTACAATAATAAACTGATCTACACCGATACATACAATAGATTATACAAATTCTGACAACGTGAGAAGAGCATACACTGATATGTTTGAGGGTGTATTTGTGGCATATTTATATTTATTACACTCTTGCAAATTATTTGCACGGGGTTCGCTGTGAGAGAAAACCCGTAATCAACTCCTTACAAATAATACACCGTGAAGAGAACACCCGTAATTGCGCGCCTGTTTTCTTGGAAACCACGAACTACCATGCAAAATGTTTAATTTTTATTACAGTCAAAATAAAGTTGAACATTTGGAAAGGGTCTCGACTAATCTAGGATGTCAATGTGATTGAACACATTCCAAACACATACTCAAATATATCTGGCTCATAGAAACAGCTGCGTAATTTGGATTTCAAAAAGTTTACATGACGTCACATTTGACGTCACACAACGTAACGTCAAAACGTGGCAATTCCCGTTATTGTATAACTATTCAAAATGTACGATGGAATATCCTCTATATATTGAACTATATGTGCATGTATTTCCCATATGGTTGGTGATTCAATGTGCATACATCGAAATATGGCCAATTTAACAGATTTATTTGATTACATATGTCAATTATATGATGTGTTTTGTGTCAATATATGCTTTACACTAATATCTGACACTATCTAGGGCGTATTTGTGGTATATTTATATGTATTTAAACTATATTTGGGTGCATTTGAGTGTATTTGGGTGTTTCGTGTAACCGTTCCCCCGGACCCAGCTAGCATTATGACGAACTTTGCTCGTTTGGTTTGTTCACTACATGTACATATCATAGTTTTATTCTGGTCAATATTTGATAGTATACATACTATTAACACTTGTAGATACATTTAGTGCAACTTATCAGCAAATACAGTGTACAGCAAGCACATTCAATGTGTTTATGAACACGCAGTTCTACTGTAGGCTGTTGTGTTGCATTGTAAAACGTCGGCGTTTCAATAACGTCATTTTCTCAATGACGTTACTATTTTTTCCTTGCGTGATTCACATGGTGCTACAAACAGTGAGATAAAACAAAAACTATGAAACATATTTGCATTTTATTTTCAGCATATTGTTTTTAAAAGGTGTCTGCATCCAAAACATGTAAAAAAGTGCAAATCGAACATTTTGTCATTAAGGCTGGTTTTCACAGAGCGCGGCCCATATATTCTTTATTTCCTCCATTTATGGAGAGCCAACATGTCAGACATGTATAACATATTTACATACATATTACCACATATATTTTAATATTTACATTTTAATATTTACATTTTAATATTTTACATTTTAATATTTACATAATATGAGTTACAAAAATTACAAAAACAATATTTTCAAACATGCATGGTTACATGGTTGAGGTTTCGGGACAGACGGACGTATGAGCAGACACGTACGGGCGGGACATACGGATGGGACGTACGGACGCCGGTAACACTATATGACCCCCTCCATTCGGTGGCGGGGGCATTTAATAAAAATCATATATGTGTCGAAATTATTCGTCCGGGTACCTGTTTCGACACCCCTGTGACAATGACGTATTATATAGCTCCTGTGCCTGCAATTGGTAGTGTCTATGGCACTAGTGCTGCTCTCCGCGCCGGCATACAATGTTCAAAATAGGCACCGGATTTCTGACGAATTCCAGTTCAGCGCTGCATGCAGAAGATACGGCATTAAAAACATTTTTGCCTAGTAACCGGCGCAAGAGTTAGCGCCGGTAACTAGACGAAAATCGACTGCGTTACGAAAAGGTCGTTACTGTGATAACTCTAAGTTGAGCTGAGTGCAGTGGCGCGGAAGTAATTGCAAGAGTTACCGTTCGCAACTAGGGGGTTGTCCTATTTTCCAGCTCTTCGAAATGCACTTTCCTGTGTTGTACGGCATTCAAATTCAGTTTCCAACTGGTGGTAAACTGTGATTTATGTAAGCTCCGTGGCTGAACGTGGGGTGGGGGGGGGGGGGGCAACACAGGACCCCACCCCCCCCCCCATCTAGATCCGCCCCTGGAGTTGCATCCGGTCAGGAAAAGGGTGTATTTTTTTTCAATGAAACATTCTACGCCGGCGCAGAGAGCAGCACCATCACATTGCCCAGTCTCATCTGCTAGCATAATCCGGCAGTCTGATTATACTATTGTTTATTTAGAGCGATACAGTCTGGTGATTCATTGACAAACTGGCAAACATTGCTGACCCTGGCCAACTACATCTACACTGGCCTGAAGGGCCATATGCCCAATTTGTCAGCCACAGTAACTTTAATCGATACAGTGGAAGTAACTCATACGGCCTTATTTCACTAAATTACTCGTTATCTGGATTATCGCCCTTCGCAAATCCGAAAGTGAGGCTACTCCGCGGCAATAACAATTCTCTTTGATCTCAGAATAGTGTGTGAACGACGCGCTTGTGTATACAAATGAAAAGATGTCGGGAAGCAAAAGGGATTATTAAACATTTTGGGGAATTATGTTGACCGTTTGGGTCGTGGTTTATGTATATCTGTGCGGTTGTATATTTTCCGAAGGCAATGCAGAGTTAAGTGGTGAGTGTAGACAGTTTAATTGGCCGCTAATTGGAGTTCAATAAGTAAAAATGGTCTCATCTTGATCCGACAGACGCTTATTAGTATGTGCGTGAGTCACCGAGTGTCCTGTTGTCTGTGTTGTTAGATGCTTGGAATCAGCTGGTCCCCAGATACTTCCAGATATGATTGGTCTTTGGGAATAATGTCTCCAAATGCAAATTATGGAATATAATTTTTGTTTATGCCATAATTTTATGGAATAGCCAAAAAAAAAAGATGAACATGTCATATTACGATAGCTGTGTTTGTGATTGGAGAAATGGTTTATGGCATTTGTGACCAGTGTAGGCCCAGATCAAATAGCGGCACTCTTGTAGCTAAGCCTGATAACAATTTAAATAGAGAATAGTAGGTTAGTGGGAAAAAATATCTGGCAAGGCTCAGGAAACGGGATGGGCGAGGCTCTGCCATTCACGGCACTAACCTACTATTCTATTTATCCCGTCAACACCTACAAATGGCTGTAAAATTCAAAAATAGTATTGACTGGATATCAAAAATGTTTCACGGCACCGTGTTTCACGGCACATACACACTGTGTTGACGGGATAAATATGTATATTTCTTTTTAGAAGCATGACAGGTTTGTCACTGATGTAATGGTGAACAGTGCAGATCCTGATCAGACTGTATGCATAGTCAGATCTGGATCTGCACTGGTCGCAAAATTCATAAATTATGTGGGATATATATTACTATTTGGGATTTCGGTATTTTGGGAATGGTCATTTGGACCCCGTTCCTGTGGGTTGTAAACTGGGAAAAACTTATTTAACAACTGAAAATAATTTGAGAAAAACAAAATAATTAATATACTAAAAAAAATTTTTTATCGTCTATAAGCATTCATGACAAATTGCAAACAAAAGTGGTGAGAATAAAGATATGTCAAAAGCAAAGAAAAAAGTTTTTAAAGATTTTTATTTGGGAATTGGGCACATATTGGGCAAGAGTATTATTTTTGAGAATGGGTTCATTCAAACATAGTCCCGAAATGAGCCAAAGGAAACACTGACTGAATAAAAGTATATTGATTTCAAATAATGATTTTTATACTTATTTGATTTTATTTTCTGAAGCTATTTTATACTTTCTCCATGAAAGTATTAGTTTTTGTTGTAACATCTATTTTAAATTGTCTTCCTGATCAGCTACATGTACAAATAATGCCTGGCCATTGCTTTCATTAACATACTCATTTTCAGGAATTGGTTTTTGAATTTTTATGAATATTTCAGAGCTCCAGCTAAGCTGCGTATTTGTTAAATACCCAATTAAAATTGCCAAAACCCCAATTTAAATCATAAGTAGCGAGTATCAAAAAGCAATACAAAATTTGTGGTACCTTTATCATGCTGCAGAAAACAATGAACAGACCACAAATATAACGTATTGTCTTATTTTCTATCAAAACACATCTTGGTATTTCATTAGAATTGTTTGGAGACAAATCAGACAATTCTAATGAAATGCGAAGACATGTTTTCATTTCGAAGTAAACTATTCAATAATTGCTGTCTGTTGATGTGTAAACGGTAGTGTGATTTTATTTTACCCAATTAAAATTTTGAAAAAACCAATTACTTCAGAAATGTGAGAAAACTCAATTACTAATTCCTTACCTGGAGTATATATAGGCAAAGAAGGATAGCTATATCTACCAATTTCAGGAGTAGAAGCCTGTATTACGTTGCATGACACGCGCAATTTAATGGGGTTACTGGAGAATAATAAGTTCCTGTTTTCTCACCAACAATTCTGAATGTCAGGGTGCGATGTTGTGAAGTTAATGGAGAAATACAGGTCCATGTTTTTTTTGTGGCATATATTATGCCTGAAATACAGGTGTGTCGATGAGAAAATATATATTTATACAGGTGTATATTATTTCCTCTTCGACAAGCATGTATTTCAGTGGTTGTGGAGTTTAGTTTTAGTTATTGTTCGCATATTGGATTTAAGGAATTAAATGCAAGGGAGCTCTAGCGAACGCAACATTTAGTTCCTTAAAACTACAATATGTGAACATACTTATACTTAGCCAGGTTTATAATGCAGTCTCCCATCCGAGTATTGATTTTCCATTTACTTTTAATCATTATACCCCCCGCAACGAGTTGTGGGGGGGTATACTGGAGTCGGGTTGTCCGTGTGTCCATCACTAAACTTAACATCAGAGAAATGTTGTTATAACTTCTATTTCCTTCATCTAAAATGCTGAATATTTCACACATGCATTCCTGTAAGGCTCTACTACCATGCTGTGCCAAATCCACAACCATCCAACCCCTGCTGATCCCAGGGTCAAGGTCAAATAAGTCTATTTACAAAACTTAACATCAGAGAAATATTGTTATAACTTTTATTTCCTTCATCTAAAATGCTTAATATTTCACACATGCATTCCTCCTGTAAGGCTCTATTACCATGCTGTGCCAAATGTTATAGCTTCTATTTCCTTCATCTAAAATGCTTAATATTTCACATATGCATTCCTGTAAGGCTCTACTACCATGCTGTGCCAAATCCACGACATCCAACCCCCGTTGATCCCAAGGTCAAGGTCAAATACTTGGTCTCTTTTCAAAACTTAACATCAGAGAAATAAGTTATAACTTCTATTTCCTTCATTGAAAATTCTTAATATTTCACTCGTGCATTCCTCTAAGGTTGTACTATCATGCTGTGACATATCTATGACCGTCCAACCCCCACTGATCCCAAGGTCAAGGTCACACATAACTTAGTCTCTTTACAAAACTTAACATCAGAGAAATATGTTATAACTTCTAATTCCTTCATCTAAAATGCTTAATATTTCACACATACATTCCTGTAAGGCTCTACTACCATGCTGTGCCAAATCCACGATGTCCAACCCCCGCTGATCCCAAGGTCAAGGTGAAATACTTGGTCTCTTTACAAAACTTAACATCTGAGAAATAAGTTAAAACTTCTATTTCCTTCATTGAACATTCTTAATATTTCACTTGTGCATTCCTCTAAGGTTGTACTATCATGCTGTGACATATCTACGACCGTCCTACCCCCGCTGATCCCAAGGTCAAGGTCACACATTACATAGTCTCTTTACAAAACTTAACATCAGAGAAATATGTTATAACTTCTATTTCCTTCATCTAAAATGCTTAATATTTCACACATGCATTCCTGTAAGGCTCTACTACTAACTATGCTGTGCCAAATCCACGATGTCCAACCCCCACTGATCCCAAGGTCAAGGTCACATACTTGGTCTCTTTACAAAACTTAACATCAGAGAAATAAGTTATAACTTCTATTTCCTTCATTGAACATTCTTAATATTTCACTTGTGCATTTCTCTAAGGTTGTACTGTCATGCTGTGACATATCTACGACCGTCCAACCCCCGCTGATCACAAGGTCAAGGTCAGAAACTTAGTCTCTTTACAAAACTTAACATCAGAGAAATATGTTATAACTTCTATTGCTTTCATCGAAAATTCTTAATATTTCATGCATGCATTCCTCTAAGGCTCTACTATCATTCTGTGACAATCCCCGCTGATATCGAGGTCAAGGTCACATACTTAGTCTCTTTACAAAACTTAACATCAGAGAAATCGGTTATAATTTCTATTTCCTTGCATCTGCTTCACTTTTCACGCACGCATTGCTCCAATGGACGTCTACCACCCTGTGACAAATTCACGTTCGTGCCGCCCCCGCTAACCTCAGAGTCAAGGTCACAAGCCCACACGTTTGGAAATTATTTTACATATTTAGGGGTACCTGGGCCCACGCGGGGGGTATTCTGTAAGCCTCGCTTCCTGACCAATCTAGGTAAATCTGGTAATATATAACTTATTGGGGTTAAATCTTGCGATATGGAAAATATCTGGGGCATGATAATGACCAGCGATTGGCTTAGAAAGTAGGGTGAATTATAAGTTGGGTTACCAACTTACTGGAGTAGTCTACTGTATCCTATGTTCCCATCCAACCTGTATTTCAGGACGTCACCGTCGTCGTCGCGATGTGGTCGGGCTACTGGAGAAATACGACTTCAACAAGTTCCTGCTGGCCCACGCCCCGAAGCCCGTCCACATCGTGTTCCCCAAGCAGCTGCGGAAACGGCAGCTATACGGAATATCCACGAAGGAGCGGCAGATTAGTCACCATGTATGTACTTTATACATCAGGGGGCCGTTTCACTAAACTTTGTATGACTAAAATGTTTGTAAGTGCAAAATTATGATATTCTGTAAATTTCACATTAACATTGTTTTCTTGTAAACAATTATTGGATATACATTTATTGAGCATAGGCTGCATATGCAGCCTATGCTCAATAAATGTAAATCCATCAATTGAAATTTCCAGACGATCCTAAATTAGCACTTACGAACATTTTAGTCATACAAAGTTTAGTGAAACGGGCCCCAGGCCGTTATTGGAAAAAATGGGACATTTAATGCAGGGTTTTAATTAGTATCGTTTTATAATGGAAATAACATGTGACATTTGCCAAAATAAAATATGCTATGCGTTGAATTTCCAATTGATGTACATGTACAATAAATACTTTTGAGAAACGAAGGTTATCTGTGACTCCTCATTCGCCGGTTGCGCTCTTGTAGCCTGAAGACCTATATCATTATAAAGATTTATATTGTTTGTTAACAGCCTGATACATATTTAAGTAACTGAATAACGAACAGTGAAGACTCGGGTCAGTGCGCAATCTGACCCGAGTCTTCACTGGTCACCCAGGTAAACTATAGCAGGGATTCCTCTGGCGATCGCCACTTTCGCAATTGGCGATAAAAAATAAACAGTTGGCGATAAAAAATTACAATTTTCGAATTTTTTTTTTAATTTTAAATTTTTTTTTATTTTTTTTTTTTTTGAACTGGCAATTTTTTCCCCAACGGAATCCCTGTATAGTGTACAATGTAGCCCATTTCCTCTGGATATTCAGACTGATCTGTGGCTACACTGGTCAGAATACGTGAGGTACATTTTACATCTTGTCATCCGCCCATATGATGGAATATCGCTAGTTTTCTGAGGATGTAGCAGTTTACAGGCCTGTACGCAGAGGGGGTACGACGGGTGCGTACGCACCCCCCTTAACCCGTTCAACACCACAGGCCTGTATAGTGGTATTGGCAAAAAGTGTAGATCCAGATGAGCCGGCTCGTGACCAGGGTTGGCAATTTCCCTGGAAATAAGAGTATTTCCCAGGATGGTGGGAAATACCGGGAAATACTGGGAAATACCGAAATACTGGGAAATACCGGGAAATATGAATCTTCGTGGTCTTTTTCATTCCAAAATGTCAAGATGAGTCTCTATATTCCCCTATATCTAGTATGGTTTATATCTGTGTAGACTGATAAGCCCATAGGTAAAACATTCTGCAATAAAACAAGAAATAATACATGTAATTGTTTATTTAGAGAAAAAAAACATCATTGTTTTCTAGACAATTTTCTTCCCTATATACAAGTCTATGTAGTATTTGCCAACTGTCTATTTTATTGTATATGAGAACACCCCTCATTACTATAGTAACCTGCCACTAATAAAAGCTGTTTTTGGAATTTTGAGAAAATCCCTGTTGATAACAGGGATAATCCATGTACAGTGTAAGTGTAATTGTTTTACAACTTGACATGACCATATACAGACCACCTGGATTCTTATTATACAGTATGACACAAAAGGTGTGAAAGAAGGTTGACAATTAACAGCCTGTTGTCATAGTCTGATATGGTTTATTAAAGTATATTAAAGTCTCATCAATGTACATGTAAATAAGTAGACATTAGTGATTAGTAGGCCTTTGGCTAATTTTAACGATTTTAGGTACTGTATCTCATACGTACCATAGTCTTCACGTTAAATAAATGTCATAATAATAATGCAAGTAAGTAATACAAATGCAAAGCATAAAACAACTGTACATTGTCAGTCATATAAGAATTGTAAGACACTATGTGTATGCACATCATGCATGCTAAGATCATTTATTCTCATTTCTTGATACTGAATATTAGTGTGGGAGAAGGTTGACAATTAACAGCCTGTTGTCTAAGCATAGTCTGATCATGATGACATTATCCTTGTGAATTGTATCAAGTAGACACTCCGATGCTTCCTAAAAAATAAAGAAGTAATTTACAAAAATATAATACATTGTACAACCAAAATATAATAGTCATGGTTGCCAAATGTTCCACCTGATACAGATCTATACATTGTAATTAAATTATTAAGTTGTTGATTGTTTAATTAACTATTACTGAGCTTAAAACTTAATTTAAATAACTTTAATTATCAAATAATAACATCAAAATTCATATTTCCCGGTATTTCCCACTTTGGGGAGTATTTCCCGGGACGGGAAATACCGGTGTATTTCCCGCCGGGAATTCCCGCCCCCGGTATTTCCCGGCCAACCCTGCTAAATAGGGAACAAATGATAAAAAAAAGTATAACAAATTTAATTTAAACATTCATTTATTTGAGCTGCAACAACCAAACAGTGTTTGATTTTTGCAGCTGAAATAAGTGAATTTTCAACTTTATAATAGTATTTTCACTACTCAATTTGAAAATCAATGCGTATTTTCACATTGCTTTGCGTATTTTGTACTCCCAATTTTGATAATCAATGCGTATTCAGCTAAAATAATTGCGTAAAATACGCCAATACGCACCTTATCTGGAGCTCTGTGTTGTGACCACCCATTTGAACTGTCTTGTCCAGAATGTAATGGATTGAGCTCTCATTATATCCCTGGCATTACGAAGTATGCCGAGGGGTATATCTGTTTCACCTTTCCGTCCGTCCGTCCGTTTGGATACAAGTTGTAAAATATTGTCCAGAAATATTGTTCTCAGTTCTGGAATGATTGGTGGATGGTTGGGAGCATGTGAAGGGTAAATTTAGTGATGGGGTTCATCTTTACCAGAATCCCAATATCCTGGTTTGGCCCTCAGGTACATTTTTGGCCTCCTTGTTGCTTGAAAGCTGAATTTGATTATATCCATTATAAAAGTAGTAATATTAGTACTAATCATATTACTTTTAGGGAGCGGGGCTAAGTGACTGGTGAGGACCTGGCACCAGCTTAGGTTTTTCTAATTTCAGGGATGAATTTTTGTTTTTTTCTGTAAATATTCAGTTCTGTTTGACCCTGTTAACCCGGCCTAAATGGCCTTAGCTTTGGACAGGCTGTTAAACACCATTAAATCAATTAATCTGAAGTGATTGTGTTGCTGTTGTAGGGGACGTTTGAGCATTACCAGACCGTCACTTTCCAGATTGTACTCGATAAGAAGAAGCACAAAATCAAGCTCGACCGCAACGAGTAAGTACAGCAGCACCATGTTGATATTTATCAGGTAGCCTGCCCTGTATTGACCGAATACGTACTGACTTATAACATATTGTTGTATCAGACATTGACCTGATACCTGATACACACATCAGTGTTACAATGAAGTGAGTAAGTGAATAGGGTTTAACGTCCGCTTTTCTGGCATAGAGGTACAAGCCTCAGGGAGTCTACACGCAGACGGGTCAACGGGGTCGTGTCCCGTATCCACCTGTCCAAGGGGGGTAAATCCCAACTTCAGAACTCGATATTTACAATCAAAATATATATTTAGTCCTGAAATTAGGACAACCTGATCTGGTGCCAGGCCCTCGCCACACCAGCATCATTTATCCCATCCCCTAAAAGTAATAGGATTAGCGCTAATCTTACTTTTATATATGGGGCATAGCCTGACTCAACTCTCACATACAAGAAAGCCAAAAATGTACATGAGGGCCAAATCCGGTATAGTGGGTTCCGGAAAGTATGAACACAATCGTTAAGCCAGTTTAGTCGCCTTTTACAACAAGCAATGGCTACTGCAGCACTATTCTCAGGATCAGTTGATCCCGCCCCGGTGCCTGCACGGGGCCCTACAATGAAGTGAAAAACCTACGTGCCATTGGTCGGACGACGTCACGTGACATTACCAAATTATGTCAGTGTAATGACTCGAAGTTAATAAGTCCGCGTTCCACATGTCCATAGATAACGACGTCATCTTAGGTCATTTTTTAACATAAAACCTTACCTGATACATAGAATACTCGGCAAGCCTCAGAATTCCTACGCGTTTCCTAGCCTTGCCTGATAAACTTGATATCAAAAGACAGTAGCCTGGTATTCTCTATATATTCATCCCCTCCTCAAAATATTTTTCCAACCCCTTCCCCTCAGCCCCAACCCCAAAAGGTTAATTTGTTTCACCCCAAGTGAGACATACAATTGCATCCAACTGTTGAATATGCGTATCCTGATCTAGTAGTCTAATCATTACCAAATTTCATAATACATGTAGCTTCCTCGCATTGATGACTATCCACCCAATGTCATTCAGGTGACCTTGACCTTTGTGGATGATACTCGCCGACGACCTTTTTTGTGTGATCCCAAACCGGACGAATTGTGGCGATCAGTGATTGTCAAGGCGTTTAGTTCATACACATTAGTAATTTATATACATGGGGCAGGGGAGGGGTGGGGGGAGGTGTGGCTTATATGTCCAACAGTCCAAGTATAATATACATCATTGACATTCACACCTAAACTACATTTGTTTAGACATCTGAAATGGGTTGATGGGTTTGCCATATCAGTTGCTGTGAAATTTCTCATGTCTGCAACATTGAGAGCTGTATGTAAGTAATTTGAGACATGATTGTGTGATTTCATGTTTTGTAGGAGAGTTAATGGCATTGATAATGTCACCAACTGGCTCAGACATGTCAAATTGCCATTATATCGCCCATCCCATGGCTCATTCCAATAGTTATTGTACCTATACACTGCTCCAGATAAGGAATTAGTAATTGAGTATTGTCATTCCATCATTTCTGAAGCAATTGGGTATTTAACAATTTTAATTGGGTAAAATAGAATCACACTACTGTTTACACATCAACAGACGAAAATTATTGAATAGTTTACTTCGAAATGAAAACATGTCTTGTTATCCTTGGAGACAATTCTAATGAAATACCAAGATGTGTTTTCATGGAAAAATAAGAAAATATGCTATATTTGTGGTATGTTTATTGTTTTCTGCAGTGTGATAAAGGTACCACACATTTTTCATTGCTTTTTGATACTCACTACTACTGATTTCAATTGGGTTTTTGGCAATTTTAATTGGGTATTTACGCAAATACGCAGCTTATCTGGAGCTCTGGATATTAACCCATTCCTTTTGGAATACACCTTTACGGGTATGCAATTGATTAAATATTTTATTTTTGTTATTTCTCCATGACAGTATATACTTCTGAGCGCATAGAAGGAAAATATTTAGGCTTTTCCGCAAACATAATGGCGTATCCTACCTCTAAGCATCTGACATGGACTGGTTCATGTTAACTCTTTGTATGCTGGGAAACTTGTGGGCTATAAATAGTTAAAAACTAGCGGACAAAAATTCATCATATTTATTTCTCCTTGTAAATATCATGAATATGTCTTGGAATTTCATTAGAATTGAGTCCTGAGGACTCGATTCTAATGAAATTCCAAGACATATTTACAGAGAGAAATAAAACATGTACATGTAGTCCTAATTTGTTTGGCGGATATTTTCGCTGCTAGCATGCAAAGAGTTAAGTTGGAGAATATTCCATTATACATAAAACGGTGTCCGTACGTGCGTCTGGGTTATAAGTTGTTTTTTTTTTGGTTAAAGTTTTTCGGGAAACTATCAAAGTCTCGGTGGGCGCGAAATGCGGGCTGCGACCATCTCGTCGCTACTCAATCAATGCATATTTTCACATTGCTGTGACTTTTTTGTACTCCAGCTTATGATAATCAATGCATATTCGGCTAAAGTAAGTGTGTAAAATACGCCAATATGCACCTTATCTGGAGCGCTGGACCTAGCGATGCTGACCAAGGGCTCAGTTCTTCCCATTCTGTCTTAATTGCTGCAGATATTGCTGATGCAGCAAATATGTTGTTGGCATGTTAGAAGGTCGTTAGCAATCACGTCACGGTCTGTCTGATGGGACGGCTCACTGTGAAGCGTCTAATGATTTCCAATTTTCCCAGATCAATAACGTCGAGTTAGTGCCCAGTGTAATAGACCCGGATCAACTCTGTCGTGATTATTAACACTTTCAACATCACAGCCCTCTATAGTGTTTGCAAACAGTGTAGATCCTGATGAGACGGCTCATCAGGATCTGCACTTTTTGTAAATCATTTTTAGAACAAAGACACCCCTTTGCATAAAAGAACTACATGTAGTCGGAAAATCATTTTGTGACGATTGGATTGGCGGGAGAATTGCCATATCAAAATCCATTCCAGTTATTTCAGGGTGAAAGGGTTAATTTAACTTTACACTGATACACCTACATGTATATCAGTTACAGTATATTATCACGCCCACATGGAGTGTATTTAGATAATAAATTAGATCAGTCAAATTACTTGCTCGGAATTAAATTGCTTCCTTTCTAATTCATGGGGGGTTGGGAGCAACGGTGTCTTACATATATGTATATGACATGTGTAAATGCAATTTCAACAACCCAGGGAAATTTTTGGTTCTCTAATTTCAACCTCTGTGTGTATTTGTAACCAGGGGGCCGTTTCACTAAACTTTGTACGACTAAAATGTTCGTAAGTGCAAAATTATGATAGTCTGTAAAGTTCACATTAACAGTGTGTTCTTGTAAAGAATTATTGGATTTACATTTATTGAGCATAGGCTATATGCAGCCTATGCTCAATAAATGTCAATCCATCAATCCATCAATTGAAATTTCCAGACAATCCTAAATTTGAAACGGTCCCCAGATACCTCGTATATGCGGCTATCCCGACTGCAATTGTCATCAGAGGCGGATACAGGATTTCAGTTTAGTTGGGGTGCGGGGGGGGGGGGGTTTCGTAATTGAAATAGTTTACTATATTTTCGAACTTGCACCATTCGTTCGTTGACCGAGCAGAGGGAGAGAGACTGCTACATGTAGGTGGGTCCAGCGGTATGCCTTCCGGAATAATTTTTATATCTACACCCCATTCTTCTGCGTTCTGGCGCATTTTAGAGCAAACATATCCAAATTTTAGGGGGAGAGGGGGGGATGTGTGCCAGGTTTTACGCCCTTGGTCATTTTTATTATTTCACCCCTAAATAACTGGAATGAAGTGTGTATGTTAATTTTCCTACCATACCAATCCAATTGCCACAAATTGATTTCCAGACTAGTCCAAAAAATACATGTAAAGGGGTTTGTAAAGAGTTTTTAGGCCACCGGGTTTCGAGGAAACGGGTGGCATATAGTGTTTGGACCGTCCGTCCGTCCGTCCGTCCGTCCGGGTACACATTAGGGTACTTATGTGGCTAGCCCCACAGGGTTATGGACTTGGTAAAGGATAGGGTTGGTTACAATTAGCCACCTAAAAAATCCTTTTATGTGGCTAAAAATCGTTTTATGTGGCTAATATTTAACATGTGATAAGCCACATAAGTATAGTACTGTAAGAACGTCCGTCTGTCCGTCTGTCCGTCCGTCCGTCCGTCCGTCCGTCCGTCCGTCACAGTTTCTCAAATATGCTGCAGGTGGCATCCGCGTTCGACAGATTCATTTCTTGTTTTTTCTGAGAAAATAGGAAAATTACTTGCAAAAAGTGCAGATCCTGATGAAATGGCTCATGGGATCTACACTGTTTGCAAACACCGCTGTGGAGGTCTATAGTAATGAAAGGGTTAACCCTTTCACCCCTAAGTATATATATGTACATGTAAACATACATAAACATACATGTAGTCTGTTCATTGTTGATTTTGTGTTATTCCATTAAATGGTGATATTGTTTAAAAATCTTAAAAATAATGAAAATCGCTGCAGATTCTAATGAGCCGGATCTACTGGATCTACAATGTTTGCAAATGGTTTCTTTACAGTCTAGGGACGGATTGTGGCCTATGGGTTAAAGAACACATGACTTCCAATCCGGAGGTTGTAGGTACAAATCTCGCCGTAGACATCAAAAATACTAACATAGTCCATCCCACTGGTCTCTCGGAAGAGACTTTAAACTGGGGTCCCGTCACTATAATTATGACCTTAGCTGTTGCTGGGATGTTAAACATATTCACATTCACATTTTTTTCTTTACGGTGTATGGGATAGAAGGTTCAATTCTGACAGAAACTCTCCAATGAAAGCTGGTTGTGAATAATCGGAGACACTTAACATTTTCTCATGAATCATCATAATCTCTACTTCGTGAAACATGTCCCAGGATATTACTGCAGAAAATGCCAAATTATAGAAGAAAATATGGGTTTCGTAGACGCTATTGGAAATGAGCATGTCTACTGTATATACATGTAGCTTACAGAGTGATGGGGATTTAATGATAGAAAGCTAAGCCCATTAGTACATGTATAAATATTCCAGCTTTGTGATTCGAATGGGTGATATCACAAAGTGATATTAAAGTCCAAAACAGCACCCCATACACATAGACTACTGGTATCCGGTAGGTCTCACCCTTCAGCGTTATTGCAAACTGACATAATACATGTACAACAAGCCAAATTTCTCTAGTATCTAGTATTGACAGATCAGAAGCTAAGCTGGCCATTTCTCCAGTCCCGGTGAGGGGATACATGTTATTTTCAACTTATTGCATTCAAGTATTATCATTTACCCTAGTTTCTCGACCAATGAAAGAACGGCATTTCGTCTCAATTAATCGCATATTGCGATGCTTTCGCCAACGTGTATTAAATTAATCATTAAATGTTCACCGCTATATTTAGAACTGATTGTATGCCTTGTTGTCACCAGTTCACGAGAGGCAAAGCATATTACCGCCCACACACGCGCTCACTTCGTGTCACACCGCCAATCACATACTAGTATAGCGATTCAAAATCTCTGTTAGGGCGGAGCTTCGCGACTAGGCTGGGTAAACGATAAGTACGTTACAGTTCATATATTGAATTTTTAATAAAATTAATTTCTCGCTCGCTAGCGCTTACTACGAAATTAATTTATTAATTAAAAATTAAATATATGAACTATAACTATTACTTAGACATACATTAATGAGACAAGCCATCCGATTTTGTACATTACATGTACCTACAAAGATTTTTTCTTGAAAAATGTTGCAAAATTTACGATATTTTCCGTAAATGATGTCGCAAGTTGACGAAATGTTCAGAGCAAATGCAGAATTCTATTCTATTGGTACGAACATTTTGTCAACTTTCAACATCATTTACAGTACATGTATCACAGTTTCTGCAAATAGTTTTCAGGAAAAATCACACGCCTTCTTAGGTACAAAATCATATGGCTCGTCTCATTTCATCTCCAGAGTGTAGCTAGGTTTTATAGAGTTGTTTTGAATGATTGACACGACCACCACCCCTTGTGCCATCACATGTTGTCAGTCTCACCGTGATTTTCCCATTTCCAATGAGGTTTTAACCTAACGCAAATTACAGGTAGACACTTCAGACATTTTAAACGTATATCATGTAGTTGTTATTGATTACGTAAGACATGCATGAGTATTGTATGCTACAGTTTGCGATAGTGAGGTGTCTTATTACTTAGCTCTTCAAGTGTCATTGTTTGTATGTCTGTGGCTAAAAGTTTACACAAGTTTTCTTCAATGTGCAATCACAGCTCCAGATAAGCTGCGTATTTTCACTACATCATTTCTGAAGCAATTGGGTATTTCCAATTTTTAATTGGGTACAATAAAATCACACTACTGTTTACACATCAACAGAGAGCAATTATTGAATAGTTTGCTTCGAAATGAAAACATGTCTTGGCATTTCATTAGAATTGTCTCCTTGGAGACAATTCTAATGAAATACCAAGATGTGTTTTCATGAAAAATAAGAAAAAATATGCTATATTTGTAGTCTGTTTATTGTTTTCTGTAGCATGATAAAGATACCACACATTTTTTATTGCTTTTTGATACTCACTACTTCTGATTTCAATTGGGTTTTTGGCAAATACGCAGCTTATCTGGAGCCCTGTATGATGATCAGGGGTCCCATAACTCACATGTTACTGGCTCAGTGATTGGATATTAAACTCTGATGGACTGATGTACTCAATTCTAATCTCAAAATCAGAAATATTGATTGGTCGAGGCTGAGCTGTGTGATGTACTTAATTCTAATCTCGAAATCAGAAATATTGATTGGTCGAGGCTGAGCTGTGCTCAGTACTCAACAAACCAATCTGCCTGATTCAAGTAAGGATTTGGATTTGATATTTTATTATATAACCCTTTCAACACCACAGGCCTGTATAATACATGTATTGGCAAAAAATGTAGATCCTGATGAGCCGGCTCGTAAATGGCCTAGTCTGAAAATCATTGTGACGGTTCGATTGGTTGCACAATTAACATATCAAAATCCATTCCAGTTACTTAGGGGTGAAAGTGTTAAACTTTATTTCATTTACAAAGATTACAAGCAAGCACAAGTGCACTTCTACAAATGCTTTCGTTGGCACAGACGGAGGTGTAAGGTTGTTTTCAATGTGGGAGGAAACAGGAGTACCTGGAAGAAACCACTTGTTCAATCTGACAACAACAACTGGAGAACATAAAAAAATTGCCACTTCAAAAAAAAAATCAAAAATTTGAATAGTTATTTTCGAAAATTGTAATTTTTTATCGCCAACTGTTTATTTTTATCGCCAATTGCGAAAGTGGCGATCGCCAGCGGAATCCCTGCAACCATCTCACATCCTGCCGCGGTTCGAACCTGGACCGCATTGGTGAGACGTGCGCACGTTTCCAGTTGCGCTAACTGGACAATCTAGATATATCATTTGTACATGTAACTCTGAATGTAAAACAACCCTTGTATGAATAGGAGGTGTCAGTCATACATTTGTATTATTAACTCATTAAATTTCATGCTGAGGATAAGTCATTTTGTTTGCGGAAAATCCTAAATATTTTCCTTCTATGCGCTCAGAAGTATATGTTGCGACCACCATTTGAACCGTCACAACGTATACTTTCATTGAGAAATAAGAAAAATGAAATATTTAAAATATTTCATTCCTGTAAAGGTGTATTCCGAAAGAAGGATTATACTGAAATCAGATAATACACGTACGGCATTTACGTCTTCAATAGCACAGTCGGATTTCCGTGAAAGTCTTTGAGTTTTTTGTTGGAATCAGCAAATTGTTCCAAATAGCTCTGGGTACTTGCCAGCCCAGGCTTTAATGATTGTACCAGACGCCTTTCATTTCCGACAAGTTTCAGGGGTTTTCGGAATGAATTCGCTGTTATCAAACAGAGTTGGAAATGTAAACATATTGTTGAATGAAAGATGTGTATGTGGTTGAGACTGGAGAAATGGGGCTTATCGGCTTTGCAATCAGTGTAGATCCTGATCAGACTGTGCATCCGCACAGTCTGATCAGGATCTACACTGTTTGCCGAACCATCAATGAAACACCTTTCATGCCTCTATACACAAGCAATGTAGATTGCGGTTAGAGGAATGTGCTATTTGACCAGGAGCTACACTGACACAAATCTGATAAGCCCCCATTTCTCCAGTCACAGCCACATATACATATAATATAATATAATGTGCAATTTGGTGTCAGCAGCCCCCCTCAAATGATACACAAGCCTACCATTTGATCACCAACGACTATTTCATTACATCGTGCTATGTAATTTTATTCAGCGAGGCATATCTGTCCACCAATATCAATTCTCCTCCCAACATCCATGCGGATCAGTAGCCGATTTCATCAAAATTGCAAAGTATACTTTAATATCTAGCAAAGTATACTTTGAGGGAGTAATCATTTATTCTTCACGAAATGTATTATATCATATAAAACTAACAACTGCATATATATTTAATGATTAAAAGTATGCTGAATGATAATGTAATAAATTCAGTATAATAAAAATTAATAAATTTATCATTAATTTGAAAATTTCTCCCTCAAAGTATACTTTGCAATGTTGGTGAAATAGGCTACAGGATCTATACTGGTAGAAAGTGTGAATGTATACATTTCTGTGTGTGCCGGGCCATTTATTGGAATCCAGAAGTCTGTGGAGTTATCCAAATCGTGCCTTGCCAGAAAATAAAAGATATCGCCCATCTCTGGGTTAATAGGTCTTAACATTGAGGTGAATATTCCAAATATATGTATCTAATTTTGAAATTTAAATTTCACAAGTTACAAGACCAAATTCTAAATGTAGTGTGGAAAGATATTCCAAACCCGGCAGTCTAATAAAAAAGCAAAATTTTAAAAAGTTTTATGTCTCTACCTACACTTCACACCTTACAAATAAAGTGTGACGGATAGGCGGATACAGAGCTCCAGATAAGCTGCGTATTTGCGTAAATACCCAATTAAAATTGCCAAAAACCCAATTGAAATCAGAAGTAGTGAGTATCAAAAAGCAATGAGAACAATTGTGGTACCTTTATCATGCTGCAGAAAACAATAAACAGACCACAATATAGCATATTTTTCTTATTTTTCCATGAAAACAAGGAGACAATTGTAATGAAATGCCAAGACATGTTTTCATTTTGAAACAAACTATTCAATAATTGCTGTCTGTTGATGTGTAAACAGTAGTGTGATTTAATTTTACCCAATTAAAATTTTGAAATACCCGGTTGCTTCAGAACTGATGGAGTAACAATACTCAATTACTAATTCCTTATCTGGAGCCCTGGTCGGATGGATGAATGCACATGACGGAATACACAAAAGTTGGGTATAGAAATAGGTTCACCCTCGGTAATTTGCTACAATCACAACATGCTCGTCAGTTACGGATCATCGCTCACAAAAATATTCGAAAACAAAATTCCAAGTGGACATATTACTGACTAGTTTGGCTACCGTACAGATTTCCGTGAAACAGAGTGAACAGCGAGCATTTCAGTTTAACTGAAGCATGTGTAAATATCCTACCTCGTTAACGTTTGTGATCTTTGCGGAAAATGACTTACAGATTGGCCAGGTTACATGTATTGGTAAAAGAATTCAACCCATTTAATGCCAGATACTGATTCGCAAGTATCATAATTTACCAACATTTTTTCTCCACATTATTTGTTTTTCAACAAAAGTATATGATGTTACCACTCATTTGAACCGTCTCAGCGAGACGGTTCAAATGAGTGGTAACAACATATATTTCCATTGAGAAATATAGAAAATAGAAAAAAATGTTTGTAAATTTAGATATCTGTGAATGGGCATTCAGCATTCAGCATTTGCTATGGTTGTTTTCCAATTTTCAACAACATTGTCGATACCATTTCCTTCTTAAAACTACTGAGATTATACTCATCAGCAATGTACACAAACTGGTGGTTCTGATTTTCCCGAACTCGCTCTCCAATAAAAGTTTTCGAGTTTATTGGATTTGGCTCATCTGTAAAGTTTGATTGAAGGCACAGACACACGGACTGACAGCCATCATTTATAGCCGCGATCATTCTCACCGCGGAACCCGTTATTTACAGCCAGTTTCTTTTTCCGTTGCACGTAATAAATACACAGGTAATATGCCAAACATTCTTCGAAATTATTCTTCAGTTACAATAGTCTCCATCTTGTGCCAAAGTATTGGCCAAATATTTTGTAATCTGCAGAGTTGTGCCTAGTGCACGGAGCCCCAGCAGGGGACATTAACAATTTGTTCCCACAAAATAACAATTTGTTCCCACAAAATAACAATTTGTTCCCTCAAATTAATAATTTGTTTCCACGAAATAACAATTTGTTTCCTCGAATTAACAATTTGTTCCCACGAAATAACAATTTGTTCCCTCATTTTAACAATTCACACAGCTTCAAAGTAGATCAAAGGTGTTGCGCGTGCAGCTGGGCGCCAAAGCAATTTGTGGGAATGAATTGTTAATTCGAAGGTTAATTTGTGGGAACAAATTGTTATTTCGTGGGAACGAATTGTTAAATTGAGGGAACTAATTGTTATTTCATAGGAAATGGAAATGATTCTGAAGTGCTGTCAAAGCATGTTGTAAATTATTCTAAAGTGCTGTCAAAGCATGTTTTTGATGATAAAAATGTAAAATAGAAAATAAACAGCAGCTGACAAAAAAATAAGATAGCGGTCTAAGGGTTAATTGGCAATGGCAACTTGAGAAGGTGGAAACTAGGGAAATGGTTATCAGTCATGACATTAATTAACTACTAATTGGAACCACTTACCAAATCTGCAGACATACTGTTACAACAGATGCAGTGTTATTTTGTGCCAACATGTGATGATGAATCTCTCTACAACAACACTCTCAAAGGTAAACGACAAATGAATGCTTATATTTTTTTTATATACTCCGAAATAGTGTACATATCGTTGCTACCATGTCCATTTGTCTGAGATTTGCGTTAATGTTTTCTACTAACTACTACATCTGTTATTGTAAGTCGGATTGGCTTGAAACTTCAAAAACTTGAAATTGAATTTTGTTCTGTTTCATCACTTTCTGCACATCTGAGACTTAGTGTCTTTAAAAGAAATAAAACCATGAGTCCTTCAATAATTCTTGACATATTGATTTGTTGACTGACATTGTCGGAAGTCGGTTTTAGGAAAGCTAACAACCTCACACACTGTAACTAATGTATACAGGTATTCTATATGACATGTTTGTATTAGAAATTGGTCTGTGCAGCGGGGATTACTTGTCGATGAATTGCCGACGGTGGCAGTGGCGTAATAATCATTGTCAGCCTCTAGTGGACTGCGAATACATTATTCCTGACTCATGCCGCTCCCAGCTGCTTCCAGCCGCTTCTGTTGTCACAAACCGAGCATTTATTGTGCTGTGGAACCTCTCTAAGCCGGACACCCTATGAGGTATTCAGGCAAAGTGGAACCTCTGTAAGCGAGACACCCTGGGGGCGTCACCAGGCACAGTGGAACCTCTCTAAGCGAGACACCCTGGGGGCGTCACCAGGCACAGTGGAACCTCTCTAAGCCAGACACCCTGGGGATGTCCCCAGGGTGTCTGGTTTAGAGATGTACCACTGTGATTCATGCATGTTAGCACTCCCATATATGTTTGCGTGCTTTGCCGTAATGGACAGACGTTACTTTCAGAGATAAATGATATCGAAACTCATTAAATTTAAACACACTGTGTCTGATTCAGAGGTTCAGAACACAAGACAATGTGTCTAAGATGTGGATGAAAATTGAAAAAGTGACACTGTAAAAGGGATAGTTATATCAGTTTTCTCAACAAAACTACCATACCAATGACACCAATTCTGGAAAACAAAGGAAAACATTTATTAAATAATTACCCCTGCCAAATCGGAGACAATTCCAGACAGATGGTCTATGGGAATATAGATCCAAATTCTAGATGGGGGTTTAATTATTCATTATTGATTGTCGTTGCGTAATCGCTGGGGAGGCATATTAGGATGTGATCTCTGGGTATCAAGTAATCACAGATGTGCAGTTCACTGCCGAATCAATTCTCTTTTGTCTGTGCCTTAGGCCAAAACAAATAATTGTTTCCTATTAATGTAAAAAAATAAATAGGTATAGGTACACAGAATGTAGGTAGGAAAAAAGTTTTTATTTTATAAAAACAATAATTTTTTGTTTTGTTTTCTATCGAAATCAGATCCACGTCCAATTTAGAGTAGTACATATCATGGCTACTCTAGGTAGGGTCGGTTAACCGGAAACGAACATATTTTTTTAGACCTTGGCCCATTTCCAGTTACAATTATAGTACTGGTAATATCACAAATTGGAGATTGTTTTTTGCGGATTTCTCTATTTCTGTTTGAAATTATATGATGTTACCACTCATATGAACCGTCTCATCGAGACGGTTCAAATGAGTGGTAACAACATATACTTTTATGGAGAAATAAAGCAAATTATTATTATTTTTTTCAATAAAAAGCATTGTATCTATCGACTACCGTGGGTTAACTCATATCTAGCTGATACAATAAGAATTCTGGCCTGATTCCTACCCCAAACACCATATAGCCATCGTTTGCAAACACTGTAGATCCAGATGAGCCGGCTCGTGCCGCATTTGTCAATATTGTTCCATTCTAAATAAATTCTCACATTTTCTCATTCATGGAATTGTTCATCGTGATGAACTTGAATGAAGGTCACACAACAGTTGAACAGTATCTACATTGGTCTTCAATGCACATGTGCCCTTTTTGCCAGTCATATCGAGTTGAAATTTTCATGGAATTAGTTTCCAAAGTTGCAAAAAATGTTGCAGCATTCTTAGATAATTTTGAGATTCTTGATGTGATGTTGACATTGATGTGATTATAAGCTCCAGAAAAGCTGCGTATTTGCGTAAATACCCAATTAAAATTGCCAAAAACCCAATTGAAATCAGAAGTAGCGCGTATCAAAAAGCAATAAAAAAATTGTGGTACCTTTATCATGCTGCAGAAAACAATAAACCGACCACAAATATAGCATATTTTTCGTATTTTTCATGAAAACACATCTTGGTATTTCATTAGAAAGGAGAAAATTCTAATGAAATGCCAAGACATGTTTTCATTTCGAAGAAAACTATTCCATAATTGCTATCTGTTGATGTGTAACACAGTAGTGTGATTTTATTTTACCCAATTAAATTTTTGTTAAATACCCAATTGCTTCAGAAATGATGGAGTGACAATACTAAATTACAAATTCCTTATCTACAGCCCTGTAAGTATTTTGTGAGATGCTGACTCATGTGATATACATGTATTTGTTGCATATTGATATTTTGCTCATCAGCTGATCAGCTTGCATGCATCTGGTGCAGCTATAAATTGACAGTCTGTATAATGTGGCTGTGACTGGAGAAATGGGGCTCATGGGTTTTGCGACCAGTGTAGATCCAGATCAGCCTGTGCATCCGCACATTCTGATCAGATCTCTGATCAGGATCTGCACTGGTCGCCATTCCATCAATTAAACACCGGTGAAGCTTCTAACAAGCAATATAGATTGTTATCAGGCTACAGGAGTTTGCTATTTGATCAGGATCTACACTGTTCGCCATTTGATTAATGAAACAATTGTCATTCATCAAACAAGCACTATATATCATTATCAGGCTACAGGAGTGTGCTATTTGATCAGGGGATACATTGGTCACAAAACCCATAATTGTCCATGTGTCCAGTCACAGCCCATATGAACAGTGTAGTCTCTGATGAGAAAATAATCAGTCGACCTACAGTTCTTCTCACTCACAATATTCATTCTCTGTGTGGTATAAAAAATTACAATTTTCAAAAAAAAAGTTTTGTTTTCGAAAATTGTAATTTTTTGTCGCCAATTTATGGGTGGAATTGGTGGAATATCAAACACATATTTTCACATTGTAATACCATGTCAAAATATAAATATTTCCATGTTTTGTGGCAGAAAATTGCATTGCATTGGGGCGTTTATTAGAATGAATACGGTATATGAAAATGAGGATTGAAATGTATTGAAAGATTCAACAGATCCGCCACAGTATGCCTTGAACATGTTATACATATTTCCATGTATTCCGTTTACGTTGTATCATGCTAAACATCATTCCACGCCTCTTTATCCGCTGGAGGCAATTTACGCTATACTTCGCCTACAATAAAATACAAACTACGGCATGCTGCTTTGATTAGCGGGCTCAATTCTGTTGGAAATTGTGTTTCGTTGTAGACAATATTGAAATGGCACAGACAACGATCAAGGGTTGATTGTAAAGATTAGAAAATATTGCCCAATCTAGGTATGCAAAAATACTTAATCGTGGTATTTCCATCCCACTGGTCTTTCGGATGAGACGTAAAACCTAGGTCCCTCTGTTGCTGGGATGTTAAACCCTGTCACCTTCACCTGTAAAGATTTACATTTTATGGGTAATAATTTAATGAACAGCATGTACGCATATACAAATATTCCTGTATGTACAAAATAAAGTAATAGCAGTTTCATTTTAATTTGTAAATGCATGTACATAAGGAGAGTATTTCATTTTTGTGTGGAAATTTTTGTTTCAATTGGGAAGTTACATCTTCAAATTGGAGGAAACAAATGATGCTATTTGCCGTTGAGAAAATTGCTGAATTTCGGCTATAAATTTGTCCAAACATTGTGTTAATGCAAAATATAAACACTCGTCATTCGTTCATGTACTAAGACCGATTGCCGTTGTCGGGGAAACCTCATTTTGTGGTAATCTCCAGTAAAGCATCAATTCCGGAACATTTATCCCATCCCTGCGTCGGTCTATGGTGATTTCCGTGGTTACAAGGCAGCGTGATATTGACTCGACACACGCCGCTATTGTAGAGGCACTGACTCACATCGCCAGTATAATGTTGCTGTGTCGTAATGATTTCTATGTTTAACCCTTAGACCGCTATCTTATTTTGTTTGTTGTCTGCTGTTTATTTTCCATTTTTATCATCAAAAACATGCTTGACAGCACTTTAGAATAATTTACAACATGCTTTGACAGCACTTCAGAATCATTTCCATTGGAAATGATTCTGAAGTGCTATCAAACCATGTTTTTATTGAGAAATAAGGCAAGATATAAAACACTCAAGTTTTTTGTGTTCCTGTTGGACATATTTGTGTCTTATCTGTTTAATTTATATGGTTGTTAAACTGTTAATTTTTAAAATGTCTGCATTTTGTAACTTCGCATATTTGTCCAATACTTTTGTGCTAGTTATAGTTGGCAACACACTTTTGAAATGGTAGCAAACACAATAGAACCTCTCCAAATTGGACATCACGGGAGATACCAAGGGTGAGCTTTTCGAGAGCTTCACAGGCGCGGATACAAAAATAATTGCAGGTGGGGGTCTGTAATTAAAATTGGGCGTAGCCGACCTCCACGCGCGCGAAATCGTAAAGTTGGGGGGTCCTCCCCCAGGAAATTTTTAAATGCCAGATCGCCGCAGACGCGATTTCCTGACACCTAGGCCACGAAAAAAGTCATCTAACTTTTCGAGTATTGTAGATTTTCTTCCCCCCCCCCCCTGTATCTGCGCCTGCTTCACTGTATTACCCTATTTAATAAAGAATAAAATACACAATTCGGCAAATTTTCTGTAGATGATTTCGAAAGTTGACACAAAAGTCGGACCTTATGCAGAATTTTAATTCCAAAATTCCGCAAGCGCTATGAGTTTTGTGTCAGCTTTCGACATCATTTGCAGATAATATGACTTTTTTTCGAAACAAATATCGGTGAAATATGGTAATACAGTAAGGGAGGTACAGAGCGGGCCTAATGGTAAATGTACCAAATGTGGCTGTGAATGGAGAAATGGGGCTTATGGGTTTTGTGACCAGTGTAGATCCTGATCAGCCTGTGCATTCGCACAGTCTGATCAGGATCTGCACTGTTCACCATTCCACACCCATCATGCTTCTAGCAGGGAAATATAGATCGTTATCAGGGTATAGGAGTATGCCATTTAATCAGGAGCTACAATAGTCACCCGTTTCTCCAGTGACAGCCACATATGATCCCTGGAACTCCCAGCACCACTGGTGTAAATAATTCACTGTATGTGGACAATGGCAGAATGGCACGGTCCTAGGAGAATGTATGAGTCACCAGCTGTTGTTGTGACATATAGGACTGCCTGGTTTTGTCGTCTCCCAGCGGCACTATTCTGTCCTATTTGTTTTCCACTGAATGTCAAAGGTAATTGACTCGCTTCTTACCAATTGTGGATCCACTTGTTTTATAGGCAGTTTTATTTCCATACAAATAAAGGACCAAGTATGCCTTTGTGACAAGTGTAGTCTGTAATGACCAACTGTGTAGATCAAGATCAGACTGCGTGGACATGTAGTCTAATCTTGATGTACACTGTTTGACAACAGATTATTGATATTGATATGTTGTTTTGTAGGCAATTTTAATTCCATGTGAGGATTATACCAAATATGCCTTTTTGACGATTGTAGACCCTGATGGTAAACTATCTATCTAGTTCATGCAGTCTGATCTTGATCTACACAGTCTGATCTTGATCTACACAGTCAGCCATTGACACATTGACACATAGGCTTCATCCGACTTCATACTATACAGTGGAACCTATCTAAACCGGACACCCAATAAAACATGATCTTATTTTTATGGGTTTCTTGGTCATTTATCTCCGCTGGCAATGCCAGTTCATGATCGCATAGCACACACACAGTCATGTCTCATAGAGAATAGTAGGTTAGTGCCGTGAATGGGAAAAAATATCCGGCAAGGCTCGAGCATTTCTTTATTTCTCATCAGAAGTATATGTTGTGACCACTCATTTGAACCGTCTCGCCCTCGCCGAGACGGTTCAAATGAGTGGTCACAACATATACTTTGGTTCAGAAATAAGGAAAATAGTTTCACGGCACTGTGTTTCACGGCACATACGCACTGTGTTGACGGGATAAAGAATGGTCATATGCCTGAAATACAGCGAAACCTATCTAAGCTGGACACCCAGGGGACCTCCCAGGGTGTCCGGTTTGGAGAGGGTTCACTGTATTGTTATGCCACCGGTCTCTATTTGGCTGGGAGGCATAATTACATGTAGTGTCTGTCCTTCTATCCGTCTGTGTGTTCAGTTAAGAAGTTTGCCGGAGTTCCAATCTACCACAGGGCGGCATTTGTGACGACACGCCACATTTTCTTGTTTACAGCGAATCTCTCTAAACCGGACACCCTGGGAGGTCCCGAGGGTGTCCTGTTTATATTGGTTTAGCTGTAAATCAATCAGGCATATGACCATTCTGAGACATGTCTGTGCTATGCGATCACGAACAGGCATTGTCACCTGAGATAAATGACTAAGAAACCCGTAAAAATAAGATATTTTATTTGTGTCCGGTTTAGAGAGGTTCCACTGTATTTGAAGATTATATGCTAAATCAGAGGCGTCAGAAGCAAATTAATATTGGGGAGGCAAATGTCGACCCGAGCAAAGCGAATTAGTGTTAGAAGGGGTCCGGAGGCAGGCAACCCCGGAATTATTTTTTTAATTCTAGATGCCATTTCCTGCATTTAAGAGACACCTTTTATTTTTGGTCCAAATATTAGGGCGGCGATTGCCGCCCCTGCCGCCCCATTTCCGACGCCTCTGTAAATGATTTGTTTTTTGTGCTTGTTGCAAATGTGACTGGGAATATCTAGTGGCTTTATACTCCAATCACTAAATCACTTGATAATGAGTTTGTTCCCAAAGTTTGATACCTACTAAAATGCATATTGTTTTTCTCCAACGTAAAACTCATCTGAGATATATATATCTGTATGTGTGCATGTGATATAATTGCCAATAACAGGGGAAGTGCTGGGAATCATTTCTAGTAATTTCCCACGGATGCTTAATGAGATTCTTATCCTGCCCCAGGGAAATGTGATGGGAAATAAGGGGCTATTGACTTTGTGGTCAGTGTAGATGAAGATCTGCACAAACTGAGTAAGCACTACACCATGTATTATTTGTACAAAACATTTCAACTAAATGGATAGTATATTCAAACCAAACATACGGCCCGTGGCCTAGGGGATATGGCATTGGCATTCAATGCCGGATGTTGTGAGTTCAATCCTCATGCTAGGCGTGAAAAATACTTACATAGCGTTTCCATTCCACTGGTCTGTTGGATGAGACTTTAAACTGTGGTCCCGTCTCTATATGACCTCAGCTGTTGCTGGGACATTAAACCCATTCACTTTCACTTTTCATATGAACCTGCAGGAGATGTGGAGTGTAAGAAGAGTGTGTCTGGTCGTTAACTCAATAAACATGATTAGTGATCAATGTATATAGCACATTTATAATGAACATGTTTTGTTCATATCAAACGGTAAGACTGGCCGATCAAGACATATACTCTGGTGAAATACACAAGAAGCCCTATTTTGGCATAGTGATTCCTATATACATGTAGGTCACTGAGTATGAGAAAACTGGTCCAATTTGTTTGTGACCAGTGTAGCCCCAGATCAGCCTGCGCACCTGCACAGTCTGATCTGGGGCTACACTGGTCACCATGGAATTAACTTCATCAATCACTCATAAAACCATGAGCAAATGTTTCGGGTCTGTATCAGGCTGTACAAGTAGTAATCTATACCTAGATTTACCCGCTTGATCAGGAGCTACACTGGTCAACAGGCCATTCGGGCCAATTTGTCCGGATTCGATACAATTATACCTAGATTTACCTGCTTGATCAGGAGCTACACTGGTCAACGGGCCATTCGGGCCACTTTGCCAGGATTTGCCACAATTATACCTAGATTTACCTGCTTGATCAGGAGCTACACTGGTCAACGGGCCATTCGGGCCACTTTGCCAGGATTTGCCACAATTATACCTAGATGTACCTGCTTGATCAGCAGCTACACTGGTCAACGGGCCATTCGGGCCACTTTGCCAGGATTTGCCACAATTATACCTAGATGTACATGCTTGATCAGGAGCTACACTGGTCAACGGGCAATTTGGACCAATTTGCCAGGATTCGACAGAATTGTACCTAGATGTACCTGCTTGATCAGGAGCTACACTGGTCAACGGGCCATTTGGGACACTTTGCCAGGATTCGACACAATTATACCTAGATGTACCTGCTTGATCAGGTGCTACACTGGTCAACGGGCCATTCGGGCCACTTTGCCAGGATTCGACACAATTATACCTAGATGTACCTGCTTGATCAGGAGCTACACTGGTCAACGGGCCATTCGGGCCACTTTGCCAGGATTCAACATAATTATACTTACTCCAGCTTATTGGATCAGCTGCTGAAGCAAGTCGGCTGCAGGAATGAAAAAATGAAAGCATCTGCAACGAATCTGACAAAACCAGGCTTATATGTGGCTGTTGACGGAGAAATGGGGCTTATGGGATTTTCAACCAGTGTAGATCCAGATCAGCATGTGCATCCGCACAGTCTGATCAGGATCTGCACTGTTCGCTTTTCCTTCAGTCATGCATGAAACACTCGCCATGCTTCTTGCGAGCAATACAGATCGTTATCAGGCTACGGGAGTATACTATGTGATCAGGATCTACAGGGTCACATATCCGGCGTGATTATTGGTGACAAAATGGCAAACAATGTATATCCTGGCTAGACTGTGAATGGATCTATACTGATCACAAGGGTAGCTTCTAAGCCTGCCATTATCAGGTTATGTCGCTCGTGCCCAAATTGCAGATTTGCAGAACATATTAGCATTAACGGAGTAAATTTAAAACAGAATTCAGGTGCTTCAGCTGAAGTGTGCCTTGTTTTGAGACTGTTGTTGATGTTTATAGAAAATAAGTCTACATGTACTTAGGCCATAAACATGTATTTTGGTTCTCAGACGTGGGGTTTTACGGAATATGACGCGAGACGGCAGATTTTTAAAATATATTAAAATAGATCTTCGTCTCCCAATTTTGTTAACCCTTTGAACCCGAAATCCCGCTATAGAGGTTTATGCAAAAAGTGCAGATCCAGATGAGCCGGCTCGTAACGAGCCGTCTCATCAGGATCTGCACTTTTTGGAAGTAATTTTAATATTTCTTAGAACAAAAACACCCCCTTATTATAAATGGATGAATCTGAAAATCATTTTGTGACCATTGGATTGGTCGGAACATTAGCATATCACAGTCCATTCCAGTTCCTTAGGGTTGAAAGGGTTAAGTCGCCACATGCATGCCACATGTCAAGTAAACAACTTATGAAATTAGCATTTTACAGTAAACGTTTGTCAGGAACTGGATAAGATAACAACAATGACACATAATCACTGATGATATAGTTATTGCATGCGCACAGGTCCCTAGTACACCGAAGTTTACTAGGCATAGGTTTGACCTTGACCAAATTCAATCAATCACCCCCAGGGATTCTGCTGGCGATCGCCACTTTCGCAATTGGCGATAAAAATAAACAATTGGCGATAATAAATTACAATTTTTCGGAAAAAAACGAGAAAAAAAACAATCCTTTTTTTTTTTTGATTTTTTGTTGAAAATTGTAATTTTTTATCGCCAATTGTTTATTTTTATCCTATTGGTTATTCCTTTTTGACTCGCCACCCCCTCCAGCTTTTCTGAAGATTACACCAATATATATGTGGCTGTGAGTGGGGAAATGGGTTCTTATGGGATTTGTGACCAGTGTACCTTCTGATCAAATAGCACACTCCTGTTGTCGGATAGCGATCTATATTGCTTGTTAAAGGCATGACGTGTGTTTCATTGATGGAATGGCGAACAGTGCAGATCCTGATCAGACTGTGCGCATGCACAGACTGATCTGGATCTACACTGGTTGCAAAACCCATAAGCCCCATTTCTCAACCACATATGTAGCCTATGTTAGTCCCTACCAACTATGGAATAGGCTGAATGGGTATACCGTACAATGTAAGTGGTTTAAAGAAATTTACGATTTTTTCTTCTGAATTTGTATCCCGAATTTAATGGGTTAAACAAACATTTTGCCCTTGCCTCTATGGCCATCTAAACATGTCAAGCCATTGTTGACCGACCAACTGACCACCTCTTCACAATGGTGACATAAATGAGACACGCCATGTGATTTTTGTACCTAAGGACATGTGTGATTTTTTAATGAAATATATTTACAGAAACTGTGATATTTTTAGGTTGCAATACCTGCATAGATTCTCCTATATTTGATGCACATTTTTGGAGCCTGAATAAATGCAACATTTATCAAAATTCGGAAATATAAACTAGACCGACGACCATCGGCCTGCTTCTTTACTGGGCTATATATCCCGGGTATGAAAGGTGTTCGAGCCAATTCCCACCTTTAAATATGAGCCAAACAAACTGTGATATTTTCTGTAAATGACGTCAAAAGATTACAGTTTTCATAGCAAATGCGGAATAGAAAATATTTACAAAATTTACGATATTTTCTGTTAACGAAGTCAAAAGTTGTGAAAGCTATGAAACTTAGTAAACTTTTGACTTCGTTAATAGAAAATATCGTAAATTTTGTAAATATTTTTCATGAGTTTTCCCACATGTTCTTAAGTACAAAATCTCATGGGGTGTCTCATTTATGCAGGCCCGTAGCCAGGGGGGTCGGAGCGGTCGTCGACCCCCCCCACCCAGCCTCGAAGTACACTTTTTTAGCATCAAGGTCCACTTTTTTAGACCCCCCTATATACCTCAGGCCCATTGGGCCTTCGAAACGACCCCCCCTTCAAACAGGTTTGGCTACGGGCCTGTTTATGTGACCATTGTGACATATTCCTGAGTGACCATAATGACCCAGTGTCCCTATATAATGCTCTCCTTGACCCCAGGAGAGCATCCTCCGCCTTATCTGGAGATGATGGATCAGGAGATAGGTGTATCCTGGGGCCACTTACAGATGAAAGGAGCAAGTGGTTGTAGACCAGATAACACATTAATGGAATCCATTCCGCTACCTGTATATCTATATATTAAATGTAGATCCGATAAATTTATTGCTAGTAAGCTTTACGTATTAATACGATATGTTGAATGATACTTCAGTAACCAAGAACTCACTCTTCAAACGTTTAGGCAGAAGGCCTTTGTCATGTAATTAGTGTCTAATTCCTTGATGAAGGACTTGTGCCCAAACGTTGGAAGAGTGGGTTCTTGATTATTGAAGTATTGTTTAACTTATTGCTAATAGTATTGATTGTGGTTTATAGGATGAATAAACAAATAGTTTTGTTGTCTGACATGTACATGTAGCCAACAGCTATGTTTAGGCCTTGTAAATAAATAAATCATATTTTCGGTATGGCAAGAGCACCCAACACCTAAACAGGAGTTTGGAGATTCGGACGTTAAACCCCTTTCCATTAACCCTTACAATGCTGAATTAATTTGTGTCGTCTGCTGAATATTTTTCCATTTTTCTCATCAAAAACTTGGTCTGGCAGCACTTTAGAATCATTTCCAATGGAAATGATTCTAAAATGCTGCCAAACCATGTTTTTACTGAGAGAAAAGACAAAAATATGAATTATCAGCAGACGACTATTTTCGGTTCCTGCATTCTAAGGGTTAATCAACTAGTACATTATCATCGCAAACTTTTCCAGTATTCTTGTTTCGTCACAAATAACCACTGTAAGAAAACAGATTACCGGTAGAAAAAACAGTAGTGTAAAAACTTGCTAACATTTTTTACCCAGTGAAACAGTAAATCTGTCAGTGTTAATGTTTGAATGTAGATAAGCCAGTTGTTGTATAGACAACCTAAAGGTACGCCATGTATCACTGTAACCCCACACAGAGCGGAAATTTGTTCCAAAAGGTTCAAGAATACCGTCTGTCTCTTTGGTGCCGAACGGACAGGCTTAAGACTCCATTAACCCTTTCAACTCTAAGTAACTAGCTATATAGTATGGACTGTGATGTGTTCATTTAAGGACAAATCCATATTTTCAGACTAGTCCATTTATAAGGTGGTGTATTTTTATGAAAAATATGAAAAGTACTTTAAAAAAGTACAGAGGTTGTTACGAGGTCGCAGGCTCATCTGGATCTACACTGTTTGTAAACACTGATGAAGAGGTCTGTAGTTTTGAAAGTGTTAAGACACCATTAACCCTTTCATGCAGAGGACATGCTAGTATGTTTGCGGAAAATCCTAAATATTCCTTCCATGCGCTCAGAAGTTTGTGTCGTGACCACCATTTGAACCGTCTCGTCGAGACGGTTCAGATGAGTGGTCACAACATATACTTTCATGGAGAATTAACAAAAATAAAAATAAAATATTTAATAAATTTCATACCCGTAAAGGTGTATTCTGAAAGGAATAGGTTAATGCCTCAAGACTGAGCAATTTATAATAACCTATAATATATAGGTGCATACTAGGAACTATAGATATAGGCTTTGGAATGATCTGTTGAAGTCAATTTCCTCTACACGTATACAGGACACTGGGCCTGTTTAATTTTATTGAGTTTCACTTAACTCTTTGCATGCTGGGAAACTTGTGGGCTATAAATAGTTAAAAAAAACAGCGGACAAAAATAATCATATTTTCTTTTATTTCTCCTTGTAAATATCAAGAATATGTTTGGTGGATATTTTCACCGCTAGCATGCAAAGAGTTAATTTATATCTAATGATATTGTGTACAAAGCAGAAAGTCTGTTGTTGTTATCTGACTGCATACAGTGGAACCTCTACACTGGACATCCTGGTGATCTCCCGGGGTGTCCAGTTTGGAGAGGTTCCACTGTGTCACATTTTCATATTTCTCTTGAAATATATTCAACTCTAGGCCACAATTAAAAGATTTTAAGTTTGCCCAAACCCGACCCTACTTTCAAAAAATGGGTAGGTAGGTAGGCAAAATCTTTTTCTTTTTTTTTAAGGTAGCTGTACGACACAAAAAAAGCGATTAATAACAACACAGTAACTTTAATGCTGTTAAAACAACAATACTTGTATATAATGTCGGATGAACATACAAAGAACATCTAAATCACAATACTGACTAGGAATGTTGACTAGATGGATATATATGAATATATTTCTTTACTAAATATACTCTGTTGACAAACAGTGTTGATCCTGATGAAATACCTCATTTAATATCATCCTTCTGTATGTATATGAGATTCGAATTTGAATGGACGTCAATCGATATTCAAGCCGTCAATGGGCCAGTCCAGATGCTGTTAAACATTGACAATCTGTTATTTGTGATTTGTCTAACTTTATTTGTGTTTTTAAAGTTTAATTTAATTGTTGAACACAGCGTGAAATTTCCACTGCAGTGCGCTGCCATGTTTTTTTTCGTCACCATCACTGAAACACTTAAATAATACGTCGTCAATAACAACGCTCTTTGTTGAATAGCAGGTGCGCGGAAGAGTAAAGCGTTTGGATTACACAGTCTATAAGGTCGTACTTGATTTGGATATACCGAACTTGATTATTCCTGTACAAAATAGTTTTGTAAAGGGGCAAAATCGCCAAAAATAAAAGAAAAAAAATAATACTACGTTCACGGCGATAAAAGATTTTGAGTCGGCGGGTTTTTTTCGGGTCGGTCGCGTTTGGGCAAACAAACACCTTCTTTATTATGGCCCTACCTGTTTTGTGCATTGCAGTCTTTTAAGATTGGTTTAAAATTACGGGATTTTGTTTATATAGACAAGGAAGAAATTCTACCAATTTCACGACTTTTTGTGCATTTTTCAGGGAGTAATTTAAGTCGATTTCCTGTTAATGAAAGCTCTGTTTGTGTATTTGCAGTGGTCTGCTGTCGGCCGGTATCAAGGTGAAGCATTATCAGGGGGAGCAGAAGGAGGTGATTACCCAGGTAAGTTGTATCTCGGTGCATGCCCCCGCTCTATCCTACATTGGCCACCGCTTCCAGAATGACACCTTTCTTATAGCACTTGATTCCACACGCTAAGACACCTGTATGTATGCATATGGGCTTCCACTTGATTCCACACGCTAAGACAGCTGTATGTATGACACCTTTCTTATAGCACTTGATTCCACACGCTAAGACAGCTGTATGTATGACACCTTTCTTATAGCACTTGATTCCACACGCTAAGACAGCTGTATGTATGCATATGGGCTTCCACTTGATTCCACACGCTAAGACAGCTGTATGTATGCATATGGGCTTCAGTCTTGAGCAAGATTGATGAAACACCACTGGTTATGGAGGCAACTCTGTTCTGTGTTGTTGTAGACTACAACAGAGCTCCAGATAAGATTCGTATTTGCGTAAATACCCAATTAAAATTGCCAAAGACCCAATTGAAATCGGAAGTTGTGAGTATCAAAAAGCAATAACAAATTTGTGGTACCTTTATCATGCTACAGAAAACAATAAACAGACCACAAATATAGCATGTTTTTCTTATTTTCCATGAAAACACATCTTGGTATTTCATTAGAATTGTCTCCAAGGAGACAATTGTAATGAAATCCCAAGACATGTTTTAATTTCGAAGCAAACTATTCAATAATTGCTGTCTGTTGATGTGTAAACAGTAGTGTGATTTTATTTTACCCAATTAAAATATTGACAAATATGATGGAGTGAAAATACTCAATTACTAATTCCTTATCTGCAGCCCTGCTACAACAATCATTGAACCTACACTTAGTATGGGTTTCTCTGATGCATGTGTTGGGTTTTGTGTTGTGCTAGAACTTTTGTTTTCTTGGAATAAATTTCTCCAATTTTTGCAACATTTGCCTGTGCAGCCTAGATCAACATGTGCACCCAGAACAGAGTCTACACTTCGACTGGTCACTATTAGTCATGGTAGTTTGTCTATTAATATCAACAAACTGATTATTTATTTATTTACAACATTACCAGTACATTAACAAGGCTATATATCATTTCGCAATGTGATAAATGGATTAATATGAAACTTTAATTTATGGCTCTGATGTGAGAAATGAAGCTTAATGCCTCATCAGTGTAGACCCAGACCAGCCTGCGCGTCCGCACAGTCTGATCAGGGTCTACCCTGTTCACCAGTCAGTCCGTGAATCACTCGTTATGCCTATAAAAAAGCAGTATAAGGTATTTATCAGGATACATGAGTCTCCTAACAGACTGGCAGTATAGGGTCCCGTTTCACTAAACTTTGTATGACTAAAATGTTTGTAAGTGGAAATTTAGGATCGTCTCTAAATTGCAATTGATGGATTTATATTTAATGAGCATAGGCTGCATATGCAGCCTATGCTCAATAAATATAAATCCAATAATTGTTTACAAGAAAACATTGTTAATGTGAAATTTACAGACTGTGATAATATTGCACTTACGAACATTTTAGTCGTACAAAGTTTAGTGAAACTGTGAGCTAGACTGGCCACAAATACCATAGGTCACATGTTTCCTGTGACAGAAAGAGTTGACTTCTGAGCTAAAAACATTGAAAATCAACCCTAGACCTGGGACGTCAGCAATTCCCATTCACAATATTGATCCTGAGTCATGGAAGCCTGCCGATCACTCCAATCTGGCCTGCTTGATTTATTAGAGGCATTAATTGCGATGTTTTGTCAATATCACTGCTTACAAATCTGATATTTGTGTAAATTGTGTTAATCAGGACATTTATAGTGGTATAATGGTCAGTGACAATCACACAATTGCTATATCCTGTTCTCGGCAGTATTATACAAATTTGGTTATGTCCAGCTTTAACTTTGTAAAGTACCGTAATGCCAACATTTGTCTAACTGGTTACGTTGAAAACTACCGCCCTAAGTATTTGGACTCCATTTGTCTTGGGAAACGGGAAGAACATGTGGAGTTTTTCAAAAAATATATTTACAGAAACTGTTGGATTTTTGTCGCGCAGAAGGCGTGACTATAGTCGCCACTTTTATACATTGTCGTCGTTGGCGTCGTCGTCCGAAATGTCATAAAGTTTGTACAAGCATCGTGATCATGGTATAACTTTAATATTACTTCACGGATTGCTTCAATATTTGGACACTTGATACATATGAGCATTGGGAACACACACACGACTGTGACCTTTATTACCTTCACTTTTTTTTGCGAAAACACGTAGCCATTTTTTTGCGTCAAAAAGTTTGTACAAGATTCTTCATCATGATATAACTTTAATATTACTCGACAGATTGCTTCAATATTTGGACACTTGATACATGTGAGCATTTGGAACACACTCATGCCACCATTAACATGACCATGACCTTTTGTACCTTCACATTTTTCATTCATGGACAATATCGTAAATATTTTTCACGATATATCGCACATGTTCGTAGGTACAAAATCACATGGCGTGTCTCAATTGTCTTCACCGACCGTGTACTAATTGTTTTTTCATCACACAACAATCGATCATACAACCACGGAGAATGCTGAACATGTAACAGGCATATTGGGTGTCAGTTACCGCCATAACTCTCCTCCTGTTCTGTTTCCGTGCCAACACCCATCTCTCATTGTCATATTGCCTGCCGCAGTGCACAGTGCTACTAATATTCACAGCTTTCTCTCTTATTTATTGGTCTTACTCTTCTGTGTCGATGGCCTCGCTATTAAACACCATTCCTTCTCCCTTATTTCTCAACAAAAAAAGTTTTAGGAGGTTGAGAGGATACGTGTATCTTAATTATGAATACAACGTTATACATGCAGGGCTCCAGTTAAGGTGCATAATTTGATCAACTTGGGGTGAAATTTTTTTATTTCTTCATCAAAAATGGCAAGTTGGGAGTTCTTTAGAATCGTCTCATTGAGACGATTCTAAAGCACTCCCAACTTGCCATTTCTGATGGAGAAATAAGAAATTTACCTCCAAATTACGCACCTTAACTGGAGCTCTGTACATGTAGATTCATAACTTAACCGTTAACGGTGCGTTTTACTGGGCGGATCTGAATGGTTCCATTACTCTGCACTGCTCTATTTCGTTAACTGCTTTTACTTTCTATGGTGTTAAAGGTTCATGCCCACTCAGTAGGCACAACATGTTCTTTATAGGAATTAAATAAGTGTATAATTGTGTCAATATTCCACCAGTTCTAAAAATTACGAGTGCCCGCTATACAGATAAAATCATTTAGTAGTATTTATTTTACTGATAGTGACGCGCAGTGGTATCATGCTATTTTCATATGCAAATGAGGTATTATAAAGTATAATCGTTGCACATCAAAAAATAAATACAGATACTAAATCTAAATAGTAATGGCCGTTACCATTTTAAGGCAACACGGTTATCGCCCCTGATATCAGTGTGAAACTTTACATCTGATATGAATGTATAATAATGCCAATCAATACATGGGGTAATGGTGAAGGAATGTTTATTTTGCCAGAAAATGTCTCTGATGATGTCTCTGATATAAAGAACATTGTGTGCCTACTGAGTGGACATGTACCTTTAATAATGCAGAGGTGTATTATAGGAATGAATGGCCGTTTTGTGGAATTTATCGGGGTATAAACTTGGAAAAGTCGCGGGAATACTGGACGAAGGCCGGAAGGCCTCGTCCAGTATTCCCGCGACTTTTCCAAGACTTTTCCTTATAATTCCAGCATTTGAAATAAATTCATCAAGAAAATGTGTTTATTTTCCGTTTTCTTAAGAATTATTTTATCTGTGCCTGTCGGTTACGGAAAGTAGTTCGGCATGGAGTTTACTGGGATATAAATTTTGGACGGAGACTTGCAACGGACCAATCAAATTGTGTAAATATTTTTGTGCTGGAATTATAAATTAATGTTCTCGTGAATGTAGCATTGTGCATTTGTTCCTCATGAATGTAGCAGCTGTGCATTTGTTCCTCATGAATGTAGCAGTTGTGCATTTGTTCCACATGAATGTAGCAGTTGTGCATTTGTTCATCATGAATGTAGCAGTTGTGCATTTGTTCCTTGTGAATGTAGCAGCTGTGCATTTGTTCCTAATGATTGTTGTAGGCCTTGTGCATTTGGTTCCTTTGTTGAATGTAGCAGTTGGGCATTTGTTCCTCATGAATGTCCAGCAGCTGTGCATTTGTTCCTGTGAATGTAGCATTTGCTTTGTTTCCTCCAATGTAGCAGTTGTGCATTTGTTCCTTGTGAATGTAGCAGCTGTGCATTTGTTCCTCATGAATGTAGCAGTTGTGCATTTGTTCCTCATGAATGTAGCAGCTGTGCATTTGTTCCTTGTGAATGTAGCAGTTGTGTATTTGTTCCTCATGAATGTAGCAGCTGTGCATTTGTTCCTCGTGAATGTAGCAGCTGTGTATTTGTTCCTCATGAATGTACAGTTGTGCATTTGTTCCAGTGAAATGTAGCAGCTGTGCATTTGTTCCTCATGAATGTAGCAGTTGTGCATTTGTTCCTCATGAATGTAGCAGCTGTGCATTTGTTCCTTGTGAATGTAGCAGTTGTGCATTTGTTCCTCGTGAATGTAGCAGCTGTGCATTTGTTCCTTGTGAATGTAGCAGCTGTGCATTTGTTCCTCATGAATGTAGCAGTTGTGTATTTGTTCCTCATGTATGTAGCCAAGCTGCATTTGTTCCTCAATGAGCACTGTGCATTTGTTCTTTCGTGAATGTAGCAGCTGTGCATTTGTTCCTCATGAATGTAGCAGTTGTGCATTTGTTCCTCATGAATGTAGCAGCTGTGCATTTGTTCCTCATTGAATGTTAAGTACACTGTGCATTTGTTCCTGATGCAGTAGCATGTGTGCATTGTGTTCCTCATGATGTAGCAGCTGTGCATTTGTTCCTCGTGAATGTAGCAGCTGTGCATTTGTTCCTCGTGAATGTAGCAGCTGTGCATTTGTTCCTCATGAATGTAGCAGTTGTCATTTGTTCCTCATGAATGTAGCAGCTATTTGGCACCATAAGTAGCACTGTGCATTTGTTCCTCATGAATGTAGCAGTTGTGATTTGCATGTAGCAGCTGTGCCTTTCCTCGTGAATGTACACTGTGCATTTGTTCCTCATGCATTTGTAGCTGTTGTGTATTTTTTCCTCATGAATGTAGCAGTTGTGCATTTGTTCCTCATGAATGTAGCAGCTGTGCATTTGTTCCTCATGAATGTAGCAGTTGTGCATTTGTTCCTCATGAATGTAGCAGCTGTGCATTTGTTCCTCATGAATGTAGCAGCTGTGTATTTGTTCCTCATGAATGTAGCAGCTGTGCATTTGTTCCTCATGAATGTAGCAGTTGTGCATTTGTTCCTCATGAATGTAGCAGTTGTGCATTTGTTCCTCATGAATGTAGCAGCTGTGCATTTGTTCCTCATGAATGTAGCAGTTGTGCATTTGTTCCTCATGAATGTAGCAGCTGTGCATTTTTTCCTCATGAATGTAGCAGTTGTGTATTTGTTCCTCATGAATGTAGCAGCTGTGCATTTGTTCCTCATGAATGTAGCAGCTGTGTATTTGTTCCTCATGAATGTAGCAGTTGTGCATTTGTTCCTCATGAATGTAGCAGCTGTGTATTTGTTCCTTGTGAATGTCTCCTGCGTAGTATGAACGCACATACAGTTACAAATGTATGTTTCTAAGGTTTGTGGCTTGCAGTCTGCATCAAACGACAGAAATACAACAGTTGCAAAGAATTAGACCAGAACGACACTCGTCTAGAACATTGTGCATTTATTTTGGTTGGTGTGTTTCGTATAATAAAATAACTGGTGTATCCCAGCATGCATGACATTGCTATCACTTCTGTTGACATTATTTTCTTGGGCTAATATATTCAGTGCATTGAATTCACTGTCGTATGTTGCTGGCTGGAGTTTTAATGCATGGTTTGCTAAGGAAACAGCAAACAGCATACAGCCTCGTCTGACTATTCGTGTATCATTGGTCTGAGGAGCCTATACTGATCTTCCAAAGGCTATACGTCTGGTTTGTCACGATGTACATTGTCAATAAGATAGATGGTGATTGATTGGCTGGCTTCGTTTAAATAATTGATATATTGAAAATGAAACTGGATTTAATATAGTATGGCACCTGTCTGTCCATCTGTCTGTCCATCCGTCCATAAAATGTTGAAGTATTATCTTTGTAACGCTAAGTCAGATTGATTCACGGTCAGCTGACTTTTGAAATTTGCATTTAAATATACACATGTGGTGTCCAATTATGTCCTTAAAAGTCTTAACATATTTCCCTTGACTAAATAAATGTTAAGGGATCAATGGAAGAAGGGGGATAAGTCATCTGCAGGCAGCAACATGAGCAACCAGAATCTGTTATAGGAATGAATGGCCTTTTTGTGGAATTTATCGGGGTATAAACTTGGAAAAGTCGCGGGAATACTGTATTCCCGCGACTTTTCCAAGTCTATATCCCTGATAAATTCCACAAAAAGGCCATTCATTCCTTATAATTCCAGCATTTGAAATAAATTCATCAATAAGAATCTGTGCTTTATTTTTATTTTCCACGTTTTTCTTAAGAATTATTTAACTGCGCCCGACGGTTACGGAAAGTAGTTCGGCATTGGAGTTTATTGGGATATAAATTTTGGACAGAGACTTGCTACGGACCAATCAAATGTTAGGGAATTGTGTAAATATTTTTGTGCTGGAATTATAACTGCAATGAATATTAGTTGCAGGAATGTTTACACGGTTCTGGTATATGAAACCCAAGGGGCGAGACGGTTTACTTCTCCAGGTATACACAACGTACTAGAGGTGCCTCTCACAATGGTCGTCATCGTCCATTTGTGATCAGTTTAGATTCTAATCATCCTGTATGTTTTCTGGTGATGCTTTATGTCTATGTCCCAGTGAATGAGTGGCAACCAGTGGAAGCCCTGATCAGTCAATCGTAATTGCGCAGTCTGATGTGGGACTACACTGGGCGTAAACGTGGTAGGTTCGTTTTGTCGCTGACGTAGCCTAATTGTTTCCTGCACTTCTGTATAGTGTGTTTACAAGTATGGTGGATGTTCCATCAAGACAGAGTAAACTGCAGCGAGGAATGCTCCATGCATTTACTTCTTACATTGTATATTAGTACATGTACCGTATTGATTCTAGTAGTAGCCCCCTCTCTAAAAGTAGCCCCCTCTAATAGCAGTCCCTCTCTAATAGTAGCCCCCTCTAATAGTAGTCCCTCTCTAATAGTAGCCCCCTCTAATATATAGCCCCCTCTAATAGTAACCCTCTGTCTCTAATAGTAGCCCCCTCACTAAAAATAGCCCCCTCTAATAGTAGTCCCTCTCTAATGGTAGCCCCCTCTAATATAATAGCCCTCTCTAATAGTAGTCCCCTCTCTAATAGTAGCCGCCCCCTCTATAGTAGCCCCCTCTCTAATAGTAGCCCTCTCTCTCTAATAGTAGCCCCCTCTCTAATAGTAGCCCTCTCTCTAATAGTAGCCCAATCTCTAAAAGTAGCCCCCTCTAATAATAGTCCCTCTCTAATAGTAGCCCCCTCTCTAATAGTAGCCCTCTAATAGTAGCCCTCTCTAATAGTAGCCCCCTCTCTAATAGTAGTCCCTCTCTAATGGGAGCCCCCTCTCTAATAGGTAGACCTCTCTCTAATAGTAGACCTCTCTAATAGTAGCCCCCCCCCCCCTCTAACAATAGTAGCCCCCCCCCCTTAAACTTCAATAGTAGCCCCTTTACATCGTTTTAAATGGCTTTTGTATGTGAAAATAACATATTTTGATCCTATTTTCCACGTTTTGATACCCACGAATTGCACAGCACCGGGGCATTTATTACAATAAATACGGTACATGCAATATGTCTGTCATCGGTACAACTTCAGAATAAGATAGAAAAGTTGACTTGGTATTATATAATAGATGATTACCATCTAGCGATGGTTGCTTTGGATCTTGACTTTATATGGCATTGCTGTTTAATCATGTGATTTCTTGGAATAGATTTATTTATTTATCTCCGCGTCAGGAAAGTCCCTGCGCATCAAGCATTTTATGGTCATTGAGAAATAAAATTGTACTGTAAATTCGCCACTTGATAAATAATAAACACTATCTTGTTGTGATTGTTGAAGTCTTAAGAGGTTATAGTAACTTTATAGAACATACAGCTGAATCTCGTTATCTCGATATCGTTTATCTCGATATACCTGCTTATCTCTATATACGTTCCAGGTCCCGGCAGAATTCGCTATATACATCATATATTTTACTCCTGATAACTCGATATCGGATATATCGATATATCGGTTTAGTCGAAGTGGAAATCGAGTCCCGATAGTATGTTACCTTCACATTTGTAGTCTGATATGTCTATGCGAAAATTAAGCGCCCGGCGCCGCCAAGTCTGAATCAGCGCGATTATCTCGGGTAGGTTTTCACTTTTAACAGAAAAATGAATTAAACGGTGTAGCAATAAGTAAATTGTCTGTTAATTACGAAAACAGCTTAGAATAAACTCAAGCCGCGATTTATGAAAACCCGGAAATAAAGTAAATAGGCATTTCTGAAGCGATTTTGTTCAGATTTTTTTTTTCGAGAAATTTGGCGAATTGTTATCTCTAAGTTCGGATATGTCGATATATTTTCATCAGTCCATTCGACTTCGAGATAACGAGAATGACCTGTATAAGCATCTGGCGACTTGAAAACAAATCAGACGTGAACATCTCAAACACATTCCACAAACCCCCTGTCTGAGAATCAAAGTACTTTTTTATGGCCTTAGAACTGCAAATGAAGTCATTTATTTACATCATGCTTTTGACTAGAAACAAAATTGCTACCCCGCTCCATACCTCTCAGATAACATATCGGAGGTGAATTATTGTACGTCAAAATTGGTTAAGTTCTAGACATTATAGTGCTTATTTGTCAGTTTTACTCCTATAAAATGTGTGTAATATATAAGGTATTCACCCTTCAAATTGTTTATCAGTTTTACAAACACCTCAGGGATCCTGTAATATAAAACTATCGATGAATAAACTCTATGCAATCACACTAAGTCGCTTGTAGGAGTACAAATTTCTATAAAAATTGGATATTGATATACTTTTTATCAAATTCCACCCAATCCATACCTGTCTACTATAGTCTCTAATCTCTCATCAGCATCTGTGCCAAGACACTATTGTGCCTTTTAACCCATTTCATGCTGAGGATACACCATTTTGTTCGCGGAAAATCCTAAATATCTTCCTTCTATGCGCTCAGAAGTATATGTCGCGACCACCATTTGAACCGTCTCGTCGAGACGGCTCAAATGAGTGGTCACAACATCTACTTTCATTAAGAAATAACAAAAATAAAAATAAAATATTTAAAAAAAATATTCTTACCTGTAAAGGTGTATTCCGCATGTAATGGGTTAAGGAAAAAGTATGTCATTGTAATGCATTAACTGTATATTAACCCTTTCACCCCTAAGTAACTGAATGGGCTGCGATATGTTAATTTTTCAACCAATCCAATCATCGCAAAATGATTTTCAGACTTCCATTTATAAAAAGCGGGTATTTGTTGTTCTCAAAAATATGAAAATTGCTTTCAAACTTTCAAGCTTTCGTTACGAGCTGGCTCATCTGGATCTGCACTGTTTGCATAAACCGATCTAGCAGGCTTTCGGGTTCAAAGGGTTAAACCGACGAGGCATCAATCCTTTCCCATTCAGTACCAGTTTCCCCCGCCGGTATGTTAGTAGATCTAGTTGATATGTTTTCTACGTGTTTGATGGTCGTGATAACCTACATACTGATGCTATGACCTGTATTCACAAACCTGTCGCGTACAACTCATGCTAGGTTAGTAAAGTATAGTACAGCGTACTATGAGGTTTTTGAATACATTTTGCTAATTGGAAAAATGTGACGTGCCACGAGAAAATGTGACTTATAGAGTTTTTGTCCAGTGTAGCTCCAGGTCAGCTATATAAGTATTCTCCCGCGATGCAATATCACTGGTGCTGCACTCCGCGCCAGCGTAAAATGTTTCACGACGAAATAGGCACCGGATTCCTGACGAATTCCCATTCAGCTACATTCAGAAGATACTGCATATAAACACATTTACTTCCAGTAACCAGCACAAATTTCTTGTGCCAGTTACCGGATGAAAATGTGACAAGCTTTAAGTCGATCTCACCTGGAAAGCGGTGCATTTGTCGACGTGAAACATTTTACGTTGGCGCGGAGTGCAACACAGAAATATGTGTCTGAATCTTTGAGGCTTCAGAAATGTTTGTCAATTTCTATAGCAAACAGTGTAGACCCTGATCAAACTGCGCATATGCGCAGTCTGATCAGGGTCTACACTGGTTGCAAACTAAATAATCACTTTTTTGTCATGGCTAGGCATATGTACAGGTATATGTTGAATGAAGGCACTTGAATTAGGGGGTTCAATTTTCTGTATAAGCTTAATGATTTTTGGATGAAAGGGAAAGACATAATTGGATTAACATATGCCGTGAAAACCGACCTACAATTACAAATTTTGGATATAATCAATAAATGATGTTGAACATTGGAGAACCGTTATAGTTCATTATTTAACATAAAATTGAAATATCAATCAATCAATCAATCAATCAATCAATCAATCAATAAACCAACCAATAAACCAACCAATAAACCCACCAATCAATCAACCAGTCAATCAACCAGTCAATCAATCAATCAACCAACCTCCAATCAATCAATACAAAAATCAATGAATTATTCCACTTTCTAAGATAATCCACATAAATGTTTTTAAAACTGCTGGCTAAAGTTTATGATACATTGTGTATGTGTTGCTGTTTGGTTAAGGAATTTACTGTTCTTAACTTTTTGCATGCTAGCGGTGAAAATATCCGCCAAACGAATTTATGATGAGTATATATATGTTTTATTTCTCTCTGTAAATATGTCTTGAAATTTCATTAGAATTGTGTCCTCTGGACACAATTCTAATGAAATTCCAAGACATATTCATGACATTTATAAGGAGAAGTAAAAGAAAATATAATGAATTGTCATCTGCTATTTTTTAACTATTTATAGCCCACAAATTTCCCAGTATGCAAAGAGTTAAGTTACTCACTAAAGTAGCCATATTGATGTCAAACCCATTAGATATGGGGTACAATTACAGAAGTACCAGTATGAAACATTTGAGAGAAAAATCCATTTCATCTCGAAAGTATATGTTGTTACCACTCGAGATGGTTCAAATGAGTGGTAACAACATATACCTTTATGGAGAAATAAACAAAATAAATAAATATTGTATCCTTAGACTGAAATGCGTATCAGGCGAGTGATCTGACATCTACTGTATGGTTAAGGCATTTACTGTATACACAATATGATCCAGACCTGCAATGTTCGCAAATGTCATAGCGCCCCTTCTTCCAGCCGGTGCCCTATTTATCAGAGTGACCTTGTTGTGCGATAATGTATTTCCATCTGAATGATGGATATGATGCATTACCGGCTGTCTCGGTGCTGAATTGCAACCTGATTGGAAAACTTGCGTTTTTCCCCAGGAAGAAATCAAATTAATTTCGTTATCAACTGTATCATCTTGTTCGCTTGTTATTGCTGTCAGTCAAGATTGCCTGCCGTGTAAATTTTTTGCATTCAGATCCTGTATGTGCCCATTGTATGCGGATTACGCTTTTACTCATATAAACATTTTTGAGAGAAAAATTGTTTCCAGTTTTATGCCTGTTTTTAATTTGTCTGTCTGTCCAGGGATGGGCCGTGGCCTAGGGGATATGTCATTGGACTTCAATACTGGAGGCTGTTTGAGTTTAATCCTCACCCCAGGCGTGAAAAACGGGCGGATCTGAAGAGGGGGGGGGGGGGTGTTCCGGAGTTGCAACCCCCCCCCCTTCAGATCCGCCCCTGTTATTCACAGTGGAGAAATGGGATAATGGGAGTGAACAGTGTGGCTCCTGATCTGTGAAGTAAGAAATAGGCTTATGCCATCTAACAACAGCATCTTTAGATGTCAAAAACCGATTAATCTCTAACCCATCACACTAGCAGCCTTTTACTCGTGACTCTGTGTGCATATTCCTGCAGTTTGCACCTGTAAACCTTTGATGTGCAACCGTTATAACACCAGTAGCCCATTTCACCAACATTGCAAAGTATACTTTACTAGCAAAGTATACTTTGAGGGAGAAATTTTAAATTTTTTGAAAAATTTATTAATTTTTATTATACTGAATGTATTACATTATCACAGCCAATTTGGCTGTGATAATGTAATAAATTCAGTATAATAATTCTGCATACTTTTAATCATGAAATATATGCATTTGTTAGTTCTATATGAAATAATGCATTTCAGGAAAAATAAATGATTACTCCCTCAAAGTATACTTTGCTAGTAAAGTATACTTTGCAATGTTGATGAAATAGGCTACTGGTACCAATCTCGAGTTTCCGGCAGTAAATATCGGCAGGTCTGTGCATCTAATCTGGTTTGGGTTGGTGTTTATGGCCCTACAGTGATCATATGTTGTTTATATGTCTGGGTGGGGATTTGTTGCAAAGTCTGACAGATTCGTGAATTTTCTACTACCAGTATATAGAAAGCCGAAACATTTTGAATTTCAACAAGTTTTGACTGAAATCATCCGTCATTAAAATAACCCTTTTCCATGCTAAGTGACTGACATGGACCTGTCCATGTAGCTTTTGGAACTATTCCATTAATCAGAAAAAGGCGGTAAATATCCACAAACAGTGCAGATCCTAATGAGACGGCTCGTTACGAGCCGGCTCATTATGATCTGCTCTGTTTGCAAATATTAGGAATGAGGTATCTAGTGTTGGAAGAGTTAACATTTTCACCCCTTTTTTTGTAACTGGTATGGACTCTTCCATGTAGAGATAAAAATTCTTCAATCTGGCTAAAATATATATTTTTTAAAAAGTAGCGAATATTGTACCGGTATTTACTCCAGAGGAAACATCGAGGCAGATTTATCATGTTTATATGTACAGGGCTCCAGATAAGGAATTAGTAATTGAGTATTTTCACTCCATCATTTCTGAAGCAATTGGGTATTTCAAAATTTTAATTGGGTAAAATAAAATCACACTACTGTTTACACATCAACAGACAGCAATTATTGAATAGTTTGCTTTGAAATGAAAACATGTCTTGGCATGCAAGGAGACAATTCTAATGAAATACTAAGATGTGTTTTCATGGAAAATAAGAAAAAATATGCTATATTTGTGGTCTGTTTATTGTTTTCTGCAGCATGATAAAGGTACCACAAAATAGTTATGTCTTTTTGATACTCGCTACTCCTGATTTCAATTGGGTATTTGGCAATTTTAATTGTGTATTTAAGTAAATACGCAACTTATCTGGAGCTCTGTATGTATTCAGAAATATTTATATAACTGGAAAATGATTATAGATTTCAATCTTGGCTGTAATTTCCCATAAAATATAAGCAGACCATAGAAATTGTTCTGATAAAACGGCGAATATTGCTTCGAATTCCAGTTCACCAATTTCATGTTTACGATACACAATTTTCTGACGGAAAATTTAAATATTTTCCTTATTGATGCAATAAAGTATTCACTGTCAGGCAGTTGGTCATTCAGAGCCATAGTTGTGTGCTATGTGATCACAGATGTTTTCTTGTTCTCCAGTTTAGAGAGGATCCACTGTAGCATGTGTTGGTGTGTTTCTAAGCTTTCAAATGATTGTCAGTTTTTCCTTTCATCTTTTCCTTTTGTATTTTCAGACGGTAGAGCACTGCTACTACCACGGAACTGTGAAGCGAGATGATTGGTCGGCGGTTGCCATGTCAACCTGCAACGGCATCAGGTATGTCTTTTGTCCAGGGTGCCCAGTATTGAGTGCTTCCACTGTGATTTGATCTACAAGTGTTTGTGTGCTTTGCAATCAGACAGATATATATGTGGCTGGAGAAATGGGGTTTATGGGAATTGTTACCAGTGTATGTCCAGATCAAATAGCACACTCCTCCAGCCTGATAACTGTCTATATCAAGGTGCATGATCACGTGGTTACAACAACAACAACAACGTCGCCCACTCCAAAGTAAGTATTATTTGATATTTTCTTTAATATGCAACGGATTTTTATGAAATATGGCGCAGCAAACGCGTCTTCATGAGCTGCATTTGGTGGTCTATGGAGTTTGGCACAGACTTATGTCGTTTTTGCGAAGAATCGATTTCCGTGTCGGAGACACGGAAATCGATTCTTCACAAAAACGACAGAGTGTAGTTGAAAATACAGAGACCACCAAATTCAGCTTAACATGACACGTTTGATGCGCCATATTTCATCAAAATCCGTTACGTAATAAGGACACTATACAAGAATACGTACCGTACTTTGAATCGGTACTTGTTGTTGTTGTTAGTACCACGTGATCATACACCTTGTATATTGCTTGTTAGAAACATGACATGTGTTCATTGACGGATTGGTGAACAGTGCAGATCCTGATCAGACTGCGGATGCACAGGCTGATCTGGATCTAACCTGGTCCCAAAATCCATAAGCCCCATTTCTCTAGTCAGTCATATATCAGTGAAATAAATCAAAATGAAACATGAAAAGTCATGCAGAGCATGATGTTATTAGCCGATCAAATCAGGGTAAAGTGCACCGAACATATGTAGGTGTCTCTGGTAACATTGTCAATGGTAAACTATTTTCGACCACAGTTCTGTACCCAGCGTTGACATTTTTCTCGATTTTGTGCAGGTTTTGGAAACCCGTTCCCAAATCCATCCAATAGCAGCAATGCCATAGCAGCAATGTTTTGTTGTCACCATTATGTTGCGAAATATTCCAGCGTAACACCTGTACTGTATGCTCTATTTATCTACAAATTACACTCCGCAATACACAAAGTTGTAGTCACTGTGTGTTTGTCCGAATTCTGTGGCAGCAAGCGAGTGGGCGGAGCTACCAGAGCTATATATATCTAGCGGTTACAGTGTCATCTAAAAATAGACGCAAGCTCCTGCGTATTCAGGCACATGCAGATTGGCCTAATGTGCCCCATCCGTGATTTTTTGCGCGATGTCGGGCGCAAGACAATCAATAATTTGCGGCATTGACAATAATTAAGGGGGATTTCCGCAATCGCGCGTGCTGGATGCATCCCTGCCATCCCTGCATGATACGTAAACAAAAAGTTCGCTATGAAGGGCAATTCTTCGTTTTGATTGGTGGAAAATTTTGTGAATATTAACTAGCGTCAAATGACGCGCATTACGCGATCCAATGGGATAAACCCGAGATGCTGGGATAAACCCGAAAATGCTGGGGTTGCTAGTAAGGAGATTTTGAGCAGAGGTCGATTATAAATTAGCCGAATAAACACATTTTACGCGATTATACGTGGCTGAAACTTGTTCTGTTTAATAAATAAAAGCTTTAAATTAGCCCAATAATCGGCGTATGTTGGCGTATATGGCCATTAGAGCCAACTATGGACTTCAACAACAATAACTTCCGGGTTAAATCTCTTCCGCGTTCAGCTCATTACGTATTCAAAATTGTGTTATTTGGCTATAAGTAAAGTTTTAAACGGAGATAATTGCCAAAAATGCAAACTTTATCGGTTGATGCAATTTGGAAGTGATACAGAAAAATTCGCGTTCGAAGATTACCGAATAGCGGAGAAAAGGGTTGCTACAAACTTTTTCAGAATTCGATGGATAACCAATATATTAGCCGATCTATAAATAGATCGGCTAATAACAAGGAGGAATCAATAGGTGCCTGATTTAGGGTGGTTCTACTGAACCATATTCTAGACTATCATGAAGCTAGCTGTTCCTAGTTCTCGCAGACTCGATGCACAACACATGAACACTCATTAACCCTTACAATGCTGAATTAATTTATATCGGCTGCTGAATATTTTTTATTTTCCATTTTTCTCATCAAAAACTTGGTTTGGCAGGAACTGATTCTAAAATGCTGCCAAACCATGTTTTTACTGAGAGAAAAGACAAAATATGAATTATCAGCAGACGACTATTTTCGGTTCCCGCATTCTAAGGGTTAACCCTTAAAATTCTCTTATTCTCTCAATAAAAGCATGATTTGACAGCACTTTAGAAGCATTTCCATTGGAAATGATTATAATGTGTTTATAAACATGTTTTTGATAAGAAAAATGGAAAATACAAAACAAATAAACAGCAGACGACAAGTTAACCCTTACAATGAGGAATTAAAATTTGTCGTCAGCTGTTTATTTTCCTATTTCCATTTTTATCAACAAACACATGAAGTTTGACAGCACTAGTATAGCACTTTAGAATCATTTCCAATGGAAATGATTGTAAAGTGCTTCCAAATCATGTTTTTATTGAGAGAAAAAAAGCAAAACATGAAACAACAGCAGACGGCAATTTTCGTTTCCAGGGTTAATTAATACACAAGTAAACGAGTAAACCGTGTAACCTCCGCCCGTAATTACGGGTTAATGGGATCTCAGCCCGTGTTTTCCATGCTCATTAATTGTGACTCGGAATAAAAGTCGGTCGTCATACTAAGGCCATAAAAAGAGTACTTTGGTTCTCAGATATCGCTGCGTCAGAAAACTCCCTGCGTGTCGAGCATTTTATCGTCATGGTGATGTAAAATTGTACTGTAAATTCGCCACATGATCAATAAAAGACTTAACCATGCAAAAATATGTTAACCCATTTCAGTCTAAGGATACGATCATTTTTGTTGAAAAAATCTCATTATTTTGTTTATTTCACCATAAATGTATATGTTGTTACCACTCATTTGAACCGTCTCGTTGAGACGGTTCAAATGAGTGGTAACAACATATACTTTCGAGATGAAATAAAGAAAATACGATTCTTTCCCCTAAACAGTTTCATACTACTATAATTGTATCCCGTCTTTAATGCGCTAAATCCAATTATGTCTGATGAAAGTTTGGTGATTTTTCATGTGTAATTAAAGAGGTTATAGTAACTTTATAGAACATAATAATTATAATATGCATCATGGGGTCGTTTCACTAAACTTTGTACGACGAAAATGTTCAAATTTAGGATCGTCTGGAAATTTCAAAGTTTCGTGTACTTCATGTACGTCAGTCTAGAAAAAAAAAGAATAAAAATATTTAAAATCGCAAACATTATATGTATCTTCAGATTGAAAATGGCTAATGCAATCATTTTGATGTCCGTCACGGCATTGCTATAAAGCTGGGCATTTGTCTGGGCCAATGGGAGGAGCCTAACACAAAAGAATCCTTTGATTTATTCTGTGTGGCCCCTTATTCTATTCATAACAAGGGGCCATTTCTATTGTTCTAGAACAATGGAAATGGCCCCTTCCTCCATATTTTTGGCACGTCCGTGTGTGCGTTCGTGCGTCTGTCGGTCACTAAACTTATCATCAGATAAATATGTTATAACCTCTATTTAGGGGTACCTGGGCCCACACGTGGGGTATTCTGTAAGCCTCGCTTACTGGCAAATCTAGTTCAGCCAGTCATCTTCAGGATGAAAACGGTTCATGCAATAATAATGATGCCCGTAGTAAAGCGTTGCTGTAAAGCTGGTTATTTGTCTGCGCCGACATGTTTTATCTTCATTTCTCAATGAAAATATATGTTGTTACCACTCATTTTAACCGTCTTGGCAAGACGGTTCAAATGGGTGGTAACAACATATACTTCAGTTCAGAAAAACAATAGAAAAATATTTTAAAAAATTTCAGTCGGAAACATTGTGCATCTTTAGCATGAAAACGGTTAATGCAATAATGATGATGTCCGTAGTAAAGCGTTGCTGTAAAGCTGGGTATTTGTCAGCGCTGACACATTTTATATTAATTGGCCGTGAGTCATGACACCAGGCCTCACGATCAATGTGACACAGGGAAACACCATCAATAGCAGCACTCCATTACCTTGTCGTAATATATTACAAATTGCAAAAGGAAGGGATAATTTTAATCAATAAACCGGCTCCTGATAAACTCTGATTACGGCTTTGCTTTTGAGATGTTGTTTATTGTTTTATGTGTAACTTGGCAGTTCAGAGAAGATTCTACAGAAGTTTCAATGTTTATAATGGAGAAATATTGTCTTAAAGGGGGAATATCAGGATTTTTTGGGAAAAAATAATATAAAAAAAAAAAAATGTGTTTTCATCATGGCCATGTTTAAACTGGTTTAATTGAAGATATATGATGATAAAAGTTTCGAGGGCTATGTCTCCCATCAGTGTTAGTGATTTTTTGTTGCCAAGGTGATCACATATAGTCCGTCACAGCTTTCTGATCTTCCACAGTTGTCTGCGACTGATTACCCACCCCTGTCAGTAGTCTGTTGTTTCCATGAATCTTGAAAACACATCTCATTGTAATGGGATGTGATCCCCCCGAAATTTGCTAAGCCTGGAAAATAATCCCTAAAACTCTCACTGGATTTTATCCTGGGGTACGCGTAAACCCCATAATGCATCATAATGAACTTGCCACTTTCGAGTCGCCGCAGCCTGACAAAATGGATGTTAGCCAAGATAAAGCAGAGATGATTCTCATGCTAATTGTCCATGTAGACTAAACTTTAACCCTTAGACCGCTATCTTAATTTTTTGTCGTCTGCTGTTTATTTTACATTTTCCATTTTTATCATCAAAAACATGATAATAATTTACATGCTTTTTTTTACAGCACTTCAGAATTATTTCCATTGGAAATGATTCTTAAGTGCTGTCAAAACATGTTTTTATTGAGAAGTAAGGCAAGATATAAAAGCAACAGCAGACGACAATTGTTGTGAGTAGCGGTTTAAGGGTTAAGTGTGAAATGCAGATTTACTGTGCGGCCCATTTGCGGAAAGCTAATCATAGTGATCACAATGACATTTGTGTGTCTGTGTGCATCCTGTCTGTGTAGATCCAGATCAGCCAGTGCGCGCGCACAGTCTGATCAGGATCTGCACTGTTCGCCATTCCATCAATGAAATACCCGTCATGGTTCTAACACACAATATAGATCGTTTTCAGGCTACAGGAGTGTGCCATCTGTAGCCGATTTCATCAAAATTGCAAAGTATACTTTTCTAGCAAAGGGAGAAATTTTCAATTTTAGGATAAATTTATTAATTTTTAGCTCGACTATTCGAAGAATAAGTAGAGCTTATGTTGTCACCCCGGCGTCGGCGTCGGCGTCGGGCGTCGGCGTCACCGTCACGCCTTGGTTAAGGTTTTTATTCAACCTTGTATATGGAATACTACTGGCCCTACACCCACCATACTTAGACAACTTCATCTCCTAGTGATGTACATCAATAACCCCTGATCTATATTTGACCTTCACCTACATTTCCTCTTGAATTACTTAGTTAATTCCCCTTGGTTAAGGTTTTTAATCAACCTTGGTTAAGATTTTTAGTCAAGCTTGTATATGCAATACTACTGGCCCTACACCCACCATACTTGGACAACTTCATCTCCTAGTGATGCACATCAATAACCCCTGATCTATATTTGACCTTCACCTACATTTCCTCTTGAATTACTTAGTTAATTCCCCTTGGTTAAGGTTTTTAGTCAACCTTGGTTAAGGTTTTTAGTCAAGCTTGTACATTGAATACTATTGTGCATACAGACACCATACTTGGACAACCTTTTCTCATAGGGATGTACATCAATAACCCCTGATCTATATTTGACCTTGACCTACATTTCCTCTTCAATTACTTAGTTAATTTCCCCTTGGTTATGGTTTTTAGTCGAGCTTGTATATGGAATACTACTGGCCCTACACCCACCATACTTGGACAACTTCATCTCGTAGTGATGTGCATCAATAACCCCTGACCTATATTTGACCTTCACCTACATTTCCTCTTGAATTACTTACTTAATTCCCCTTGGTTAATATTTTTAGTCAACCTTAGTTAAGGTTTTTAATCAAGCTTGTACATGGAATACTATTGTGCATCCAGACACCATACTTGGATAACTTTTTCTCATAGGGATGTACATCAATAACCCCTGACCTTTACTTTACCTTCACCTACATTTAACCTTCAATTACTTGGTTAATGTTTATAGTCAAGCTTGTATATGGAATACTCCTGGGCCTACAGAAACCATACTTGGAAAACTTCATCTCCTAGTGATGTACATCAATAACCCCTGACCTATATCTGACATTGACCTACATTTAACCTTGAATTACTTACTTAATTTCCCTTGGTTAAGGTTTTTAGTCAACCTTGGTTAAGGTTTTTATGCAGGCCGCAGCCACCTTCTTTGTCAAGCTATGTGTACATCGACAACCCTCGTAGTCGAGCTATGCTGTTCTCCTACAGCTCTTGTTATTATACTGAATTTATTACATTATCACAGCCATTATGGCTGTGATAATGTAATAAATTCAGTATAATAATTCTGCATACTTTTAATCATCAAATATATGCAACGGTTAGTTATATATGAAATAATGCATTTTGGGAAAAATAAATGATTACTCCCTCAAAGTATACTTTGCTAGATAAGTATGCTTTGCAATATTGATGAAATATGCTACTGATCAAGAGTGGCCATTTCTCCAGTCACACCCACGTATCTCTGTAACTATAACTTGGACTTATGTGAAATTTCATACGCTTGTTTATCCTCGTGCTATTGAAACTTTATCCTTGTGCTGCACTCCTCACACATGCCTTTGTGTTATATTTGGCTGTGACTGGAGAAATGGGGCTTATGGCATTTATGACCAGTGTAGCTGACACATAGCACACTCATGTAGCTTCATAACAATCTACAGGTCATTCTCGTTATCTGATGAAAATATATCGACATATCCGAACTTCGAGATAACAATTCGCCAAATTTCTCGAAAAAATAAATCTGAACAAAATCGCTTCAGAAATGCCTATTTACTTTATTTCCGGGTTTTCATAAATCGCGGCTTGAGTTTATTCTAAGCTGTTTTCGTAATTAACAGACGATTTACTTATTGCTACACCATTTAATTCATTTTTCTGTTAAAAGATATTTGAGTTTAATTGATTAATTATGGTTTTAAGTGCACTGCTTAAACTGGTTATGCAACTTTAAACGCATTTTAGCGGCGGCGGTGTCTTTGGTTTCTATTGACGTGTGAAAACATACCTGAGATAATCATGCTGATTCAGACTTGGTGTCGCCGGGCTCTTAATTTTCGCATCGACATATCAGAAAGGTAACATACTATCGGGACTCAATTTCCACTTCGACTAAACCAATATATCGACATATCCGATATCGAGTTATCAGGAGTAAAATATATGATCTATATAGGGAATTCTGCCGGGACCTGGAACGTATATCGAGATAAGCAGGTATATCGAGATAAACGATAGATAGCGTTTCATTGATGGAATGGCGAACAGTACAGATCTGATCTGGATCTAGATCTGCACTGGTCACAAAACCCATAAGGCCCATTTCTCTAGTCACAGCCACATATCTACTGCTTTTGGGAGGGGGCCAAGTAATTCTCGTTTGGCGAGGACCTGGCACCAGATCAGGATTATTATGATTAAAAGGCTGAATATATAGTTTTTTATTGTAAATATTCAGTTCTGATTTTTGGATTTTCCCCCATTTTTACATGTACTTGAACATGTACATGCACTTGTACAGGTAATATATGGGATTTAGTACTAAACCTATTGACCCGGCCTTAACTGACCTTAGCTGTTGATCGGCTGTTAATAAACCCCAAAAAACAAACAAACAAACACAGCCACATATATGCTCCTCGCATTGCAACTTCTTTCACGGCAGTACCTGTGTTTTGTCGATTGTTCTTATTTCATATTCATAACTAATGCTGCCCACATGTTTCTTTCATTACCGATGCATCCCCGCGATGTGTTTAGTCTTCCAGTGATACCAATAAATACTTACAGGAGCTAATCTTCTGTAAACGCCAGTTTTTATACAGTACGCTCTCTGGTATCTGTGCCTCGGTATAAGAACCCAATTCTAGAGCCGGTTATTCACATTTGAAATTGTGAATGGGAGACAATATTTTAATGTATCACCAGGGCTCCAGATAAGGAATTAGTAATTGAGTATTGTTACTACATCATTTCTGAAGCAATTTGGTATTTCAAAATTTTAATTGGGTAAAATAAAATCACACTACTGTTTACACATCAACAGACAGCAATTATTGAATAGTTTGTTTCGAAATTAAAACATGTCTTGGCATTTCATTAGAATTGTCTCCTTGGAGACAATTCTAATGAAATACCAAGATTTTTTTTTCATGGAAAAATAAGAAAAATATGCTATATTTGTGGTCTGTTTATTGTTTTCTGCAGCATGATAAAGGTACCACAATTGTTCTCATTGCTTTTTGATACTCGCTACTTCTGATTTCAATTGGCTTTTTTGGCAATTTTAATTGGGTATTTACGCAAATACGCACCTTATCTGGAGCCCTGCAAATATTAACATTGAACAAACCATTATTTACATGGTCTGTTCAATGCTAAATTTTGGGCTGTTACAGTAATCAAATTTTAAAAATAATTGCAAATGCTGCCGATCTTGATGAGCTCATCTGGATCTACATTGTTTGTTTGCACATGTTGGCTTGATGGTCTGTGGGGTTGAAAAGGGATAATGTAGTTGTTTTGCCATCAATCTTGAGTCAGCTCATAACAGAAGTTGTCAATTACATAGGCAGTTATGCTTGAAAGGTCATTCAAATATACAGTGAAACCTCTCTAAACCGGACACCCTGTGAGGTCCCCAGGGTGTCCGGTTTAGAGAGGTTCCACTGTAAATCAGGCATATGACGATTCTGAGATGTATTTGCGTCCTTTGCAATCATGAACATACATTAACATCTGAGATAAATGATTAAGAAACCCATCAAAAATGAGACCACAGGGGTTGCCTTGGTGTCCGGTTTAGAGAGGTTCCACTCACATGTAAGTGCACATAAAATAAGTTCCCCGATGGGTTAATCATAGAGTAAAGCAGTATTTTACTGATGAGGTGGTATTTTGTTAATAAACAGAGAAATTGCCTCAGAAATACCTGGTAGTACAGAGTAATTGGCAATTGATTACACGCAGAATCCTGAGAAATGCCGGCAATCATCAATATATAAAACAGCGCCCGAGAACATCGTGTTGTCATACTCGTCTCTGTAATTAATTCTCTTGTGTAATATTAAAGTTAAAGCGACATGAAAAGAACGGCAGATTTTTGTCACATGTGTTTGTGTCACAGCGCGTACGTACGTATGTGTGTGCGTGCATGCGTCTGAGGTTAAAGTTTGTGGTGAAAGTTTTCGGTATACTATCAAAGCCTCGGCAAGCGCAACATATGGGCCGCGGCCATCTAGTTATTTGGAAATGGTCGTTACAATGGTATATCAGCCAGCCTAGACATATATAACCCTTCCAGCTGTAATAGATGAACATAACAGAGTAGCTGTAGTACAATATACAATATACAATGGTCTCGTAACAATTATGAGCCAGGGGGCCGTTTCACTAAACTTCCTACGACTAAAATGTCCGTAAGTGCAAAATTATGATAGTCTGTAAATTTCACATTAACAATGATTTCTTGTAAACGATTATTGGATTTACATTTATTGAGCATAGGCTGCATATGCAGCCTATGCTCAATAAATGTAAAGCCATCAATTGAAATTTACAGACTATTCTAAATCTGCACTTACGAACATTTTAGTCATACGAAGTTTAGTGGAATTAACTCATTTTCGTATATCGTTATATTTCACCGATAATAATTTTATATTTTCCATCATTGACATTGAAAATTGACAAAAAATCAGAGCTTTTCTGAAATTCAATTCTGCATAAGATGAAAACTTTCTTTCAACTTGTCACAGGGCAAAACAGACCCGGAAAGGAACCAAGGAACCGGGACCTTTGTTTCCCGTACCATTGCTCTATCTGACTGAGATAATCGGGCAAGAATACACACCTGTCTTTCACGAGTTACCGGCGTATACATACCATGACAAACTGTTTCTGTCATTTACAGAAAATACAGCATTTGTTTGAGATTAGTATCAGAGAAACAAATGGTAATATGCTAATGGTGGAAATTCACGAGCCTTCGGGACTCGTATGGTAAATGTTCTGTCGTATTAGCTTGTTGAGTCTGGTATAGTTGTTACTTCCGTTTCATTCATGGCCCTTATCAGAGCTCCAGTTAAGATGCGTAATTTAACGAAATATTGAAGTATTTTTCTTAGTTCTTCACCAAAAATGGTAAGTTGGGAGTTCTTTAGAATCGTCTCAATGAGACGATTCTAAAGCACTCCCAATTTGCCATTTTTGTTGAAGAAATAACAAAATTCCCCTCAAAGTTGATCAAATTACGCACCTTAACTGGAGCTCTGTTTATCCTATGTTTTCTGCTATACTATAATATTGTGGCTCTCATTGATGAAACATTGGGTATACTCGACAATCTGTGCTATTTCTATCATTGATGTACTGTTTCCTTCATGGTCTTTATCTGCTGTTATATTGCTGCTTCCAGATGATGAAATATAGCGCTGAGGGGTTTTATATTGATCTGATGATCTCATTTAGAGTGTAACTTTTTACAGATGGTTAAAGGCTGATTTGCTGTTGTTCAAGATAAATAATTGTTAAGCTCCAGTAGCCTATTTCAGCAACATTGCAAAGTATACTTTACTTTTCTAGCAAAGTATACTTTGAGGGAGACATTTTCAATTTTAGGATAAATTTATTAATTTTTATTATACTGAATTTATTACATTATCACAGCCAAAATAATTATACTGAATTTATTACATTATCACAGCCATTTTGGCTGTGATAATGTAATAAATTCAGTATAATAATTCTGCATACTTTTAATTATCAAATATATGCAGTCGTTGATTCTATATGAAATAATGCATTTGAGGAAAAATAAATGATTACTCCCTCAAAGTATACTTTGCTAGAAAAGTATGCTTTGCAATTTTGGTGAAATGGGCTACTGATCTTGGTATATAGAGGGGGAGGAATATGGTGTTTGGATTGTGTGTCCGTCCATGTGTCCATCCGGGCACACATTTGGGGTCTTAGGTGGTTGGATCCTAGACAAAAGAAAAACATTCAACTTATTATGTAACCGCCTAAGCCTGTTGTGTCTATGGTGGTCATTATTAGCCGATCTATTTATAGATCGGCTAATATGTTGGTTATCCATCGAATTCTGAAAAAGTTTGTAGCAACCCTTTTCTCCGCTATTCGGTAATCTACGAGCGCGAATTTTTCTGTATCACTTCCAAATTGCATCAACCGATAAAGTTTGCATTTTTGGCAATTATCTCCGTTTAAAACTTTACTTATAGCCAAATAACACAATTTTGAATACTTAATGAGCTGAACGCCTGAAGAGATTTAACCCGGAAGTTATTGTTGTTGAAGTCCATAGTTGGCTCTAATGGCCATATACGCCAACATACGCCGATTATTGGGCTAATTTAAAGCTTTTATTTATTAAACAGAACAAGTTTCAGCCACGTATAATCGCGTAAAATGTGTTTATTCGGCTAATTTATAATCGACCTCTGCTCAAAATCTCCTTACTAGTAACCCCAGCATTTTCGGGTTTATCCCAGCATCTCGGGTTTATCCCATTGGATCGCGTATGCGCGTCATTTGACGCTAGTTAATATTCACAAAATTTTCCACCAATCAAAACGAAGAATTGCCCTTCATAGCCAACTTTGATTTGTTTACGTATCATGCAGGGATGGCAGGGATGCATCCAGCACGCGCGATTGCGCCATTCCCCCTTAATTATTGTCAATGCCGCAAATTATTGATTGTCTTGCGCCCGACATCGCGCAAAAAATCACGGATGGGGCACATTAGGCCAATCTGGGCATGTGCCTGAATACGCAGGAGCTTGCGTCTATTTTTAGATGACACTGTAACTGCTAGATATATATAGCCCTGGTAGCTCCGCTCACTCGCATGCTGCCACAGAATTCGGACAAACACACACACAGTGACTACAACTTTGTGTATTGCGGAGTGTAATTTGTAGATAAATAGAGCATACAGTACAGGTGTTACGCTGGAATATTTCGCAACATAATGGTGACAACAAAACATTGCTGCTATGGCATTGCTGCTATTGGATGGATTTGGGAACGGGTTTCCAAAACCTGCACAAAATCGAGAAAAATGTCAACGCTGGGTACAGAACTGTGGTCGAAAATAGTTTACCATTGACAATGTTACCAGAGACACCTACATATGTTCGATGCACTTTACCCTGATTTGATCGGCTAATAACATCATGCTCTGCATGACTTTTCATTTCTTTGTTTGAATACAATGAATTTAACACCTAAGTGGTGTCCTGTTCATTCGCACAGTCCGATCAGGATCTGCACTGTTCGCCATTCCATCAATTCAATCACTTGTCACGCTTCTAACAAGCAATATAGATCGCTACCAGGCTATGGGAGTAAACTATTTAATCAAGAGCTACACTGGCCGCAAATCCTATAAGCCCCTATTTCTCCTGTCACAGCCACATACAAGTCTGATGATGGAGATTTTACAATTGTGGCACAGACGTGTAAGCTTTAAACAACCAAGAAAAAACCTTTTAAACTGACAAAACTGCCAGAATTTAGTATTCCCTGGAGTTTTCCATGAATAATCTGTGGCACATTTCAATCGGGCTGATAATTCCATTGGCTGTTTGTATACATGTTCGGAATATAGGCCAACCTGTCTTTACAACCATCCACGGGAACCTGCCATTCATTTAACCGTTTCATCCCTAAGTAACTGGAATGGATTTTGATATGTTAATTTTGCAAACAATCCAATCGTCACAAAACGATTTCCAGACTAGTCCATTTATGAAAAGGGGGGTGTTTTTTGTTCTCAAAAATATGAAAATTACTTGCAAAAAGTGCAGAGCCTGATGAGACGGCTCGTCACGAGCCGGCTCATCTGGATCTACACTTTTTGCCAATACCACTATACAGGCCTGTGGTGTTGAAAAAAGGGTTAAGAAGTTTGCGAGAGTTGCTGCAATCCATCTATCTCTTGAAGGATTACTTTAATATTTCAACTGTGCCGTACCATATCTGAAGCGATCAGACTGTGGATGTTCATATGACCGCCATCTGAGAAGAGGTACCTCATGATGTATGTGAATAGCATAGCCCAATATCCGCTGTAAGCTTGGTTATGGCCACCTTGTATAATGGCTGGAAATGTTCGTTCCCGGAAAATAATACACTTGACACAATGTGTGTATTTGATCAGAAGCTGTTTGTAGAAAACGTTATTAAATATTTGCATGGATTTGACCAGGGGCAATGGGAAGCTATGAAGTGATTGGATAACTGTTTGAACAGCCGGTGTTTTCAAATATTTACTTTGACGTTATAGCCATATTTGTACAGTGATACTCGCTACATGGGAATACAAGCATTATTATGTGATTTGACTGGAGAGATTGGGCTTATAACCTTTGTGACAAGTGTAGACTAACTTCAGCCTGTACATCAGCAAAATCTGATCAGGGTCGGCACTGTTGCTAGTCAGTCGGTGAAACACTGTGTAATTGGTCTGCAGGTGTGTACTATAAGCAGACAAAGAGCTCAACGAGGGATTGTAGCGAGTTAATTCCCTTTGAATTTATTTATTGAAATCCGGTCCAACTTGTATATTTTATCATTATGGTATAATTGCTTGTAATACAACCGAGTATCGCATGATTTGTAAAGAAGGCATTATACTGTTCTCGACTAGTGTTGATCCATATCACATTCATATCTTCACAATCTCATCCGGGAACTGCATTAGGTATTTGCCAGATTCATATTTTCGCACTTATTAATTGTATTGCAATCAGTGTAAACCCAGATCAGACTGCACATATTATGTGCAGTCTGATCTGGGTCTACCCTGTTTGCAGTCTTTCTTTGTGCAATCAAGTTATTCAGTAAGGGATGAACGCTAAAATAAACCATTATAAATATATATATATAGATTTGCAAAGGGAAATAACTGGCTACAATCCCCCATTGCACACAGAGTGTCATAAACCTCTGTCCTCCAGTGGCCACATGTAGGACCAAGGTTTCTATTATTTAATCATTAGCCTATCCTTAATAGGCGGTAAATACATTCAATCAATACAACATGGAATCGATCCATAAATCAAGCAACCAATGAAGGAATCAGCAACGAAATCAGTGCATCTGGTAATCAATAAATCAAGGAATCAACAAATGGACACATTAAACCTTAGACCGCCACTCACAACAATTGTCGTCTGCTGTTGCTTTTATATATTGCCTTTAGCCTGTGAGCCAGATACCGAAACCCTCCCCCCCCCCTGTGGGATTTTTGCAGACATATTTTTCCTAAAACTACATTCAATTGCGAGTGTTATGCCGTATGTCTGCGCTCTGTAACCCGCTGGATGAACATATGGCGCCATTTTGAAGTAGGTCACCCTCAGACTTTTTCCCATCTTCATAAATCACATTTTTAACTAAAAATTGACCAAATTATATCATTTTAATTACATAAAGTAGTATTTTTGCACTTTTTCAGAGATGTTGGACAATATGGAATCTAATAAGGTACACTTAAACAAAATCTGATAATCTAGAAGTCAAATTTTACGTGTTTGATTACCCCACCCACCCAATTTCAATGGTAAAATATACATGTTAATAACTTTATGCAAACGTGGTATTTTTTCATATTATCAATGTTAATGTAAGCTAGGAGTGTCTATTAACATATCCAATGCAAATACGCCCAATTTTTTTGTGTCTACTGCAAAATATACAAAGTGAAAAACAACACATTTTTACCATTCCCCACCCACTAATTTTACAATGGTTATTTCACCGGTATTCAATATTATGCAACGTCAGATCCTTAAAACCGGTTGCTATGGACAGACAACTAGTTACATATTTATTAGTATTGTCTATGCAGACTGCAGATACTATTCGTCGAATGTTCGTCCGTCTGTACGCACGCTTCTTAGCTTCTTAAATATTAATTGACTGCATCGATTGGGAATAATGTACACATATTAATATAGTTCGAGGCATGTGATCATTATCGTCAACAGGAGTTAATATACGATAATAGTTATCCATTTGTACATAGATTTCTTCTCCTTTTTTTACAATATTCAGTAATGGTGTTAATATCGTGCATCAAATATGCCTGACGGAGGAAGAAAATCCTGAAAGTTAAAAACAATTTTTTAAGATAAAATAATAAAACCATGTTTTGTTTTCACTTCGCTATCCGACATAAGATGAAACCATACATATAATGGATGAAGTTGGATCAATTTGTTAATTATGCAATTTCAAAATGGCCGCCACATTGATAATTTATATATATGTATACAGCAATATATCGCTCGATATGATTGTGGAGATGGACATAATGGTCTATATCATTTGTAACTTCCTTATTATTATATTGAGGTGGCGGAGCAGCCTTATAATCTGGTGGAACATCCTTATGTCGTGCTGATACATCCTTATACATGTAGTGTGATGCAACTGCCTTATATTGTGATGGAACATCATTATAGTGTGGTGGTGGAACCACATTATGTTGTGGTGAAACTGCCGTATAATGTGATGAAAATGCATTATAGTGTGACGAAACTGCCTTATATTGTGGTGGAACTGCCTTATTTTGTGAGGAAACATATGTATAATGTGATGGAGCATCATTATATCGTGGTGGAACATCCTTTGAGAGTGGTGGAACATTCTTATATTGTAATGGAACTGCCGTATACTGCGTGATAACTGCCTTATAGTGTGGCTGAACATCCCTATATTATGGTGAAACTGCCTTATAATGTGAGAACGGTCTTATATTGTAATTAATTTGCCTTATATTGTCACTAAACATCATTATACTGTGGTGGAACGTCCTTATAGTGTGGTGGAACATCATTATATGGTGGTGAAGCCGCCTTATAATGTGGTGGCACTGCTATATAGTGTGACGACACTGTCTTATATTGTGGTGGAACTGCCTTATATTGTGACAAAATATCTTTATATGGTGGTGATGTATCCTTATATCGTGATGCAACATCATTATATAGTGGTGGAACTGTCTTATATTGTAATTAATTTGCCTTATAGTGTGGTGGAAGTGCCTTATATTGTTATGAAACACCATTATAATGTGGTGAAACATCCTTATATGTGTGGTGGAACATCATTATCTTGTGGTGAAACCGCGTTATAATGTGGTGGCACTGCCGTATATTGTGACGAAAATGTATTATAGTGTGGTGAAACTGTCTTATAGTGTGAGGAAACATAATATTCTGTGGTGGAGCATCCTTATATTGTGATGGAACAGCCTTATATTGTGACGAACATCCTTATAGTGTGACGGAACATCCTTATATTGCGATGGAACTGTATTATAATGTGTTGGAACTACATTATAGTGTGGTGGTACATCATTATATTGTGGTGAACTGGCTTACAGTGTAAGTAATGTTCCTGATATTGTGATGGAACATCTTTATAATGTGGTGAAACTGCCTTATAATGTGTTTTATCTGCCTTATATTGTGATGAAACTGCTTTATATTGTGGTGGCACTGCCTTATAGTTTGAATAAACATATTTATATTGTGGTAGAACTGCACTATAGTGTGATTAAACAGTATTATGTTGTGATGGAGCATCCGTATATTGTGGTGGAACACCCTCATATCGTGATGGAACAAGCTTATGTTGTGATGGAAAAGGCTTGTAGTGTGATGTAACATCCGTATAGTGTAATGGAACATCCTTATATTGTACCGGAACGGTCTTATAATGTGGTGGAACATCACTACACTGTGGTGGAACGGTTACATTGTGGCAGAACATCTTTATATCTGATTGATATAAAAGTGTGATGCTCCATGCAAGTCTTAATTTAGTTAGATCAAACATGACGCAAGAGACCCTAACATTTTATCACATGTTTGTACTGCTACACGTCGATACTCTATGGAGATACATCTATCTTAACTTAACCATCATGATATCAATATAGCCCTCTCTTCAAATAGTAGTAGCTGCATCATTTATTTGGCCAGTGTGAATTATTTTATTGCATACATCCAAATAATGTAGCACGAGTGTAACATCAAATTAAATGAAGTACAATATATGCCTCCTCACTTCATATACTGTACATTTAATTTAATATAACAATGGTGTTACTATTTATACACATATCTGTGGTTTTGTTAACTAATCAATGTTGAATGATACAAATGCTAATAATCAACATAATTAACTGATAATAGACAGATGTCCCGGATTAAGTAATACCTTGATTTCATTTGCAACCATGAATCATCAATCTGTTCACTTACAAGTAACAGGGTCGTACTATTACCATATATTTCAGAGTATTAATAAGATTAAAAATGGTTCTGTAAGTATTAATTAGACAACTGGTGCAGACAGTGAAAATTCCTACTACTATGCGAACCTAATTTGATTTGCAATTGTCACTACACATGCCTGATGATCATATACATGATTCACATGTATACTGTATTTAAATGTTATTAATACTACCTAATGGTGACTATTGTGATTGTCACTGATTGTGTCAATCAATCAACCAATATAATAGATTCTTTCAATCATCACAACCAGTCAGCAAATGTTTTAAACATGTTTTTGTGCATTTTTATACAATTTGAATTGCTGAGAAAAACATGATTTTTATTGTGATTTATGAAAATAAACATATTAGGCGGCCATTTTGAATGTATAACAACATTATTGTATCATGGAACATGACTGTGAATGCTAAGCAAACTATATTTAGGTCAATTTGTATTATAATATATGACCATTGCGTGTTTTATAGCATCTTCGAAATTCCAGACAGTAGTAAATATGTAGTTTATGGCGGCCATTTTGAAATATTTTGAGAGTTATGATATTTAAAGGGATTACATGTTCCTTTCACAGGTATATATAAGTAATGCAATGAAAAATAAGTGCATTTTAACATCATTACAGTTTTGTAATAGTTCTCAATAATAGTTATATTGAAAATAATGTTGAAAAATGCCAATTTTGGTGGCCATTTTGGAAATTATTGGTATAGTATGATGTAATGATGTATAATGTCCATTGTATACCATTCAGTAACCAATTTGGCAAAACATCGTAGCTATTTACAGGGTTTGTACTTGCCTAAATATCAATTAACAGTCATAATATAAACGGCTCAAAATGGCATGGCGGCCATCTTGGAAAATGGCCGCCATTTGTTCATCCAGCGGCTTTTTGAGCACAGACATTCAGGATTAATAGACAATAGGCTACTGAATCTGAAAATCATAGTCACCAAAAATCCCACAGGGGGGGGGAGGGGGGGTTATTGGTGGCTCAAGGTCTACTTATTTCTCAATAAAAACATGGTTTGACAGCACTTCAGAATCATGGAAATGATTCTGAAGTGCTGTCAAAGCATGTTGTAAATTATTCTAAAGTGCTTTCAAAGCATGTTTTTGATGATAAAAATGGAAACTAGAAAATAAACAGCAGACAACAAAAATGTTAAGATAGTGGTCTAGGGGTTAACACATTAACAAATCAACAAATGGACCCGTTAACAAATCAAGGAATCAACAACGGGACCTGTTAACAAATTAACACATCAACAAAGGAGCCCGTTAACAAATCAAGGAATCAACAAACGGAATCATTCAGGCAATTAATCAATAAATCAAGGAATCAATCAATCAATTAATCAAGGAATCAAGGAACCAATTAAGCACCCAATCAATCACTGAAACAACCTTTCCGTCAACCAATTAGATCAGTAACCACTTGATTAAGCAACCAATAGATCAATCAATCAACCAATCAATGATCAAGACAATTCATCACTTAATAATCAGTCTGACAATTGATCACATGATCAATAATCTGCCATGCTACATGGCAGAGTATTGATCATGTGATCAACTGTCATGTCTGTCATCCATTCTCAATTACAGGGGTGTAATCCATGTGAACAATGAGACTTACATCATCCACCCACTCGTTGGCGGAGACGAAGGGGTAAGTGTGAACACCACAGGCAAAATGGACTCCATATAAAAGGATGGGCCATGGCCTAGGGATATTAAACTGTGGTCCTGTCTCTATATGGCCTTAGCTGGTGCCGAGGGGATATGATATTGGACTTCAATACCGGAGGTTGTGAGTTCACCCTAGGCATGAAAAATGCTTACCGGTACATAGTATTTCCATCCCACTGGTCTATCGGATGAGACTTTAAACTGTGGTCCCGTCTCTTTATGCACTTAACTGTTTCTGAGACTTTAAATCCGTTCACTTTCACTTTTGACTCCATAAAAGGTACTGCAATATAACCAGCCTGTTGGGATATCAGGCGACTAGATAGGGATTGGGCTAATGAACCCTTTCACCCCTAAATAACTGGAATGAATTTTGATATGGCAATTTTCCGGCCAATACATTTGCCACAAAATGATTTTCAGACTGCGGTAGTCCATTTATGAAAAGGAGGAGGTTTTTTTCTCCAAAAAATATGAAAATATTTGCAAACAATGCAGATCCTGATGAGATGGCTCGTCACGAGCCGGCTCATCTGGATCTACACAGTTTGCACACACCGCTATATAGGTCTGTAGTGTTGAACAGGTTAATCATTTGGATGAGAGTTTGACACCCGACACCAGATCAAGAGACATGTAAATCCAATGCGGACATTGCTATTGAATGGGCATAGAATCCCTGTCAATAAATATAAACACAAATAAACTTTTATATACAATACCATTCGTGTAAACTAATATTTTATCTTGCATTACAGATGGAGCACCCCCATATAGTATTCAAGGCAACGTCCTCCAACGTGGAAACGTGCGGTAAGTTATTATCAGTCATCTAGCTGTTCATTGGCCGAATATTTTCTGACCAGTGACAAATTGTCACAGTCTCTATTGACTATGATATGTATATCGTGGTGAATTGGGTGCTCATATTACCTTTGGGGTTGGAGCTAAGTGACTGGTGTGGACAGGACCTGGCACCAGGTCAGGATATTCTAATTTCAGGGCCTTAGATGACCGTAGCTGTTGGCAGGCCATTAAACACCAATAATCAATCAATCAATCATTGGATGAATATGTTCTGACCTGATCAACATCACTTCACCATGTCATACAGGCGACCAGTTGTGGCTGTGATTGGAGAAATTAGGTTTATGGGTTTTGCGACCAGTGTAGATCCAGATCAGCCTGTGCATTCGCACAGTCTGATCAAGATCTGCACTGTTCGCTATTCCGGCAATGAAACACCCATCATGCTTCTAAAGCAATATAGATCATTATCAGGATACAGGAGTGTGCTATTGATCACAAATGCCATAAGTCCCATTTCTCCAGTGACAGCCACAAATATGGATGTTTTATACCGGATGTTGCAGGAAATGAGCATGGGAAATGGCTGCCGTTCCACGAGCTTCACAAGGGCGAGTTTATCCGCAAACTCAAGTTACTCAATGCCCAGAGGGTACGTACCCAGATAGTCCACAAATACACATAACTAGTGTTGGCATAGGTATACAACAACTGATATTTGGTCAAATGATGTCACATAACAACTTGATATCAAACAAAACTAGCCTGATATTTATGCCCTCTTTGCGATAGCAAGTGGGGCATATTGCACTGCTCTTGAGGTTATGTCCGTCCGTCAGTTTGTACATCTGTCCATATACATTACATGGGCGGATTCAGGGGGGGGCGGACCCGGCGCGCGCCTCCCCCTAAAATTCGCCGAGTAAAGATTTTTTAAAAGTTACAAGGCACGTTTCATGCCAAGTGCCATTTATTCCATGCATTTTTCGGTCGTTTTCTTATTGTTTCAAAATTTAAACTTTTTCAATCAAAAATCATGTCTAAACATATTGTGACAGTGTCAATATTTTCGCTCCAAAATGCGCCAGAACGCAGGAAATGCGATTTAGATTTGCAAAATTTTCCGGGTGGGAATGCCCCCGCACCCCCCTAGTGCTATCTCGACTATTTTGCAATACTTGACTGTATTATCAAACGAGCTTAGCTCGTTCGATAATATAGTCAAGTATTGCAAAATAGTTACGCCCCCCCTAACCCGAAATCCTGAATCTGCGCCTGCATTAACTTCGAAAAATCAATGAGTTTGTATTAGTTTCGCCACGGGGGCATATCCATGTTTTACAAACATAATGTCTAGTCTCTATTTGCTTCTAAAATGTATTGATTCAATGTGGATCAAAAGTTGCTATAATTTTACTAATTCTGTTTATTTCCCGATATTGGTCATGTGAAAAGGAAGTTTGTACGGCCCGTCCAAAATTAGGATATCTGTATGTTCAAAGAGTAATGGGGGATACTTTCCCACATACATATCCATTAGCCCTTAGAATGTGGGAACCGCAAATTGTCATCTGCTGTTGTTTCATATTTTGTATTTTCTCTCAATACAAACATGGTTTGACAGCACTTGAGAATCATTTCCATTGATATATTGTGGCATAGGAAACCAAACACTGATATGGTCCCATTGGATCTGAGATGTAGACATAGACTATCTCAGAGCTCCAGTTAAGGTGCGTAATTTGACCAACTTGGGGTGAAATTTTGTTATTTCTTCATCAAAAATGGCAAGTTGGGAGTCCTTTAGAATCGTCTCATTGAGACGATTCTAAAGCACTCCCAACTTGCCATTTTTGATGAAGAAATAAGAAATTTACATCCAAATTACGCACCTTAACTGGAGCTCCAATATCCATTAGACACTGACGATCTTCAATTAATTTATAATTGTCATGGGAACGCAATCACTGACATTGTCTGCTTTGATCTTAGACGTAGACCCACCAGTGTTTTATACGGCAAGGGAACGCAATCACTGACATTGTCTGCTTTGATCTTAGACGTAGACCCACCAGTGTTTTATACGGCAAGGGAACGCAATCACTGACATTGTCTGCTTTGATCTTAGACGTAGATCCACCAGTGTTTTATACGGCAAGGGAACGCAATCACTGACATTGTCTGCTTTGATCTTAGTACGTAGACAACCAACGCAATCACTGACATTGTCTGCTTTGATCTTAGACGTAGACCCACCAGTGTTTTATACGGCAAGGGAACGCAATCACTGACATTGTCTGCTTTGATCTTAGACGTAGACCCACCAGTGTTTTATAGGGCAAGGGAACGCAATCACTGACATTGTCTGCTTTGATCTTAGACGTACCCATGTTTTATACGGAAGGGAACGCAATCACTGACATTGTCTGCTTTGATCTTGGACGTAGACCCACCAGTGTTTTATAGGGCAAGGGAACGCAATCACTGAAGTTATGCCCATGTATGTGTATGTCACGTATACCCACCAGTGTTGGTATGTTACAGATGACGCGGGAGACAAAGGATGTGACGGCGGACAAGTTTCTCAAGTTGGCGCTCGTGCTCGACAACTCAATGGTAATATAGGGAGCGGGACTATATACTTTTCTTAGCACAGGCTCTCACATATATGCACACAGTGATGATAATTTAATGGTATATTTGTATCTTATTTCTGAACCCGATTGTACATTTACCTATGAGTCCCGGGATAAAAGATAACGAGCCGGCTCATCTGGATCTACACTTTTTTGCACATCCACGGACAGACCTTGGCAGATTAACCGCTTCACCCCTAAGTAACTGCAATGGCGTTTGATATGTAAATTTTGCAACCAATCCAATTATCACAAAATAATTTTCATACCAGTCCATTTATGAACATGTGGTGTTTTTGTTCTCAAAAATTATGAAAATACTTGCAAAAAGTGCAGATCCTGATGAGACGGCTCGTCACGAGCCGGCTCATCTGGATCTACACTTTTTGCCAATACCACTATACAGGCCTGTGGTTTTTAAATGGTTAATATGTACAGGAATATAATATCATATGCAACACCGTCTATATGTGGTTTCATTTCTTTCAGTACTGGTCACTGAACCTGACCAAGTCCCAGATGGTCGAATATGCCATACAGACGGCAAACCTTGTTGACATGGTATGTACACGTTGTTGTCTATTCTGCGCCATTAGAACAAACAAAATATTGACCATTGTCAGAATAAATATTATTAGAATAAAGAACATCAAAAAGGGATCAGAATGGCGTAAGTCCATTGACTGTCGTGTTTAGGTGCAACTCTGGTTTACCGGATCATCTATTAGTAATGTAGGGGGCTCAAGCGCGCCCCCCTACGACCACCGTTAGTCACATGATGCTGAGTCACAAAAGGAAATATCAATAACAAATGCTTCAACCACTTACTTATTCCTAATTATTGCGACACAATAAACTGCGCCTGGTAAACCAGGGACTGCCCTATGTTTATAACATGTGACAATCAGCAAAAGAAAAACATGGTTTAGCAACACTTTAGAATCATTTCCAATGGAAATGATTCTAAAGTGCTGCCAAACCAATGTTTTAATCTGATGCATATAGATTAATCCAGATATTGCAGCAATATTCAACTATTGGTGCTGTATTGTGAGTCTTGCACATGCCTCTCAAACACATCGTCCTGCCTGCCATTGATTTGGGGCTTCGCTGGTCGCAAACATTGTAGATTCATTTTCTCAGATAAAAGTGCAATGTAGTGTCCACTTTTAAATATACATTGTCGGCAAATGATGGAGATTATAGTTTATTAAAGGTACATGCCCACTCAGTTGGCACAAAATGTTTTTTATAGGAATTAAATAAGTGTATAATTGTGTCGGTATTCCATTATTAAAGGTACATGCCCACTCAGTTGGCACAAATTTTTTTTTTATAGGAATTAAATAAGTGTATAATTGTGTCAGTATTCCACTAGTTCTAAAAATTACCAGTGCCCGCTATACAGATATAATCATTTAGTAATACATGTAGTTATTTTACTGACAGTGACGCGCGGTGGTATCAGGCTATTTTCATATGCAAATTAGGCATGATATTTTTTAATTATTTATACTAATTAAATGCGTCACCTGAAAAAATAATATTTTCAGTATGACCATTGCACAGCAAAAATTAAATACAGAGAATAAACAGTAATGTCCGTTAACATTTTAAGGAAACACAGTTATCGCCCCTGATATCAGTGTGGAAATTTACGTCTGATATTAAATGTATAATAATGCCAATCAATACGTGGGGTAATGGTGAATTAATGTTTATTTTGCCAGAAAAGGTCTTAGATGATGTCGCTGATATAAAGAACATTTTGAGCCTTTTCAGTGGGCATGTACATTTTGTCCATTGAAAAAGCGGGACATATTCTGGTATAGTGCAGTCTGCTCGTCCAATTTCTGCTAAAGTTTTCAGGAACCTATTCTCTCTGCAATGTGCACTTCCACATCATCTGATTACGGCATATTATGGTATTCACCAGTAACACATTATTCCTCTACCGGCCAGTCGTCAAACATATTACACATATGACATGTTGCAGTACTACAAGGAGCTGAGCGTGCGGGTTGCCGTGACGTACGTGGAACTGTGGCGCCGTGACAACCAGATCCATGTGAGCCGTCAGCTGCGGGAAACCCTGGAGAACTTCATGGCGTTCCAGCAGGACTCGCTTCGCCACGTTGACCACCACTCCGCCCACCTTCTCACGTACGTCTCACGTTGTCACTGAAACATTTCAAAATTTGCATTCAAGGTTTTTTGTCGCGCCCGCTTGCGGACAGTGCGATATAGTTGGCACATTGGCATACATACGTACGGGTTAAAGTTTTTGGTTAAACTTTACTGTCAAAGCCTCGTCGGGCGCGACATGCAGGCCACGGCAATCTAGTAATTGTCAATCCAGGTAGCGGCCAGGGGTATCCATAACCGCCTGCTTACTTGCTCTACTTGTTTTAGCCTCGAATCAAACTGTTTGGTATCATATGAATTAGAGACGAGTGTTTGTTGTTTGCAGGAGGACCGATTTTGAAGACAATTCGGTGGGAATGGCGATACCAGATTCCATTTGTACTCGCAGGGCCGCTAGCATAAGCAAGGTCAGTTTCAGGCTCGTGTTGTTCGTCAACTTGAATTAAACACTTCTGTGAACAATTACTGAACAGTTCTACTTCAAAAAATCATTCAGTTTTGATTGGTTGAACCTCAGCAGAGCTGAATCTGAGTCAAGTAGATGCTGAGCACTTTGTGGCTGGAAAAATGGGGCTTATGGGTTTTGCGATCAGTGCAGATCCAGATCAGCCTGTGCATCCACACAGTCTGATCTGGATCTGCACTGTTCGCCATTCAATCAATAAAACTGTAAGGTGTCTGAATGAACAAATTGTAATAATTTAATAAAAACACTACATTTTTGGGTAGCAAGGCGTTGCACCCAGGGATTCCGCCGGCGATCGCCACTTTCGCAATTGGCGATAAAAATAAACAATTGGCGATAAAAAATTACAATTTTCGAAAAAAAAGAGGAAAAAAAACAAAAACATTTTTTTTTTTTTTTTTTTTTCTTTTTTTTTAAAGTGGCGATTTTTTTATTTTCCCTGGCGGAATCCCTGTGCACCATACTAAAATATGCTGGGTTAAACATTACTCAGTAGGCTCCCTTGTTGTCATATATTTGGCCATGACTGGAGGAATGGGACTTGTGGGATTTGTGACCAGTGTAGCTCCTGATCAAATAGCACACTTCTGTAACCTGATAATGATCTATATTTCTTGTTAGAAGCATGATGTGTGATTCATTTATGGAATAGCGAACAGTGCAGATCCTGATCAGAATGTGTGGATGCACAGGCTGATCTGGATCTACACTGGCCGCAAAGCCTATAAGCCCCATGTATCCAGTCACAGCCACATATACCTGTACATGTTTCAGAGCCCGAGTTTTCTGGAGCCCCAACAAGGGGCGACGGTGCTGTCACACATGATCGGTCACAACCTCGGCATTAAGCACGACGAGGATGGTACGTACACTTCCCGCTGCAGTTATCGCCGATATCGAATTTTGAGATAAAAAAAATGGAATATTTTTCGGATATTATTTTGAAAGTTGACACAATATTCAATTCAATTCCACATGAGCTCTTAATTTTTTGTCAACTTCCAAGGTCATTTACGGAATATATGACGAGTTTTGAAATCAGTATCGCCGAAATATGGCGACAATTCCAGAGCCAGACTCGTATTCTTGTTGCAGTCAAACTAGGCTGGCCTCCTATAATTCTTGTTATGGCATATGTTGACTGGTGTATTGCCTTTTAGTGAATAATGTAGACACCGATCAGCCTGCGCATCCATGGGTATGTCTATCGGAACGATGAATCCATCCTTATAAACTCATTTCTTATCGAGGAATCGTACTGGGATTCACACCTGCAACCAAGCGATCCCTGTATGTGAGTCTTACGATTATTCGTAATCCTATTTTAGGGGAAGTGGCTTTGGTGTGGTATGGACCTGGCACCAGGTCAGGTTATTCTAATTTCAGGGCTGAATATACTTTTTCTCGATGTAAATATTCCGTTGTGATTTTGGAATTTTCGCTCCAATGCTGCAGATTAAAACGGGATCGAACCCATTTGCCCTGCATTACATGGCCGTAGCTGTTGATAGGCCGTTAAACACCAATAAACAAACAAACATATTGTAATTTTAGTGTTGAATGTATAGTGCTCCCCCCATACATGTGCATTGCCGTCTGTTTATCACCTTGCTAATGAATGGAAGTAAAACCCAAATGAACCAATCAATTAATCATCAATATAGCAGATAATAGAGATATTTATTAGGTAGTGTTGTACATGTAGTTGATCAGGAATTAGACTGACAACGAATATGCAATTCTCGGAAAAGAAGAAAATTACCTTTAGATCTATACTTGTATGTTATAAACACATTGAATGTTTGTCCATCCATGTGTGTAACCTTTTGTTGGAACACCAGTTAACATGTCAACGTTTACATTGTGCTACCAGCGATTTGGAGGGAGTTATACCATGAAGGTAATCGGCCGTCCGGCTGTCCATCCATCCATTTGTTGTTGTCTTGTATATCTCGTTGTATATCTTGTTGTATGTCTGGGTACACATGCTGTATATTGCAAGTCACAGTCGAAACTCTCTAGACTATATGGGTTTGACTGTAACATATCTCCAATGATAACTTAATATAAATCACTTGTATTGTATATGATACATATCTTGTGACTGAATTACAGTGGAATCTCTCTAAATTGGACACCCTGGGGGGTCCCAGGGTGTCCAATTTCAGGGTGTCCAATTTAGAGAGATTCCACAGGGAGGTCCCCAGGGTGTCCAATTTAGAGAGATTCCACAGCCTAACAAGGCTAATATTTCTAAGATACCACAACCAAATTAAAAAGTTTATGAATGAAAATGGATAGGTATACCGGTAAATGAAGTTAATACTGCTTTGCTTTATAATTTAATTGCTTTGCTTCTTACAGAAGGCTCGCCAGTCTCCTTCTAAAAGTGTCTGTCACTTGCAAAGAAACTTTCTGTATGGTACCATTTGTAATTGATACATTTCCAACAATATCTACTTTTTAACTGAAGACAATTTAATGTTTCTACTTTATCATTATGCTCCAGCAATATAACTCTTATGAAACCTATCGATCTCTAGACTTTGTCTTGTCTTTGCAAATAATCATAAATTTGTTGAGACTTTGTACATATCTTCATTTAACTTGGTAGGATGGAGGATATTGGTTTGGCATTGACTTTATGTTTCTATTGTACATGTATCAATAAACATTGTTTCACATTCGATATTGAGTAGCCAGGTCAGCTTGCATATTGTACAATTATTTGACACACAACAATGTCATTAATATACAAACTTTCTAGATTCTGGATATTGTACTTTTGTAGTTATATCGCTTCAACACAATATTTACCTTTTTTGCTGACGTGGGTCCATAGTTAACTGCTATATTTTCACGATTCAAATACTTCACACCTGTTGATATATACGACCATAAATGTTGATGTGCTATTGCATGAAGGTATCTTTTCAAGATGAGTAACAAATATTAAATCAGTATTATTTTCAAATTATTATATAAATATTGCATACCAGCAAGGCTGACAGTGGATATTGTTGACCCGAGGAAACGATGACATTAGCTCCAGATAAGCTGCGTATTTGTGTAAATATTCAATTAAAATTACCAAAAACCCAATTGACATCAGAAGTATCAAAAAGCAATATTTGTGCAGAAAACAATAAACAGACCACAAATATAGCATATGTTTCTTATTTTCCATGAAAACACATCTTGGTATTTCATTGGAATTGTCTCCAAGGAGACAATTCTAATGAAATGCCAAGATATATTTTCATTTCGAAATAAACTATTCAATAATTGCTGTCTGTTAATGTGTAAACAGTAGTGTGATTTTATTTTAATACCCAATTAAAATTTGAAATACCCAATTGCTTCAGAAATGTTGGAGTGAAAATACGCAATTACTAATTCCTTATCTGGAGCCCTGGTATAAGAAGGTATAGGAAGTACATAGAGTGGAATTGTGAGGTACAATAACATGAGATGTGACAGCTGTTTGGTTTCTGCCCGACAGGTGGGTGCCAGTGTGACGACGAATTTGGCTGTATCATGTCCACAGAAGTCTTGTAAGTCCTACACTTCTTGTACATGTATATAAAATAGGTGTTTCCCAAAACAAATTGTATCCCAATACATTGTGATTGTGATTAAACCACTACTACCATACTAAATGATGTCCGAATATTTAGCGTTATTATAGGAAAGAATGGCCTTTTTGTGGAATTTATCGGGGTATAAACTTGGAAAAGTCGCAGGAATACTGGACGAAGGCCGGAAGGCCTCGTCCAGTATTCCCGCGACTTTTCCAAGTTTATATCCCCGATAAATTCAACAAAAAGGCCATTCATTCCTTATAATTCCAGCATTTGAAATAAATTCATCAAGAAAATGTGTTTATTTTCCCTTTTCTTAAGAATTATTTTAACTGCGCCTCAAGGTTACGGAAAGTAGTTCGGCATGGGAGTTTACTGGGATATACATTTTGGACAGAGACTTGCTACGGGCCAATCAAATGTTAGGGAATTGTGTAAATATTTTTGTGCTGGAATTATTACGTTATATTCCAAGTCCATTTAGCTCACCAGTAACACCATATTTCTTGCACATTACCGGTAGTATTTTTGGAGATGATTCCCAGCAATAATCTGGTGGCCGTTTCACTCAACTTTGTACGACTAAAATGTTCGTACTATAAGTGCAAGTTTTGGATCATCTGGAAATTTTAATTGATGGATTTACAAATAAATGTAAATCCGATAATTGTTTACAAGCAATAATTGTTAATGTGAAATTTACAGACTTGCACTTGCAAACATTTTAGTCGTACAATGTTTAGTGAAACGCACCCCCTGGTGTTTTCAGAGCGACGTCGGAGAAGCACTCGCGTATGTTCTCCACATGTAGCACGTCAGACTGGGGGACCTCGCTCAACATGGGCATAGCTGCTTGTCTCACACACAACCCCCAGGTATGCTCCATTACTTAACCCTTAGAATGCGGGAACCGGAAATTGTCGTCTGCTGTTGTATCATATTTTGATTTTTCTCTCAATAAAACCTTGTTTGACAGCATTTTAGAATCATTTCCATTGAACATTTTTTTTGGCAGCATGCAAAATATTTGATCAGGATATACACTAGTCGCACATCCTATCAGCACTTTGTTTTCCAGTCACATGCACAAATGACGCATGGTTCATTTTTTTGTTCGTAGCGGACAGGATGGTTGTGTGTAGGACACCTGAATTCCAATCCGGAGGTTGTGGATTCAAACCTTGCCTTTGGCATCAAAATATACTTTCATAATATTTCCATCCTTGAACCCAAGGTCCTGTCCCTAAATGACCTTAGCTGTTGCTGAGACGTTAAACACATTCACTTTCACTTTTTGTAGCCGACGTTCCCCCAGGCGTGTGGCAACAAGCACCTGGAGCGGGGGGAGGAGTGTGACTGTGGGACTGCGGAGGAGTGTGCCCAGACCGACCCCTGCTGTGACTCCCACACCTGCCTCCTCAAATACTGGGCCCAGTGTCGCATGGGGCCCTGCTGTCATAACTGTACCGTAAGTATACGCTCAGACTTGTCGGTACTCGCACAAACCACAGGTTGAAGTAACGGACCGAGGTCTATAAATACATTAAATATGCCTAAAAGCATCATTAAATGAAAAAAAAATAAGTTAACTTTTTTTTTTACTCCCTGCATATAAACTTAGTCTATATAGAGGGAGTAAAAAAAAAAATGTTAGCCTATTATTTTTCATTTATTGATGCTTTTAGGCATATGTAATGTATTTATAGACCTCGGTCCGTTACTTCAACCTGTGACACAAACTGGTGTCGGCATATGTATGGCGTGTGGGCACAGCTTGTCCACAAAATAACGCAAGTTAACAAATTTGGTATACATATTTATCATGGAAAGAGGTGGCTACTTTTATGCCCCTGCACTGAATGATGCTTGGGGCATTTAGCATTAGGTACGTCTGTACGTCTGTATGTCTGTATGTATTCTTCACATTGAGAGATCAGGGGAAGATATTGAATGTGGTGTTCATTGCACTAAGTTCAAGATAACCTGCACTAAAAAATAGATTGTTTTCTTTCTCACTTTGCTCATTACGCAGGAGAACTTAATACAGTAAGAAATAATCACTGTTTCTTTTTCAGTATGTGTCCTCCAACTACATGTGCCGCCCCCAGTCCACAGATTGTGACGTACCCGAGTTCTGTACCGGCACGGACGGACAGGTAACCTCTCTCATACAACAAACAGCGTTCCCAATAAATAGCATTTTAAGGCACCATGTCTCAGTTATTTTTTTCAGTATTATAAAAAATTATTCCTTATAATTCCAGCATTTGAAATAAATTCATCAAGAAAATGTGTTTATTTTCCGTTTTCTTAACGGAAAGTAGTTCGGCGTGGGAGTTTACTGGGATATAAATTTTGGACAGAGACTTGATACGGGCCAATCAAATGTTAGGGAATTGTGTAAATATTTTTGTGCTGGAATTATCAAATTATCACACACTCATTTTCAAACTATTCCATTGATAACGAGGGTTTTTAAAAAAAAATAAAAATCTTCCAGAAAGTGCAGATCCTGATGAGACGGCTCGTTACGAGCTAGCTCATCTTGATCTACACTGTTTGCAAACACTGCTATAGAGGTCGGTGGTAGTCTTGAAATGGGTTAACTACCTTATATACTGCAACCCTGATTTAGATTGACTTGAAATTTTATAGGCATGTTTATTATCATCTATATTTTCATTCTATGGTCATCCGGATGCCAAATGTCAAGTTCATATGACTTTGAAATGTGTGTTAACGTTTTGTAACATTTTGTGTTAAAGTTTTTAACTACCTTGTATCTCTGCGACCATCATTTAGATTGATTTGATACTTCATATGCTTGTTTATCATCATGTATAATTTCATTATACGACACAATAATACTGACTACATTGCACAAAATCAATGGTCAAATTTGATTTAAAGTTTTTAAATACTGTATACAGTGATACCTCTCTAAACCGGACACCCTGGGAAGTCCCCAGGGTGTCCGGCTTAGAGAGGTTTCACTGTAAATCAGACATTTGACCAATCTAAGCCACAGTTGTGTGCTATGCGATCACGAACATACATTATCACCAGAGATAAATGACAAATAAGTCTTGATGTACTTGCCTATAACTATCCATGTATGAATCAAATGACTTGACATGCGGGTGAATGCCATCTTGTTTAGAGAATCCACATGACATGGCTGCGTGTGTGTTTCAGTGTCCGTCAAACAACTACGCGAAGGACGGCCACCCGTGTAACAACTCGACCGGCTACTGTATAGGCGGGATCTGTCCCACCCTCGACAAACAGTGCCAGAGCATCTGGGGCGGAGGTGCGCTAACATATCTCATGCTGCAGAAATAACAAAAATAATCATTTTTTTCCACGATTAATCGTGGAAAAAAATGATTATTTTTATTATTTCTCACTAAAAGTCTCATGCTGCACATACACAACTTAATTGTGGAATAAAATGATTATTTGTGGCTATGACTGGATTAAAAGGGTTCATGGGATTTGTGACCACTGTAGCACCTGATCAAATAGCAAAGTAACTGATAACCATCTACATTGCTCACTCGACGTCTTCTTAAGTTGGCAAGTGTTGCTATTAAAAGATTAGAGTGTCTCCTGTGTCAAACTGTCCGACCTTTTCAATAGATGTGACATTACAATAAATAGAGAATAGTAGGTTAGTGCTGTGAATGGGTACAAATATCTGGCAAGGCTCAGGAAACGGGATGGGCGAGGCTATGCCGAGCACATCCCGTTTCTGTGCTGCGCCAGATTTTTTTTCCCATTCACGGCACTAACCTACTATTCTATTTATCCCGTCAACACCTACAAATGGCTTTAAAATGAAAAAAAAAATAACAACAGCCACCGCACATATTCATACGCAGTGATTAGGTCGTATTGACAGGATATCAAAAATGTTTCACGGCATCGTGTTTCACGGCACATACGCACTGTGTTGACGGGATAAAAACATATTACTTCTTAAATAGATATAAATTAAACTAAAATGAGGCAACATACAGGGCCCATTTCACTAAACTTCGTAAGACTTGTATATCATTTTACACTGACAGCCGATGTGGAAAATCTTTAGTGGACGTGTTCAAATAGCAACGTTAGTTAATGATTGTAATGTGAGAAGCCAATTAGTAAAAATCTGCATACACACATTCTTGTAAGAAGTCTAATGAAATGGGCCAGATTTCTGCTTTTGCAGACAAGGCGAAAAAAGTAATATATTTTATTGAATACTAGTATTAAATATTAAAAGCCTGCAGATTTTCTTTTGCAGTGGGTCTGTAAAAAAAAACGAAAACATTTGGAAATTGACTCCGAAACCTAGCTAGGTAGCTTGGAAATGATCTAACTAAGAAAACAAAAGTTAAATTTTGAAAATCGGTCCAGTATTTCTGAAATTCTAAAAATGTCCCCATGTTAAATCCCCATAGACATGTCTATGGGGATTTAACATAGGGAACTTGTTTTTCGCAATAAAATCAATATTTGACCAAATTTCACGAAATAAAAAGAAGGCTCATTCTTAAATTGTCCTTTAATTTAATATTATCGAAAGAAATATTGTTTTTGAATTGTCTATATGGCCGCAAAATTTGGGCAGCTTTCGTGAAACAGACAGTAGTGTGTTGTTCAGTAATAGTTTGTTTCCACAATTTCAGACGCAACACGGGCGGACTCTGAATGTTTTGAGCGGTTTAACCCAACAGGAAACTTCAATGGACATTGTGGGAAGGACGTGAAAACTGGGTCGTATGCCAAGTGTCTACCAGAGTAAGTTGGCCTGCTATGGGGTGGGAATACTAGTATTATCAAACACGCGATGTGATTTTGTACCAAATGAAAATATTTACAAAATTTGGCAAAGCCTCATTTATGTTGACATATTCTGACACTCGGGTGGAATATCCTTTTCTCGCATACCCAGAGTCCATTTCAATGTTATTTCCGAAGCCACGCCCATGTGGGATTTTTCTGTCTCGCACGGCTATCTCACACGGCTGACCTTTCATACACTGCCGGAACTACTTTTTGTGTATTGGCTTCCAAACGTCGTCTGCATTGTTTACAAACACACGCTCTCTGCACAATATTGTCAGTAGACAACAATGTCAACAACGTCGCTCTGGATTTGTTATGTAGGCTATTATTTAGTTCATGTTTTATCCAGTTGTATCAAATGTGCGTAAGTTTGTGAGACGAGTTGTGTAAGGGTCGTCAGTAAATCAGTTGGCCGAATACTGAATACATGATTATTATTTAAAAAAAACACATGTAATTGACAGCAAAATATTTACCTCGTATGTTGTTGATTCTTTCCCAAACATATGTATAGTGACAGTTGATAGTGATTGGAATATTTGTTTAATAATCCAGTGAGCAAGAATTTCTTGAAAACGGCAACGTGTTGAAATGACAAATGTCCGTCAGAGTGAAACTTTCGGCGGACTGATATTTGCGTAATTGAAGACAGCGTCTCGGAATTGCAATAAATACTCAAAATAAAAACATAAAATGATTCTGTAAACATTATTGTACAAAATTGACTCGAGGATATATGGTCTATTTTCAATATTTATATGTGTTTGTCTCGTACTGCATCCTATTTATTTTGTGTATGTAGTAACTGGGTTTACACATCATGTCATGGGCGTCTCCAGACCGTATTTTTATTGGACCGTTCTGTGTTAAATGTTTCGATCCAATGTAGGAGACTCTAAACAAAGTTTACACCCATTTGTTGATACGGGTAATGTGATTGAGTGGTTGTATTGGAGATAGCATATAAAGAAAAAAAGTTAGTATTATACTATGGTGGTTCGTTGATGGCGTACTATGGCTAAACATGATTCTGGACTTAGTAGGTATGCGAGAAAAAGTATTGCAGATATACTCCGGTGTGTGACTAAGGATATTCCACCCTCGTGGTCAGAATATGTCGTCAGAAACTCGGCAAAGCCTCGTTTCTGACAACATATTGAAACCACTCGGGTGGAATATCCTTGTCACACACCGGAGTATATATGGAATACTCTTAGTCCCACGCCAGTGCATATTAAGGGTATTCTTGTTGTGATCAGCCATCACGAACCGCCGCATGTTTTACAGCAACGCCCATAGGCAGGAAAAATACTTACATAGTATTTCTCTCCCACTTGTCTGACATACGAGACTTGAAACTGTGGTCCCGTTTCTATATGACCTTAGCGGTTGACAGGCCATTAAACACCAATAAATGTAAAGATGTCTTAGAAAAAGTCCCGTTAATCTCAATTTGAAATGGGAATATTCTTCGGCGGAGTTACATTTCTTCAAATTCATTTGGTGTGAGGCGGTAATCGTATCACTGTTCGTGATATGCTACGACTTTACAGAAAGCGGGGAGCACACTAGGTGCATTAGAATTGGGATAAACATACTTTGTTTTTCGATTTGGAGCGGTATGTGTGAGGTTTTATGGTCTTTTAGCATGGTTATCCCGTACATTTTCAGCAATGTGCACTGCGGCCTGCTGCACTGTGCAGGCGGCAACAAAGTTCCGTTCTACGGGCCGGACCGCGACTCCTCCCAGACCACAGTGTTCTCCAATGGCAAGGAGTATGAGTGCAAGTAAGTGATCTGTTGCCTTCATACAAAATGGGCCCATGCTGGAGTTACCTTCCTTGCATTGTCATATCATGCCGATAATGATATTGGTTTGTCCTCACGATAATTCAAGTTCTTTTTAATAACAGATCTTTACAAATTTTGATTGTTTTTCTTTCGGTAAACCGTGCGACAACTCAAGTTGTTGTTGACAGATCTTTATTAATTTCTGCATACATGTTTCTCATGGCAAGAGGTAGAAATGTATTGATTTTCAAAAATTTCAAATGAGTTATCTCTCTATTGTGATCATGGTTTTGCGTTATCTGCATGCGTGTCCTCGTGATAACTCTTGTTCTTGGCAGATCTTCACCAATTTTGATGTACATCTTTATCATGGCAAGAGAAAGAACGCTGTTGATTTTAAAATGTTTCCATTTATCTCCCCTTGTTCATTGACCATGTCTCGATGGAAGTATATTCCGACTCTTGTTCTGCAGGACTGTGATATTAATTTTCCCACCAATCCAATCATCACAAAATAATTTTCAGACTAGTACATTTATAAAAAGGGGGTGGTTTTTTTCCCCGAAAAATATGAAAATTACAACAAGTGCAGATCCTAATCAGACGGCTTGTCAAGAGCCGGCTCTTTTGGATCTACACTGTTTACAAACTTCACAAAATAGGTCTGTAGTGTCAAAAGGGTCAACAGCATTTTATAATAGTCTATCAAAGAAAAGCCTAGAATTTCCCTACCGTCTACTGTGTCGTGTTTGTTCCAGGATAGTGCACGGGCCGTCGACGCTGGGCCTCCCCTACATGGGCCTGGTGCAGGACGGCACAAAGTGTGGGCCGGACCTCGTGTGTCGAGCCAGCCGGTGTGTGCCCATCACAGACTTACCTCCCCTCGCCTGTCCCGGCACTCAGGGTGACGGGGTTATCTGCTCCAACCACGGGGTACGTTCTCACTAGTCGCTACTGTCTGTTCCACGTTTTTCTTCCAACACGTTTTTCTTCTTTAGCTGTTAAATATTTCGCACATTGGCGAAAGTCCGTATGTCTGTACGTACATGTGTCCGTGTTAAATTTTTTGTTTAAAGTTTTTTGTATACATGTACTATCAAAGCCTCAGCGGGTTCGACCTGCCGGCCGCGACCATCTTGTTCATTAATAACAACAAGTCTAACCAGCAATATATAGAGGATTTCAAACAAGTTCCCATTTGATATGAGATTTATGAAACGAGTCGCGTACAGTTTAAGCATCTAGCCTCTGCCTCTAAACTTGCGGACGAGTTTCATAAATCTCTTATCAAATTAAATGAATTGGATATTTTGTTTATCACATGACTTCACTTGCCAAAAGAGTAGCCAACGTGGAGATATCAAATAGGTTTCAGTGAGCAGACACCATTGACTACTTTCGCATCTAGTTGAAAATCTACACAGAGCAAAATAGTTTTAATCCCAGCAATAAAATTATTATAAATATGCCATATAATAGGTTCCTGTTCTTTGTAAACACTTTGTTACCAAACGGGAGCACATTCGAACAATTTCATTAATTTGAATGAGTCACTAACACTTCTAATGACGTTTCAACCACAACCATGATGACGTCAACGTCAAAACAATATTGATTTGTCGCGCCTTTACCATAACGTTGCCACAAAATACATAATTAGGGTGATGCGGCCATCCAATCAAATTCGCTCCAAGTGTTATTACACGTGTGTCTCTCATTTATGAAATGGGTTACAGCACAGAATAACAATGTCTTCATATGTTAAAGATCGTTATCAGGCTACAGGACTGTGCTATTTGATCAGGAGCTACACTGGCCACAAATCAGTCGCAGCCACAAATTACTTGTTACATAGTCCACCAATGCTATCAAATTCTTCGTCGGGAGCTCGACATGCAGGCCACGGCCATTTAATATTATATTTGACTGCCACTGGATAAATGGGGCCAATGTGATTTGTGACCAAGGTTGCTGCTGATTAAATAGCACACTCCTCTAGCATGAGGACAATCCATATTGCTTGCTAGCAGTGTATGAGCTTGATGTGTGTTTCATTGATGGAATGACGATCAGTGTAGATCCTGATCAGACTGTGCGGATGCACAGTCTGATCTGGATCTACACTGGTCGCAAAACCCATAAGCCACATTTCTCCAGTAACAGCCATGTATTAGCGTTCATGTTTTCAGATGTTTATAAAGAATGACATAGTCTTGTTTATCTCCATGAAATTCCATGACAAGCTCGACATGCGGTCTTCAGCCATCTGGTATTATATTAGCGGTCACATTTTCAGATCTGTACGAAGGACGACAGCTGTTATTGTGACGACGGCTGGGGGTCGGCCAACTGCTCCGTGAAACTGACCACGACCGCATCCATACTGTCCATCGACTCGCTGACCAGGACGACAACGATGCCCCCGGGGATCGGGGGTGGGGGCGGTGGGACCACGACCCTGGAGGATGTGCTCGCGGTCCCCTGGTCCGATACAGACCCCACAGACCGGCCCAGGTCCACCGAACTCACATCCTCGGCCGTTGTTCACGGTAACACATACTTATTAAATTATATACATACATGTACATGTATGTAATAAATGGGTTCATTTGTGGTTGTGACTGGAGAAATGGGGCTTACACGATAAACGGAAATCCAGGCTAGTGTATTTATGCCACCGCAACGATAGGTGGCATATAGTGTTTATCCTGTCCGTCCGTCTGTCAGTAGACAATTTTCCTTGTCCAGCGAACTACTTCTATAGTTTTTGGATGATTCTCTTTATACTCGGTATACATCCCAACCATCCAAATACCTCAGCAAACTTGCCTGATAAACTTGATATGAAACAACACTGTTCTGGTAGTGTATTTGTATGAATGATGAGCATAGGCATTCAATGACAACAATAGTGCAGGGGCGGATCCAGCATTTGGAGAACGGGTGTGTTGTCTAGTTGCGAAGGTAACTCTTGCAATCTACTCCCGTACCGTCCGTAGCTAGCTAGTATGGGAGTAATTGCAAGAGTTACCTTTCGCAACTAGGGGGTTGTCCTATATTCGAGCTCTTCGAAATGCACTTTCCTGTGTTTTACGGCATTTAAATTTCACACTCCCAACTGGTGGTAAACTGGGATCTATGTAAACTCTGTGGCTGAATGGGGGGTGGGGGGTGGTTGCACCCCCTACAGATCCGCCCCTGGTAGCGGCTTCAATCCCATCATTAGCATAAACAAATACATTCTCAGTATTTATGTCTCAAGAAATGAACCTTGAAATCTCGTTCCCATCTCTGTATAGCGTCACCTTGTCACCTTTCCCTACATACGTACGTATTGCCTGATAAACTTGATATCAAAACACAATAGTGTTTTGATATCAAGTTTATCAGGCAATACGTCATTGTCGATGTACATTGTTAGGTCAGGGAGATATAAATTATAATGCCTGATGTAAGCGTGTGTTGTATTGCTGGAGGTTGACCGGTCAGAGAGATTGGCCGGTCAGAGAGATATGCGGCCACTGTGAGTGTGTGTTGTACATTTCCAGCAGAGGACCCAGGGCTGGTGAAGACCGAGTTGATGATGATAATCCTGGCGGCTGTGGTCGGGGTCCTCTCGATCATCATGGCCTTCGCCTTCCTCTGCTACAGGTATGTGGGGCTGCCCACTCGTGCAATATATTACATGCTACCAAGTTATTTACCGTGATTCTCGAGGGATTTATTTCCTTGAAGGAAATATTTCCTCTCGTTCGCCAGTCATAAGTGACATCACGTTTTGACGTCATTTCCGGCGAAGACACAATTCATACGCTAACATCAAAATTGTCAATTTTGGCAATGTTATAAGCTGGTCTAAGAGCAAATTTCACATTTTTCGAAGAACACGTAATATACAATTTATTGCACTACCATTTTGAAATACAAGATTTATTTCCCTTGACATCTGTAAATCCGACAAAGATACTCATGCTCCGCACTTTCTTCTTTATTGGATTTCCACATATCTCGGGGAAATAAATCTGGTATTTCAAAATGGTAGTGGAATAAACTCAATATACCGCTGGAATATCATGGGATGAACATTTGGTTACCCTTTCACCCCTAAGTAACTGGAATGGACTGTGATATGTTAATTTTCAGACCAATTCAATCATCACAAAATGATTTTCAGACAAGTCCATTCATGAAAAGGTTGTTTTTTTTCTCAAAAATATGAAAATGACTTGCAAAAAGTGCAGATCCAGATGAGACGGCTCGTCACGAGCCGGCTCATCTGGATCTACACTATTTGCCAATACCACTATATAGGCCTGTGGAGTTGAAAGGGTTAAGAAGTTCATAATGGAAACGCCCATTCAACGTATTGCTACTGGGATTTCATGGGGTGAACGTTGGAGCCGCTCACTCACCATATTTAGCGCCAGGGTGTCGTGGATGGAACTTTGTAATGATACAAGCATCATCAGCGACTGATTCATCCTCATGTACCGTATTAACCCTAAATATTCGGACAAATTGTATCCAAAGTACATTGTTATTGTGATTAGACCACTACTGACATATTAACCCTAAATATTGGCACGCTCACTTGTGGTGGGGAAACCATATATTGTTTATATGTTTCCCCAAATGGTGTTCAAATATTTAGGGTTATTACGGTAATCGTTGTCGGCTAAATAACTTTGTATAACGTAAATCATGTGTCAATTCGATGCGTCCGTCCCCATCTGACTGTAGTTACTCTTGGGATGTTAAACAGATGGAAGACTCGGACCTGTGACACTAAAAAATGCCCATTAACAAAATCTATTACCCCATCCACTTGGTCTCGTACATAACTATGTTCTATATAAGTCTGAGTCTTCCACCTGTGGTTAAAACGATTCACTTTCACGTATCATTCCAGGCGGCGCAGTCCAGTGAAGTTCGGTGCTGTGAGGACAAAGAAGAAGCAGAAGAAGAAGAAACTGTTTGGTGGGAGCCGGGACGATCTGGAGGACGATCGCAGTAACAAACTGATCAAGTTCGGTCCACTGCCCTCGTACAAGTGAGTTACGACCTCTAGAACTCCCAACACATTTTGACAGCTGATCAGGGGTTACACTATTTTGCGTTCAACCAACATTGTGATTGATGTTGCTTGTGGTTACATTGTATATGACATTGTTTACAATCAATCAATTTATCGAAGATTTTAAGTACCATTTAGAGACTTTTATTTGCAGATGATCACATGCCCCTGGTTCATTGCAGAACCACTCCTAACTGGAAACGCTCGGGTTATCCCAGCGTGCTCCGGTTTGGAGAGGTTTCACTGTAAGAACGTACGCAGGACAGTACTCTTGCATATCACATTAAATGGTTGGTAGCCAATTACACTAGATAACTTTACTTCAAAAATGGATGTAGATCAAATTACACATGATAATAATTCCAGCACAAAACTATTTACACAATTCCCTAACATTTGATTGGCCCGTAGCAAGTCTCTGTCCAAAATTGATATCCCAATAAACTCCCACGCCGAACTACTTTCTACAGGTGCGCTGTCAGTGCTGTTAATGTAAACAAATGGCTGCCGTCTGTCAAAACACATTTTAAAATAATTCCTAAGAAAACGGAAAATAAACACATTTTCTTGATGAATTTATTTCAAATGCTGGAATTATAAGGAATGAATGGCCTTTTTGTTGAATTTTATCGGGGATATAAACTTGGAAAAGTCGCTGGAATACTGGACGAGGCCTTCCGGCCTTCGTCCAGTATTCCCACGACTTTTCCAAGTTTATACCCCGATAAATTCCAGAAAAAGGCCATTCATTCCTATAATAACAAATAGGATGAAAATAAACTATTGACGATAAAAAATTACAATTTTCGAAAAAAAAAAAAAAAAAATTTCTCGAAAATTGTAATTTTTATCGCCAATTGCGAAAGTGGCTTTTCCAAATTTATACCCCGATAAATTCCACAAAAAGGCCATTCATCCTATAATAACCAGTTCTGTTTCTCTATTGAAGGAATGACAAGAAGGCGATGAAGAAGGGTAAATTCAGTAAGGGGCGGAGGTACGAGGATGACAGCGATATCGGTGAGCTTCCACCGCCCCCGACCATAATCTCCGACCCAAACAGTGCCAAGCCCGAGAAGGGGATCCTGAAGAGCCCATTTTCGGCCGTCAAGTACGTGAACGCGGTCGACCGGTGCAGCAGTGAGTCGATCACAGGGACATCGGATGGAAACTGTGACCAGGACAGTGTGGGACCGTACGATGAGATTGACGACGATACGGAGGCCGGTGAGATCCAGGACATACTCGGGGGTTACGAGGATCCGGAGAAATCGCTGGATGCGTTGGATAATCTAGTGGAATCGTCGAGTTTTGATTTCGTGCTTCCGCCACCATTTACTAACATGGGACTGCATAGACGGTCGCCGTCACCGCCGTGGAAGTTTAACGGGTACGATCTACCATTGACGAACATGGCACAGCGGCCCAACTTGTGGAAGAACAATTTACCATCGCCGCCGAAGTCACGGGTGCTACGGATGAAGGACCTAGGTGACCTGTTGGACCAGATTGACCGTCACACGATTGACCTGTCTCCGTCCCCCGATGACCCACCGGTGCAAATCTCACCGTCGACGTCCGAGGATGTCCGTAGCACATCTACGGAGGGCCGGCCGTACCCGCCCAGCTCCCACGATCCCCAGAGCCCACTCTCATTCACGAGCGGCAGCACCTGCACCGCCCTGCGCCCGCTCCTCGGCAGCCAGTGGAGCAAGTACCTCCTCCACCAGAATAACGCAGACAGCGGCACTGTGTTCAACTTTGACGACATCGAATCCCCTCTGCCGCACATAAACATCCCGCCGCCCATGAATCCGATCAACATCCGCAGTATCTTCAACTACGGGCAGAAGGGTGGCGGGCGTGACAACAACGACACGCCGCTCGGCAGCCAGAACGGGGAGCTGAGCTCCAACAACGGCACGGCCAATTCACGCAACGGCTGTGAGAAGTCGTCGGGCTACGGAAGCGAGCACGACGCGGAGCACCTCAGTTTGGATGGCATGTCTCAGACCCAGTCGCGAGCTGGCTCCACCTCCCCGCCCAACTTCAGCGCCGTCATACGCACCGGGCCGAACCAGATCAAACTGGTGCCCGCCACCAAGCTGCCGGCCCAGCCCGGGGCACACAACACCGAGGATGACTGGCATAAACTGCTGGATGGCCTGCCACGGATCAACGGAGGCTGCTACGAACGGAGCCCGCTGTGTAAGCCAAACAATACGCCCTCGGTGGCCAGCACCAGTACCCTGGAAACTGTGAAAAGTTCTATACCCGAATACTCGTCATCCGAGATGTTCACGTCAAACACGAACACTCTGGTGAACTCCGAATCAGACCTCAATGCGTTGGACAGGTCCATTGAGGTTTGTGAAAATGAAAATCAAAAAAAAAAACCGTCGACTGCGGAGACGTTACAAATGTTACAAAAGACAATTCCGCAAGTCCCAAACAGTTCTATGCCAAATCCAAAGCCACTATCGGAAGTGGTGCGTGGACACACCGACAGTGTGCCATGCATCGATCGAAGCCTAGAGGAAATCCCACAGCTGAACAATCAAAGAAATAAGTACAACTCAGCCTCGTCTTACCAACGACCGATCAGCATAAGTGTCTTTAAAAAACAGGACTCGTTGGAAAAGGCTCAAGCGGACGACGGTATGTTGGGTAAACGATACAGTGCCATAGATCAGGTCCCACACAAAAGCTGTGAATGTTAAATTATTTATGTTCATTATGTTGTGACAATTGTATTACCGAAATAACTATAACTATATATGTGAGACACGCCAATTGATTTTGTATCTAAGCACATGTGCAATATCGGATGAAAAATATTTACAAAATTTATAATATTTTCCGTAAATGACGTCCAAAGGTGACAATATTTTCTTAGCAAATGCGGAATATAATTCCACACTTGCTATGAAAATGTTGTCACCTTTCGACGTCACTTACGGAAAATATAACGGTTTCTGTAAATATATTTCCTGAAAAATCGCACACATTCTTGGGTACAAAATCACAGCCAATCGTCAGCCAAACATTGGCTCATAATCTGACTGTCAGTAGGGACGGGCCATGGCTGGAGGGACATGGCATGGGACTTCAATACTGGAGGCTGCGAGTTCAATCCTCACCCTAGGTGTGAAAAATACTTAAATAGCATTACCATCCCACTTGTCTGTCAGATGAGACTTTAAAACTGTTGTCCCGTCTTTATATGACCTTGGCTCTTGCTGGGACGTTAAACTCCTTCACTTACTGTCGGTGTACAAGCTGATCTGGATCTATTACTGAGGTCAATGTTGTAAGGTCCTATTTGTCACACATCCATCCAAATATGTGACATGCCATGTGATTTTGTACCTTCGGACATCTGCGTAATTTCATGAAATTCGTTTGCAAGATTTACAAAATTTCCGTAAGTGGTGTCAAAAGTTGACAATTTTTTTTGACTTTTTTCTTTAATTTTTAAAAAATATTGTAAACTTGTCAACGTATTGAATGAAATTACGCAGATGTCCGAAGGTACAAAGTCACATGGCGTGTCTCGTATAAATAACTGTGCTAGATAAACTACTAATTGTCTCGTAACCACTATATATTTGCTCATTCTATGGCATAAACATTGTCTCGTAAATCGAATACAACACTAGCTACCACACTACCAAACTCTTGTGCTTGCAAACAGTGTAGATCCAGATGAGCCGGCTCGTAACGAGCCGTCTCATCAGGATCTACACTTTTGCTAGTTTCTTTGGATATCAAGTTTAAGCTTGGTTCGAAACTACCGTAATAACCCAATATATTTGGACACGATTTATTATGGGAAACACACATTTAGGTATGGTTTATCACAGCAGGGAATGTCCAAATATTGTTGTACCGCGACATGTTCATCACAATAACTACGTATTTGAGCGCAGTTTGTTTTGTAACTTTGTTGACCTTGCAGTTTGACCTTGCATGTCGGGATCGACTATTTAAGTCCCCATCCGATAAGACTAGGGTAGCACAAGGACATGCCGAATTGGCCACTGGCAGTGGGTCGAGGTGGGAATCGATCTCCGGATCTGCTGTCCGACACTCTACCTACTGAGCTAATCTGGCTACCTGCAATTTGTTTCGGGAAACCCATATTTTATAGGGGTTTCCCAAAACGTATTAAGTCCGAATATTTAGGGTTATTTCAGTAATATGAATTCCTCGCGTGATAAACTTTACATCAAATGACAGGTATTCTCTGTTTATCACATAGACAACCAGTAACCGATTTCACCAAAATTGTAAAGTGTACTTTGAGGGAGTAATCATTTATTTTTCCCGAAATGCATTATTTCATATAGAACTAACGACTGCATATATTTGATGATTAAACGTATGCAGAATTATTATACTGAATTTATTACATTATCACAGCCAAAATGGCTCTGATAATGTAATAAATTCAGTATAATAAAAAATAATAAATTTATCCTTAATTTCTCCCTCAAAGTGTACTTAGCAAGATAATTATACTTTACAATTTTGGTGAAATAGGCTACAGATATTGTCGAGAAGCTATTGTAATTGTTTCACTACGAGGCTTGTGCAATATCACAATATTCTTGGGAGAGATTTGACTACCGTATTTCGCTGTGTTTTGCGCGCACTGGTGTTCAACACGCATCTATATTTTGGGGGGAAAACAAATAGTGGACACTTGTCAAAAAATCGATATTTCCGTTTCCGGGTAAATGTTGAAATCAGTTGGAAAAAATGTTTGAAATTTATCTACCTACCTATAAGGCACATGGTGACTTCTGGATTAAAAATGCGGGTGAAAAAGTGTGTGCAATACACTGTGAAATACAGTATACGGGACCTGTCATGACAAGAATGGACTTAATGAGTGTACAACCAGAGTTCTGAATGTAAATGCTTGGATTAACGACGGCACTGGCTCGATGACCTTGCATGTCGTCTCCCAAGAAGGGGGAGAAAGGAAGGAGGTGGATACCTTGGAAACCGGCAGCAGGGGGCCTAGCTCTTATTAGAATAGTTCCCTCTGGTTCTTTTAATGTGCCTTCAAATCTGATACATGGGACCACTTTTTAAAGTCCCCATCCGAAATGACTAGTAGAGCAGGAAATACAAAGTATCTCGGAGTTCCGACAAATCAGGCTCTGTATTTGTAGCCGTACTATCAATTTTAGTGAATACATACATACAAATATTAGCATTATTTTGTTCTAGATGTACGTTCACCACACATTTTATTGCATTTATTGTGCTTAAGATTTTATTTTAATACAGTTTATTATTTATTGATTATTACACAAAATTATTTTTTCAGTGATCTCATTATTTTATGTTGCATTCATATCAGTTAACCCATTTCAGCCTAAGGATACTATGATTTTTGTTGAAAAAATCTCATTATTTTTGTTCATTCATCGATAAAGGTATATGTTGTTACCACTCATTTGAACCGTCTCGTCGAGACGGTTCAAATGAGTGGTTACAACATATACTTTCGAAAGGAAATAAAGAAAATAGGGATATTTTTCTCTCTAAAGGCTCATACTACTATAGGTGTATCCCGTCTGTAATAGGTTAAAAGAGTTGTTTCATTTTAATTTCAGTCACTATGCGTTGCAGCTATATTTGCACGGTTTACCTAAATATTTTAATTTCATTTACAATTGCTGCCATATATGAGACGAGCCGTGTGATTTTGTACCTAAGAAAACGTGTGATTTTTCATGAAAAATATTTGCTGCGATATTTTTCTGTAAATGATGTGTGAAGTTGACGAAATTCTATTCTGCATTTGCTGTGGACATTTGGTCAACTTTCTACGTCATTTTCGGAAGATATCGTAAATTTTGTAAATATTTTTCATGAGATATTGCACATGTTCTTAGGTACAAAATCACATGGCGTGTCGCATATTTATAATCATTATTTATCATATTTTAGTTTCATTCACAATATTGTTGAGTTCTGTTGACTGTATTTGTGACGACGTTTACTGACATTAGTTAGTTTGTTTCACAATATTGTTCTGTTCTGTTTCTGCTGTATTTGTGACGACGTTTTCTGACATGTTTTAGTTTGTTTTACAATATTGTTGGATTCTGCAATCACAATCGAAAATTGTAATTTTTTATCGCCAATTGTTTATTTTTATCCTATTGGTTATTTTTTTTTTTTTTGAAGTGGCGATTTTGTTATTTTCCCCAGCGGAATCTCTGTATTACACGTACAAAAACAAAAATATGCGCATGCAGTATTTGTTCAATGATAAAGTGTTCAACGTCACATTCTATTGTTTGTTTGTAATGTGCCATGTTGTGCACTGCTCAGTATGTCAGCCCGAATGTTGTGATGCTGAACTTGGCTATCTGCGCCATGGCTGATTGTTACCGCTGTTTAAATTTTTTCGTCTGCTGTTTATTTTTTAATTTACATTTTTCTCAACAAAAACATGGTATTGCAGCACTTTAGAATCATTTCCAATGGAAATGATTCTAAAGTGCGGCCAAACCATGTTTTTATTTTAAAAAAATACAAAAAATTAAATAACAGCAGACGACAATTTTCGTTTCCCGCCTTCTAAGGGTTATTTATACATGTGCCTTTATCTATGTTTTTACACATGCAGGGAGTAGATCTGATCGCTCGTGCGCATTCTTGGTTAGTGCATTCATTCAGTTTATCGTATTTATTCTAATAGTAGCCCCCTCTCTAATAGTAGCCCCCTCTCTAATAGTAGCCCCCTCTCTAATAGTAGCCCCCCTCCCATATTTTCAGTTATTTTCACATTGTATAGTCAAATATTTTTTCGTCTGCTGTTTATTTTTATGCCACCGGGTTTCGAAGAAACGGGTGGCATATAGTGTTTGGACCGTCCGTCCGTCCGTCCGTCCGTCCGGGCACACATTAGGGTACTTATGTGGCTAGCCCCACAGGGTTATGGACTTGTTAAAGGATAGGGTTGGTTATAATTAGCCACCTAAAAAATCGTTTTATGTGCTAAAAAATCGTTTTATGTGGCTAATATTTAACATGTGATAAGCCACATAAGTACCCTAATGTAAGAACGTCCGTCCGCCCGCCCCCCCGCCCGCCCGCCCATCCGTCCGTCCGTCCGTCCGTCTGTCACATTTTTTGGTTAACCACTTTGTCACAGTTTCTCAAATATGCTGCAGGTGGCATCCGCGTTCGACAGACGCATTTCTTGTTTAATTTACATTTTTCTCAACAAAAACATGGTATTGCATCACTTTAGAATCATTTCCAATGGAAATGATTCTAAAGTGCGGCCAAACCATGTTTTTATTGAGAAAAAATGCAAACAATTAAATAACAGCAGACGACAATTTTCGTTTCCCGCTTTCTAAGGGTTATTTATACATGTGCCTTCGTGTATGTTTTGACAAATGTAGGGAGTAGATCTGATCGCTCGTGCGTATTCTCGGTTAGTGTATACATTCAGTTTATTGTATTGATTCCAATTATAAAAGTAGTAAGATTACTGATCCTACTGCTTTTGGGAGGGGGCCAAGTGATTCTGGTGTGGCGAGGACCTGGCATCAGATCAGGATTATTCTGATTTCAGGGCTGAATATATAGTTTTTATTGTAAATATTCAGTTCTGATTTTGGGAATTTCCTCCCATTTGTACATGTACTTGAACTTATACATGTACTTGTACAGATAATATATGGGATTTAGTACTGAACCCATTGACCCGGCCTTAAATGACCGTAGCTGTTGATAGGCCGTTAAACTCCAACAAACAAACAAATAAATACATAGCCCGGGGGGTGTTTATTAGGATAAATACGGTATTCATTTATGAAATATTTGTTTGTATAATTATTATTTTCATCAAATACACGTAATTCAACTGTCATTTTTGTCAAGTATGTGATTATTTCCCAGATACGCGAGATGTTTGTAAATTTCAAAATGAGGCACAGCGTGTACCACATGTTTTTAGGATTTACAAATGTCGATGGAAATAAATCTAGTATTTCAAAATAATGTTACAGTATATATTACACGTACCGAGTAATCGTGATATTGTGACTGTGAATTTTACAATGATATGGTTATAATTATCTAGAATTAACAAATAACCCCCCCCTCCCCCATTTGTACATGTACTTGAATGGAATGGAATGGTTCTTAATGGCCGGCCCATCAACACATTTAGGGCCAAGCAATGTAGATGAAGAATAAAAAATAAAAATTGTACTTGTACTTGTACAGGTAATCTTTGGGATTTAATACTAAACCCATTGACCTGGCTTTAAATGACCTTAGCTGTTGATAGGCCGTTAAACCCCAACAAACAAACAAACAAACATTTATTTTTCGTATTCAGAATACCTATGCTTATTAATTTTAACTAAGATGCATCTGTAATACTCTGTCATACTCAAACAACACTATTCTCTTTCAAGTGGTGTTCAAAGCAGATATACTTTTAACCCTTACTACGCTGAATTAAATGCTGTCGTCTGCTGGAAATGTTTTATTTTCAATATTTCTCGACAAAAACATGGTTTTGACAGCACATGAGAATCGTCTCCACTGGAGACGATTCTCATGTGCTGTCAAAACCAGTTTTTGTTAAGAATTAAAGCAAAAATGAAAAACAGCAGACGGCAATTTCTGTCAACAGCGTAGGAAGGGTTAACAGATTATATAATTTCTACCAGTATTTTGTATATACATGTAGTTTCAGAATTGTGTTTCACATTCAGAAAACAAAAAAAATAATGTGAAGAAACAATTGTTTATTTTCTGTATTTCTGTCTGATGGTCTCCAGTTGGTGTAGTTGTTGACACAGACATCGCCAAACATGATACACATCATGACCTGGCACCAGTAGCCGATTGCATCAAAATTGCAAAGTATACTTTGAGGGAGAAATTTTCAATTTTAGGATAAATTTATTAATTATTATTATACTGAATTTTTTACATTATCAGGCTGTGATAATGTAATAAAGTCAGTATAATAATTCTGAATACTTTTAATCATCAAATATATGCAGTTGTTAGTTTTATATGAAATAATGCATTTCAGGAAAAATAAATGATTACTCTCTCGAAGTATACTTTGCAACGTTGGTGAAATTTGGCTGTGTAATTTTGTTGGAATCTAAGAAAATACACGAAAGTCATTATTTAAAACCAGGGCCCGGTTGTTCAAAACACCAGTTAGCTTAACGGACTGTTAAATCCTTAACGGACTGTTAAATCCTTAACTGAATGGTTAAAATCTCTGTTAAAACAGAGATTTTAACCATTCAGTTAAGGATTTAACAGTCCGTTAAGCTAACGGATGTTTTGAGCAACCGGGCCCAGTTTAATATCTTGGAATTACTAGGGAGTGAATGAGATTGTGAGAATTTGTCCTCAATACATGTGAATATCCAACAATATTTATTTTTAAGTCCTTCTGTTTGGACTTCAACTACTATCTGTTCAACGTTTTTCTGCCGACAAACCTCTGGCTATCAAACACTTTAAATCTAAAAAATATTTAAATGCAGTTTTTTCATCAATAACCAAAAAATTCACGATCCCCAAAAAACGTTATTTGATGAAATTCCATCGATTTTCCTATGTGAATTTAACATGAGGGCTAAAAATAGATTTATTTTTAATTGTGGACCGATTTTCAAAATCTAACTTTTGTTTTCTTAGTTAATTCATTTCCAAGCTATCTAGCCATATTTCGGAGTCAATTTCCAATTGTTTTTGTTTTTCGAACCTCATTGTCTCTCTTTATCTCCTTCTTTCCTTATGGGAATTTATCCCATAGGAAAATAGTTTTTTCGCAATAAAATCATTATTTGATTGGGGAGTGTGACTTTTTTGTTATTGATGACAAAGTACTTACCTTTAGATATTTCTGAGATTTAATGTGTTTAACAGCCAAAGGTTCGTCGGCAGCAAAACGTGCAACAGACAGTAGTTTATTTCCTGATATATTCTCAAAACCAAAACAGCTATGAGAGCACTGATAAATTCGAAAAACACATTTACGAGAATTTATCATGGATATAACCTTGTAAACGGCCAAAATACTGGCTGAAGGCCTTCGGACCTTCAGCCAGTATTTTGGCCGTTTACAAGTGTGACATTTGTAGATGATACCTGGATAAAATCTCAAAATAGTCATTCATCCTTGACATACAATGTTGCCAGCCGGTGGCCGTTTGTATATAGCCCACATCGAGTATATAGCATACATGTAGTAGCAAGCACAGTATTGTATTGTATGTACAGTTACACGGATTAGCACGTGCCGTCTCCGATATTTATACATTATCGTGCCACTCGCAAAGTTCTCTGTGTGTGTGAAAGAGATAGCTGGTATCTCTTATCATTGTGCTGTACAGCTACAATCTCGTGTATATATAATATATATATTAAAATTGTAGATTGTCTAAGTGCAAGTATAATATATAAATAAAGTAATAACTCTAAGTTACAGGTTTCATGACTTATTTAATACTTATTAGCGTAAACCTTAAACCCTACCGGTTTTGTTAAGACTCTTCAAGGGTATTAAGTATTATGTGTCACATAATACTTAATACCTCTGAAGAGTGTAACCGGTAGGGTTTAAGGTTATTACTTTCTTTATATATACATGTATATATATATAGACATACATGTATATGGAATGATGCTGTTTGAATACATTTGTATACAACTTCTTTAAATCATATATATTTTTTCTGTAAATATTCAGTTCTGATTTTGGGATTTAACCACCATCACAATGGCTAACATAAAATATTCGACTCCGTTAACTCATCCTAAAATGACCTTATTAATATAATTTAATATATTGATGGTATAAAATGCCTCGTAGAATCGTGACCAAAATCTAGTTTTGTTCTGGTGGTGTGTAGAATTGAAAATACTTAATAATATTTAACACAAATCAAGTCACCATATTAACCCTTAGACCGCTATCTTAATTTTTTTATCGTCTGCTGTTTATTTTCTATTTTCCATTTTTATCATCAAAAACATGCTTTGAAAGCATTTTATAATAATTTACAACATGCTTTGACAGCACTTCAGTATCATTTCCATTGGAAATTATTCTGAAGTGCTGTCAAACCATGTTTTTATTGAGAAATAAGGCAAGATATAAAAGCAACAGTAGACGAGAATTGTTGTTAACAAATGTATTCACGTGTCTTTCCAACCTGTGAACAAGGCGTCACCTACTGGAGTTACAAGGGACTTGGCAATGTTCGGTTATTGCTATAAAACGTATTGTGTTTGTTTCACACACAGAGCCCCTATGCGGGTCTGGATCAAGTACTACCATAAACCAATAACATGTTCAAATAAACAATTAAAACAAGCATCTGGTTTCTCCATTTCTTACCAAACTTGGTGTATCAGTTGATAATATGCATTAGGCCCGCCGTGGGTGGTGGTCGGGCGAATGAGACGGCGTAAATTAACGGTATGACTTCCTCCTTATAGGACTCGCGATTTGCCTGGTTTGGCCCTCAGGTACGTTATATTTGGCTCTTTAGTTACCTGGGAGTTGAATTGGGTTATTGCCCATTATAAAAGTAGTAAGATTATTACTGATCCTACTGTTTTTGGGAGGGGCCAAGTGATTCTGGTGTGGCGAGGACCTGGCATCAGATCAGGATTATTCTGATTTCAGGGCTGAATATATAGTTTTGTTATTGTAAATATTCAGTTCTGATTTTGGGATTTTCCCCCCATTTGTACATGTACTTGAACATGTATATGTACTTGTACAGGTAATATATGGGATTTAGTACTAAACCCATTGACCCGGCCGTAAATGACCTTCGCTGTTGATAGGCCGTTAAACCCCAACAAATAAACAAACAAACATTAGGCCCGCCTCTGTTTATTATTATCTCCCTTGTCTTTTCTCAAGATAACACGATATTGATTGTGAAAATATTAGTCATATATCGATGGTCTAGTAACATAAGGTCGTAACTGCTATGCAAAGCATAGCAGTTACAACCTTATGTTACTAGACCATCGATATGACATTGTGGGTGGTTGGTTGGGAGCAGGCGAAGGGTAAATATAACAATGAGATTAGTCCTTACCCAGACTCCCGATATTCCTGGTTTGGCCCTAAGGTACATTATTTGGTTTCAGTGTTACTTGAGAGTTGAATCTGGTTATACACGTTATATAAGTAGTAAGATTAGTACTGATCCTATTATTTTTATGGAGTGGGGCTGAGTGACTGATGTGGTGAGGACCTGGTACCAGATCAGGTTATTCGATAGCACGGCCTAAAATGACCGTAGCTGTTGTTAAGTCATTTACACCATTAAATAAATAAATAAATTGTCAATAATCCTCTTTTTGTTGTGGTATATGAGACACGCCATGTGATTTTGTACCTAATATAGGAATGGATGGCCTTTTTGTGAAATTTATCGGGGTATACACTTGGAAAAGTCGCGGGAATACTGGACGAAGCCCGGAAGGCCTCGTCCAGTATTCCTGCGACTTTTCCAAGTTTATATCCCCGATAAATTCCACAAAAAGGCCATTCATTCCTTATAATTCCAGCATTTGAAATAAATTCATCAAGAAAATGTTGTTTATTTTCCGTTTTTTGAAGAATTATTTTAACTGCGCATCACGGTTACGGAAAGTAGTTTGGCGTGGGAGTTTACTGGGATATAAATTTTGGACAGAGACTTGCTACGGGCCAATCAAATGTTAGGGAATTGTGTAAATATTTTTGTGCTGGAATTATAAAATCTACAATACTTTCGTAAATGAAAAAGTTTGACGCCATTTACAGAAAATTTACAGTTTCTGTAAATATATTCCATGAAAAATCACACATGTTTTTAGGTACAAAATCACATGGCGGGTCTGGTAATTTAAAGCAAGTGCACTAGTTTGTTGACATGAGCGACAAATACATTGGCATATTTATACAGTATTCATGTATACTGAATTACATTAAACATACAACTACCATAATAGCCTGAATATTCGGACACAATTTGCTTTGGGAAGCCCGTATTAAATATTAGCACGCTCACTGTTTTAGGGAAAACATAGACTTTATGTGTTTCACCAAATAAATGGTGTCCAATATTTATGGTATGCTGAATTACATTAAGAATACAACTATATACTACCAAGTCCACATGTATAAAGCCACTATAGGTTTCACAACACAAGTTCCAGGCACAAAACACGGATTGTCTAATACATTGGAATTATAAACTTTACCTTAAAGGTACATGCCTACTCAGTAGGCACAAACTGTTCTTTATAGAAATTAAATAAGTGTATAATTGTGTCACTATTCCACCAGTTCTAAACATTACGAGTGCCCGCTATACAGATATAATCATTTAGTAATCCTTATTTTACTGACAGTGACGCGCGGTGGTATCAGCTATTTTCATATGCAAATTAGGCATGATAAATTTTAATTATTTATACTACCGGTAATTAAATGCGTCTCTTGAAAAAATCATATTTTCAACAGATTATAAAGTATGATCATTGCACATCAAAAAATAAATACAGAGAATAAATAGTAATGTCCGTTAACATTTTAAGGAAACACAGTTACCGCCCCTGATATCAGTGTGGAAATTTATGTCTGTTATAAAATGTATAATAATGCCAATCAATTTTGCGGTAATGCAGGGATTCCGCTGGTGATCGCCACTTTCGCAATTGGCGATAAAAATAAACAATTGGCGATAAAAAATTACAATTTTTGAGGAGAAAAAAAATTGTTTGTTTATTTTTATCCTATTGGTTGGTTATTAATTTATTTATTTTTGAAGTGGCGATTTTTTTATTTTCCCCAGCGGAATCCCTGTAATGGTGAATGAATGTTTATTTTGCCAGAAAATGTCTCAGATGATATCTCTGATATAAAGAACATGTGCCTACTGAGTGGGCATGTACCTTTAACTGGCAAATGCATGTAAATATATACAAAGTCTCTGTATTTACGACATTATTGCTTTTTGAATATGTAAGCTCTTCTTATTTGTTTGTACTTTGTACAACCAAGTTTTCACTGTCAATATTCACAATTTTTATTTCAGTATTGTAAAACAGTACTTGAGCTATGCACAAATAGAGAATAGTAGGTTAGTGCTGTGAATGGGAACAAATATCTGGCAATGCTCAGGAAACGTGATGGGCGAGGCTCTACCGAGCACATACCGTTTCCGTGCCGCGCCAGATATTTTTTCCCATTCAAGGCACTAACCTACTATTCTATTTATCCCGTCAACACTACAAATAGCTTTAAAATGCAAAAATATAACCACAGCACCACCCATATTCATACGCAGTGATTAGGTCATATTGACAGGATATCAATAAAGTTTCACGGCACCGTGTTTCACGGCACATACGCGCTGTGTTGACGGGATAAAGTATGATATGTGGTTATGACTGGAAAAAATGGGGCTTATGGGTTTTATGGCCTGTGTAGCTCCCGATCACATCACACACTACTGTTGCCTGATAATGATCTACATTGTGTGTTAGAAGCGTGGCGGGTGTTTCATTGATAAAATCGAGAATAGTGAAGATCCTGAGCCGCCTGTGCGGATGGATGCATAGTCTGATCTGGACTTACACTGGTCACAAACCCATAGCCCCATTTCTCCAGTCACAGCCACACATATGTGAATATACAACACATGTCGTAATAACATGATCATAATTTTAATATCACCAAACCTATCATTATTTGTGGCTGTGATTGGAGAAATGGTGCTTATGGGTTTTGCGACCCGTGTAGATCCAGATCAGCCTGTGCATCCGCACAGTAACGGACCGAGGTTTATAAATACATTAAATATACCTAAAAGCATTAATAATTGAAAACAAATAAGTTAAAAAATAATTCTTTACTGTGTATAGGAGGGAGGGAGTAAAGAATTTGTTTAGCTTATTTTTTTTCCACTTATTAATGCTTTTAGGTATATTTAATGTATTTATAGACCTCGGTCCGTTACTTCAACCTGTAATCCACTTTTTTATAACCAAGGATGTCAGTTTGAAATGTACTATGTGACATCACAATCCAAGATGGCCACCATCGGTCTGCAGTCAAGTGCAGTCTGATCTTCGACTGGTTGAACATATTATATATATATATACTAAATTGAACGTCTAATCTGAAGTATATGGCTAGATCATGCCTGTGCACGCCTGCCAAGCGATCCTTACAATGCTGAATTAAATTTTGTCGTCTGCTGTTTATTTTTTATTCCATTTTTCTCATAAAAAAAACATGGATTGACAGCACTTTAGAAAACATTTTCAATGGAAATGATTCTAAAATACAGTCAATCCATGTTTTTATTGAGAAAGAAGACCCGATATTAAACGACAGCAGACGATAATTTCGGTTCCCGCCTTTTAAGTTTTATTGAGGCCTGTTTCACTGTCAGAGGTACATGAATATAAGCATACGCTACAATATACTAAGTAAGCAAGGCAACAGGTGGCAATGTGATGAGATTAATCGTGATGCACGAGAAATATATTAACCCTTAGAATGCGGGAAACGTAAATAGTCGTCTGCTGTTGTTTTATATTTTATCTTATTTCTAAAAAAAAAATGATTTGACAGCTCTTTAGAATCATTTCCATTGGAAATGATTCTAAAGAGTTGTCAAAACATGTTTTTTATAAGAAAAATGGGAAATAAAAAAAAACAACAGACGAAAAAAATGAATTTACAATTGTAAGGGTTAATGTAGGGTGTCTATGTAGATACAAATGTACATAGTTTTAATGTGTTATTCAGTATACATGTGAATAGTATCACATCGTTTATATGTATATATATATATAGTTGTGAACAGTAACTCTTGCAATCTACTTCCATGCCGTCCGTAGCCATATGAGACGGTATGGGAGTAGATTGCAAGAGATCCTGGGCACGTTTCACTCAATTTTGTATGACTAAGAAGTGCAAAGCGAAAATATACAACAAAGCTTCATTAGTAGCCGATTTTGAGCACTCTTTGTTGGATTTGCTACATGTATGTGAAACGTGGTAGCATTAATGAACCACGTTACTGTGTTGCGTGCATTTATGAACATCTCTGTAGGAACATTTTTATCGTACAAAGTTTAGTGAAACGGGCCCCCTGTTCGCAACTACATGTAATATCTATATTTATAGTTGCATGGGCTGCACTCAATGCAAATTGTAAATTTATTTGCCACATTTCAAAATGCTTTTATCGCACATATCACCATGCAATGAAAAATATTCTCAAATTATTGCCCAGAAATAATATGTCTTATTTTGTTAGGGATAAATGTTTACTGAACATTGTAGGGTGCGACACAGAAGCACATGCTTGTCTGGCCAATGACCATAGTGGCCATACGCAATGTAATGTAGTGTATACATGTACATGAGATACAAGTACATGATTGTCTGGACAGAGGCACTTTGTGTTATGAACGACAGTACCCTCTTTAAATCATACCTAGTTTTACTTGGAGTACATTTGTGTAGGATTTTAACCCTTACAATGCTGAATTAAATTTTGTCGTCTGCTGCTAATTTTTTACTTACAACTTTTCTCTACAAAAACATGGTTTTACAGCAGTTTAGAATCATTTCCAATGGAAATGATTCTAAATTGCTGTCAGACCATGTTTTAATTAACAAGAAAGATAAAATATGAAACAACAGCAGACGACAATTTTCGTTTCCAGCATTGTAAGGGTTAAATAGTTATTAGTTTGACATTGCATGTTATAAGTATCACGGCGGCTCGTCGTTCATACCACAAAGCGACTGTGCATCTGGAATGAATATTTGACACACTCCGCACTACAGTACATGTGTTTGGTAGTCTAGTAGTAGAACTTTGCTTCCGACTCGGCCAGGTCAGCGAACAAACCTTTCACCTCTTGTATATCCGATGCCTTAAACGTTTTCAGGAACTCCGATACTTCATGGACACACTGCTGTTCCATTCCACGCATGGTTGAACACAACTTGTTGCCGGCGTCTGTGCCAGACTCCATTAGGCCCCGCCCCTTCTCGTGTGCCTTGTATAGGGCATGGCGTCGGTCCACCGACGTCTGGAACGTCGCGCGAACCCGATCACCGAACGCTGGCGACCGCGTCCAGTTCCCGATGTTTACGCTGTCACAGAATATGAACGGTTTGAATACAGAGATACTGGTATTGGGTGTTGCCGTGAACCAATGGCAGGCCGGGATACAGGAAGTGGGCGGAGCTAGCACAGACACCTGACTGCCCACTGTGAACAGCTCTCCAATGAAATTTATGCTACTGGCTTCATCTCTCAGGAAAGAGAACATGTGATCCACAGCTATTTTACCTACAAAGAGAAAAAGTGAAAGTGAATGGGTTTAACGTCTCAGCAACAGCTAAGGTCGTGGAGGCGGGACCACAATTTAATGTCTCATCCGACTGACCAATGTGATGGAAATACTATATATATATATATATAAGTATTTTTCACGCCTATTGAGAGGATTGAACTCGACCTCCAGTATTGAAATCCAATGTCATATCCACTAGGCCATGCCCCATACCTCCTACAAAGGGAACATTATTTCAAGAAACATTTGTGACCAGTCATGAAAACAAGGGCGTATTGTGTTTTTGACCAGTGTAGCTCCTGATCAGGAAGCACTCTTATTCGTAGTACTATATCAGAGGCATCGGAACAGGTCCGGCGACTGCCGGGTCAATAATTTTGACATATTTGTAATTCATGTATAAAAAAAACGGAATGTAAATATTTTTCTGCATTTTTTCTCATTTCTCATCAAAAGTGTATGTTGTAACCACTCAGTTGAACCGTCTCGGCGAGACGGTTCAACTGAGTGGTAACAACATACACTTTGGGTGGGTGGCGGGGGCACCCAGTGGATTTGCTGGACCAATATTTTGATGCTTTATGTGCCCCTGTATATCATCTAAAACATAAAGTAGTGCAACATATCGATATTCTCATGGTGGCCATCTTGAATTTTTGCAAATATCAAAATTATCATACATGTATTTATAACTGTTAACTCTTAGACTGCTATCTTAATTTTTTTGTCGTCTGCTGGTTATTTTCTATTTTCCATTTTTATCATCAAAAACATGATTAGAATAATTTACAACATAAGTGCTGTCAAACCATGTTGTTATTGAGAGATAAGGCAATATATAAAAGCAACAGCAGACGACAATCTAAGGGTTAATATTTTTTGGTAAATGACACCCTAGCCTGTACTGATTAATCCAAAAGTAAATCACAATGTAACTGTATTATAACATGGTCGTATTTTATTTACGTGGTAGGTCGGTGAACGCGATGGTGTAAATTAACGGTGGGGTTCCCCCTTATATGAATCACGATTTGCCTCGTTTGCCCCTCGGGTTATAAAAGAATGGAGTTTTTTTTCTAGAAAGTATGAAAATTGTTTGCAAAAAGTGTAGATCCTGATGAGACGGCTCGTTACGAGCCGGCTCATCTGGGTCTACGCTGTTTGCAAACACTGCTAAAGAGGTATGTAGTGTTAAATGGGTTAATACTGTATTTGCCGTTGTCTCTGAATAAAAACGTTTAATTGGCTGAGCCTGAGCGTGGCACAGGCTACACATACATTTAGTCGCCTCTTGCACCATCGTGCGACCGGCTGTAAGGCGATTGGTCGGCTGTTGAGACTCGGACAGGGATAACCCGGGGTACTCGGCAGAAAACGCACGCGCGAAGTCCAGGGGACCGTCGTCCGGTTTCCAGTAGCCAGCTGACTGCGCTTGCTCCTGTAGACCATCTGACGTCAGATCCGCGTCCGTGCCGATTGTCAAAATATTGGATGTTGTCAGCACACCGGCTGGAAAACAGACATTGGTTTATTATCGACAATGTTGTAATGGTCGACTGGGCATAGCATGGGCAAGGTCACTCGGTGTATGTTTAGAGGTCATACATTGTAAAGGTCGCATATAATGACCATGGTCAATCAGTGTACGTTTGGAGGTCATACATTGTAAAGCTCACATAGAATGGCCAAGGTCACTCAGTGTATGTTTGGAGGTCATACATTGTAAAGGTCACATGGAATGGCCAAGGTCACCCAGTGTATGGTTGGAGGTCATACATTGTAAAGGTCACATAGAATGACCACAGTCACTCGGTGTATTTTTGGAGGTCATACATTGTAAAGGTCACATAGTATGACCAAGGTCACTCGGTGCATGTTTGGAGGTCATACATTGTAAAGCTCGCAAAGAATGGCCACGATCACTCATTGTATGTTTGGAGGTCATACATTGTAAAGGTCCCATAGAATGTTCACGGTTACTCAGTGTACGTTTGGAGTTCATACATTGTAAAGCTCACATATAATGGCCAAGGTCACTCAGTGTATGTTTGGAGGTCATACATTGTAAAGGTCTCATATAATGGCCAAGGTCAATCAGTGTATGTTTGGAGGTCATACACTGTAAAGCTCACATAGAATGACCAAGGTCACTCAGTATATGTTTGGAGGACATATATTGTAAAGCTCACATAGAATGGCCAATGTTACTCAGTGTATGTTTGGAGGTCATACATTGTAAAGGTCACATAGAATGGCCAAGGTCACTCAGGTCATAGATTGTAAAGGTCACACAGAATGGCCAAGGTCACTCAATGTATGTTTGGAGGACATACATTGTAAAGCTCACATAGAATGGACAATGTTACTCCGTGTATGTTTGGAGGTCATATGTTTGGAGGTCATACATTGTAAAGCTCACATATAATGGCCAAGATCACTCAGTGTATGTTTGGATGTCATACATTGTAAAAGTCACATATCATGGCCAAGGTCACTCAGGTCGTACATTGTAGAGGTCACATAGAATGGCCAAGGTCACTCGGTGTATATTTGGAGTTCATACATTGTAAAGGTCACATATAATGGCCAAGGTAACTCAGTGTATGTTTGGAGGTCATACATTGTAAAGGTCCCATAGAATGGTCAAGGTCACTCGGTGGATGTTTGGAGTTCATACATTGTAAAGCTCACATATAATGGCCAAGGTCACTCATGTCATACATTGTAAAGGTCCTATAGAATGGTAAAGGTCACTCAGTGTATGTTTGGAGTTCATACATTGTAAAGCTCACATAGAATGGCCAAGGTCACTCAGTGTATGTTTGGAGGACATACATTGTAAAGCTCACATAGAATGGCCAATGTTACTCAGTGTATGTTTGGAGGACATACATTGTAAAGCTCACATAGAATGGCCAAGGTCATTCAGTGTATGTGTGGAGGTCATACATTGTAAATGTCACATAGAATGGCCAAGGTCACTCAATGTATGTTTGGAGGACATATATTGTAAAGCTCACATAGAATGGCCAATGTTACTCGGTGTATTTTTGGAGGTCATACATTGGAAAGCTCATAAATAATAGCCAAGATCACTCAGTGTATGTTTGGAGGTCATACATTGTAAAGGCCACATAGAATGGCCAATGTCACTCAGGTCATAGATTGTAAAGGTCACATAGAATGGCCAAGGTCACTCAGTGTATGTTTGGAGGACATACATTGTAAAGCTCACATAGAATGGACAATGTTACTCAGTGTATGTTTGGAGGTCATATGTTTGGAGGCCATACATTGTAAAACTGACATATAATGGCGAAGATCACTCAGTGTATGTTTGGAGGTCATACATTGTAAAGGTCCCATAGAATGGTCAAGGTCACTCATTGTATGTTAGGAGTTCATACATTGTAAAGCTCACATAGAATGGCCAAGGCCACTCGGTGTATTTTTGGAGGTCATACATTGTAAAGGTCACACATAATGGCCAAGGTCACTCATGTCATACATTGTAAAGGTCACATAGAATGGCCAAGGTCACTCAGTGTATCTTTGGAGGTCATACATTGTAAAGGTCCCATAGAATGGTCAAGGTCACTCAGTGTATGTTAGGAGTTCATACATTGTAAAGCTCACATAGAATGGTCAAGGTCACTCGGTGTATTTTTGGAGGTCATACATTGTAAAGGTCACACAGAATGGCCAAAGTCACTCATGTCATACATTGTAAAGGTCCCATAGAATGGTAAAGGCCACTCAGTGTATGTTTGGAGTTCATACATTGTAAAGCTCACATAGAATGGCCAAGGTCACTCAGTGTATGTTTGGAGGTCATACATTGTAAAGGTTACATAGAATGGCCAAGGTCACCCAGTGTATGTTTGGAGGTCATACATTGTAAAGCTCACATAGAATGACCAAGGTCACTCAGTGTATGTTTGGAGATCATACATTGTAAAGGTCGCATAGAATGGCCAAGGTCACTCAGTGTATGTTTGGAGCTCATACATTGTAATGGTCACATAGAATGGCCAAGGTCACCCAGTGTATGTTTGGAGGACATACATTGTAAAACTCACATCTAATGGCCAAGGTTACTTAGGGTATGTTTGGAGGTCATATGTTTGGAGGTCATACATTGTAAAGTTCACATATAATGGCCAAGATCACTCAGTGTAAGTTTGGAGGTCTTACATTGTAAAGGTCACATATAATTTCCAAGGTCACTCAGGTCATACATTGTAAAGGTCACATAGAATTTCCAATGTCACTCAGTGTATGTTTGGAGGACATACATTGTAAAGCTCACATACAATGGCCGAGGTTACTCAGTGTATGTTTGGAGGTCATACATTGTGAACGTCATTTATAATTGCCAAGGTCACTCAGTGTATGTTTGGAGGTCATACATTGTAAAGCTCACATATAATGGCCGATATCACTCAGTATATTTGAAGGTCATGCATTGTAAAGTTCACTTAGAATGGCCAAGGTCACTCAGTGTATGTTTGGAGGTCATACATTGTAAAGCTCACATATAATGGCCAATGTCACTCATGACGAAGGTGACACACAGTCTTGAACCACGGAATTGTTTTGTCTGGTACTCTATCTGTCTATAAACTAGTTTGCTAGCTCGTTAGAGAAAACAAGTCTGGTGACCAGTACAGCTTCTATGTATGGTGATGTGCTTATGTAATAAATATAATCTAACATTTGTGATGCTTTAATATGGTATTTATTAAACTCGTTGACTAATTTCATAAGAAATTAGTCAACGATTTTAATAAATATCATATGAAATCATCGCTCATGTAAGATTATCTATTTATATGACAATAAACTGAAGCAAGCCGAATCCCTGTGTGTTTAAAGGTCATACACATAAAATTAAATACACATAAAATTAAAGGCCATACACATAAAATGGTCGAGTATATTTGACGGTCATCCGTGGTCACGGTTACATATAATGACCAAAGTCACTTACGATATTTGGCATTCATTCATTGTCAAGGTAACACCAAAGGATGTATGTTTGAAGGTCAATGAATGTCATAAAACGGCCAAGGTCACTCACCTATTTCTGATATTATAGGTAGGTTATCCTGACATTTTTAGGTCAATGGTAAGAAGATAATTTGACAAAACATGGTTTATTGTCTTACTAGCGATTCTACAAATTGTAATCATTCTACAATTATCACATCTTTATGGAAGCGTCCTGGTGCCAATGCCATAATATGTGTATCTCCTAATTAGGAGTTACTATCTCCTAATTAGGAGACACAAATAGTATGGCATTGGCACCAGGACGCTTCCATACATCTTAGATACATTTTTTCGAGTTGAGTTTCTGCATTTACACAGCACATGGGCAATGTATGGACATGAGGATGTGATAACACAGTTAGATCACGTTCGTCCCCATGCTCGATCGATAATCCACTCGCTAAAACTCGCGTATTCTCTCCCCGTACTCGCGGACGAACCGTGATCTAACTGTGGCTACTTACACGTGTGTTGCTTGGCGGCCCAATGTTTTCCCGCCGTTTCTAGTAGCCACGCCCCCTGGTTGTCGCAGACTACGAACGAGTTGTGATAGGTCCACTGTCCGAAGTTGTGGTCCTCACAGCAGAGCCCGCCCTGCCCGTGGCTCGCTAGGAGGCCAGTTATAACGTCCAGCGCCTCGCGGGCACTCTTACCGCGTTCTAGGCCCAATCTGACAATAGATGGACACAAAATGCAAAATATATTTGTTTGGGACAAAACTCATGAAAATGTATGGAAAATATTTAACTGGAAGCTTCTTAGTCGATTCGTTCAGTAGCCTATTTCACCAACATTGCAAAGCATACGTATCTAGCAAAGTATACTTTGAGGGAGAAATTTTCAATTTAAGGATAAATTTATTAATTTTTATTATATTGAATTTATTACATTATCACAGCCATTTTGGCATTTTGGCTGTGATAATGTAATAAATTCAGTATAATAAGTCTGCATACTTGTAACCATCAAATATATGCAGTCGTTAGTTCTATATGAAATAATGCATTTCAGGAAAAATCAAAGGACTGAAAGTCCTGAAATCCTTCGCAGTTGCGACAAAAAGTATTCTCTCAAAGAGTCGTCACAGACTGGAATGCACTCCCTAGTGATTGTGTAAATTCGAATACACTAAATAGTTTCAAAAGTTCACTCAACTCCGCCTGGAAGAAGAGACCCAGCAAATTCAACACGTGAAAATATTGTACAGACATTTTAACCATGATTTAGTTGCTCTCCCCCCAGTTTCAAAGACAATTATCCAATTTGACGTCGCTAAAATAGGCCAGTACAAGCCTAGCTTACAAGAACCAAGGTTGAACCAAGGTAGGTAGAAAATAAAAAAAAAGTACTTGCCCAGGTCAAAAAGTTACTCGCCCAGTTTTTTTAAAAAATAAATAGCTATTTCCAGTTTTTGTAATGTTGCATCTTATTTATAAAAAAAAAAGCTTTTACATATGATCATTACCAAAACGTATGAGATATATTCACTATTATTGTTATTTATATTTTAAGTATTAAATGAACATAAACAAACAAATAGCAGCGAATTTGCTCAGAGGCTTGCACACTTCTTGTTTTCTATAAGCGTTGAGTGACATAGATTTAGTTTAATTTATAGTGGCTATGTTTGCATGCGCTGCGTGCTGCCTTAATTACTAAATTCAATGGTTTCGGACCCGGCGCGGACCGTTTCGTCCCAAGCCGTTATGTTCGGCGTCTGAAATGCGAGTTAACCCAACTGTATACGAGACGATATATGTAGCCGCGTATACACTAGTCTATACTCGCAGTCCTATTATTTGTTAGCCCGGCCGCGTAAAGCCGACAAATAATCCGTGAATTAAACTTGCCCGATATGGACCGTGTTCAAAATCGCTAGAGATTCTACCCGTAACCGTGTACATAGACACTGCTTGAATCTTACTTCCCGCAAATTGACGTAAACTGTAAACAACAAATGGTCGCTGAATTAATACCATTTGTTGGCCGTTATCGATGGAATTAATTGGCAATTTCTTCCAAAAAAAAAAATCCTGACCTAATCTTTCACTCGCCAAACTGGGCGAGTGCCTGTAGAAAGTACTCGACCGCCACAAAAAGCACTCGCCATGGCGAGCTGGGCGAGTGAAATTTCAACCCCTGAATTATTGTATCGATTCAGCTGCGCGAAATGACCTTGTCAATTTGCATAAACTGAAGCCATCACAGGCGCTCGGATTGTTCAACAAAAATAATAGAGTCGCATTTCATCACACTATCGGAGTATTTAATGATTATGATGCATGTTTTGTTGAACGGGTATATAATAAATAGGTTTTTGGATTTGTACGGAAATATATTTCGGCGTACTCGTTCGTTCGTTCGGCGGAACCTAAAATTATTCAAACTCTAAGACAATGTTTCCTTTGTGAAGTGTATCGTACTGCATTTTCTGTGTAACGTCATTATAGATTAGTTGATGTTTTAAGTAAAATGGACACTGATTAATAATATCGATGGCTCAAGATGATTATTTAAAGCATGCGGTATGTAACTGTCAAAAAACAATGTTTCTGTTTTAAATCATCATCATTTCGCTGTCCAATGTTGGATTTTATCGAGCCATTGACCTATGACTATGTAAACGATTCTGTAAGTTGTCGGCATAAAATGGCGGAAACTACTTTTCATGAGACACGAGGTTAATTGTATCAGTGCGCGTGAAAAATAATATACTCAAATTAATACATGTCAGTTTATATTATATTAAATCAGATAAACATTTTGTAATATAAATGTCGTACAGAAAAATTAACAACACATGTATTACATACACAATATAATGTTAGCTCACTATCAGAACTATTTTTTCATGGCGTATAACTACGTATAAATTACATGTGGAGCGGTCGATCATTGCGCTAAAAATATAACCTTCCTAACAAAATATTTATTATGAAACACGACAGTTAATATTTTATAAAATCACAAACTGTTTTTAAAAATATAACTGTAGCTGAAAAAAAATGTAGCTGGCCAAAAATGTGAGTGACACTTTCATAATGCACCGCTCGCTTTGGAACTCTTTCACGTGGCGTAGCTAGAATCATGAAGCATGAAGTACGTTCGTTGGTCGACAATTACTCATTTGCATAAATCATGTGAGGTCTCAAAAACCGTATAAGGACTATATCCAAGCAAATATGCTTGGATAATAAATGATTACTCTCTCAAAGTAAACTTTGCTAGTTAAGTATACTTTGCACTTTTGATGAAATCGGCTACAGGTCATTTTGTTCTCAAGTCAAATTGAGAACGAAATGATATAAGAAAGAATTGCTAGGTTACGCAATCACCTGCGTTACTCTTTCCCGAATTACCAACGTTTCTGAATATACATTGGCAATGCCAACACGCAATCAAGCAATTTGATTGCCTGAGCTGTAGCTCAGTCTCAGCCAATCAAGCTGCTTGATTTCAACCGCAGTATTCAAGTATTTTGAAATATAGAACTTTATACATATTGGCAAGATTAGCACAGGCGGCAGTGTATCAATTAGTGCAAAAATGCTCTTACCATTTTAAGTTCACTAACATGCACACTGCGGATCCAATGTAACCTGACCTTTCTGTCTGCAACGCTTTATATTCAATGCAAACAGTATATTATATTTGGCGGTGGGTCACTTACGACGATTGCAACCAACAAATGTATCCCCCGGACCAGGGTCTACACTGATTGTTATTCAGTAACCAAATATTACAAGTAAATAAAATGATCAGTGCCACGAGGTCAGTCTATCCGCCGGCTGCTAATGTAAGCACTGTATGTTTATTGCATAAAGCAATTATTCCTGTAAATGTGCCGCCAGACAGACCGTTATTACTATACCCACCAACAAAAGAAACGCACACCCTTATCTTTACCAATAGGAGTATACTCGTGTGTATTAATGTATTAAATGACGACGTCCAAGGTGCATGATCACGTGATTACAACAACAACAACGTCGCCCACTCCAAAGTAAGTATTATTTGATATTTTCCTTAATATGCAACTGATTTTGATGAAATATGGCGCAGCAAACGCGTCTTCATGAGCTGCATTTGGTGGTCTAGGGAGTTTGGCACAGACTTATGTCGTTTTTGCGAAGAATCGATTTCCGTGTCGGAGACACGGAAATCGATTCTTCGCAAAAACGACAGAAGTTTGGGCGATAATAAAGAGACCACCAAATGCAGCTTAACAAGACGCGTTTGATGCGCCATAAGTTACATAAAAAATCCGTTACGTAATAAGGACACTATACAAGAATACGTACTTTGAATCGGTACTTGTTGGTGTTGTTAGTACCACGTGAGCATACACCTTGACGTTGCTTACGTCAAATTGAACATCTTATTTGTTTGTTTTCAATTCATTTTAAGAAACCTGCATTTCATCTTTCCAGTACAACCACAACATTTTACCGATGTTTCGCTTTTCATGTTGCGGCTGTTTGAATTCTCAATGAAACGCGTTTATTTTCAACGGCAAAAAGTAGAAAGGTGAAAAGTTGATATCACGAAAAGGCGAAAATTCGATGTGCGGTTTCGTGTTCTTGCGAATCGGCTTTTACAAAGTCGCAACTTAAAAATTCAAATAAAATCGTGTTTTCGTGTTTCGACTTTTTAAAATGAGAACTCGCGATGGAGGCGGTCATTCACCGTAGAATGATGATTTGTTGAAGGTTCCCAAACGAAAGAAACAAAAACGAATGGAAAACGAAGTGGAAACGATCATTTCGTACAACGATACACGAAATCGATAACAATTGAAACGCCTATTGTATTTCAACGCATGCCGTGTCTTTTTTTTCAACACATGTCGTGTCGTTTACACATGGTTTACGTTTTTTAATCAGAAAACTATAACGAAAACATCGTTTGCTAATTATAAAAACGAAAACGATGTCAAACGATATGTAAACGATAGACAATCGTTCGTTTATGGAACCAGGAACAAATACTGACTGTACGCGTTTCTTTTTTTTCTTTTTTTATTCATTCCGTGTATATTGCAATTATTGTTCATACGCACAGCGAGAGGTGTATATATTGTTTCCGGGTCAGCCACGGAAGTTGCAGAATCTCGGTCCGCGGAAGTCGGCCGATATCACGTTCCGAACGACGGACTCGGAAACGGCACAGCGGGACTGCCGGATTACTGGTGGAATGTGTTCCAGCCGCGACAAAGTGTGTAGTAGTTACATGCCCACTCGGTAGGCACAGACTGTTCTTTATAGGAATTATATAAGTGTATCCTTGTGTCATTATTCCACCAGTTCTACAAATTATGAGTGCCCGCTATACACATGATACAGATATAATCATTTACTGTCTGTTTCACGAAAGCTGCCCAAATTTTACGGCTATATAAACAATTAAAAAACAAGATTTCTTTTGATAATATTAAATTAAAGGAAAAATTAAGAATGAGCCTTCTTTTTATTTCGTGAAATTTTGTCAAATATTGATTTTAATGCGAAAAAATAATTTCCCCATGTTAAATCCCCATAGACATCTTCACGGAGTGAAGATGTCTATGGGGATTTAACATGAGGATTTATTTTTGAATTTTAGAAATATTGGACCGATTTTTTAAATTTAAACTTGTTTTCTTAGTTAGATCATTTCCAAGCTATCTAGTCAGGTTTCGGAGTCAATTTCCATTTTTTTTCGTTTTTTGACTCCTCCCACACTTCCTTACCACTTTTTCCCCCGTGTTAAATTCCCATAGACAAATCAATTTTTCGTAATAAAATCAATATTTGACCGAATTTCACGAAATAAAAAGAAGGCTCATTCTTAAATTTTCCTTTAATTTAATATTATCGAAAATAATATTGTTTTTGAATTGTCTATATGACCGTAAAATTTGGGCAGCTTTCGTGAAACAGACAGTAGTAATATTTATTTACTGATAGTGAGTGACTGGCGGCGGTATCATGCTATTTTCATGTCAGGCATGATATGTTTTAATTATTTATAATATTTAAATGCGTCACCTGACAAAATAATATTTTCGACAGATTATAAAGTATGATCATTGCACATCAAAAAAGAAATACAGAGAATAAATACTAATGTACGTTAACATTTTAAGGAAACACAGTTATCGCCCCTGATATCAGTATGGAAATTTACGTCTGATATAAAATGCATAATAATGCCAATCAATACGCGGGGTAATGGTGAATAGTGGGCACTATTAAGTGACACTATTATACACCTATTAATTCCTATAAAGTACATGTGTGCCTTTTGTAACCAGATGTATCATCCCTGCCATGTTGTATACACCTGTGATGTATGCATGTGTCTAAATTCAATATTATGAGAGCGCATTGACAATCCATGTGGCTATTTCCTGGTTTTCTGCCATAATGTATCGCATTCTCATGTGGCTGTTGCGTGTTTCTATGCAGGATAACGACCAGTAACGACATGTAATCAGGGATGGCTGTTGCGTGTTTCTATCCAGTATAACGACCAGTAACGACATGTAATCAGGGATGGTTGTCACGGAATTAGGTGTAAAACAAAAATTGTTTGTTTCCACTAACCCGACCGACCCTATTTTTTCCCGCCGACCCTACACTTGTTTTCGTCATATCGGTATTTATTTGGATAAAAACAGTATATTTTCACTAACCCATAGTGGGTTAACATATCCAGTACAAAGATTGTGTCGTGAATGGAAAAATAAAAATTCGAGAAAAAAAAAGTTTCGCCTACCTACCTACCCTATTTTTTTCCAGGTGTTAGCGGAAACAAACAATTATTTTTGTTTAACCTTAGAGCGGAGACTCTCGTATGGAACGCCAAATCTACATAAACACAAATGATTATTGCTAGCTCTAAATGATTTAGAGAGCGCATTAATTAGACGGGCTTTTAGAGCTAGCTCGAAATGATTTAGAGGTAGCTCCAAATTATTTAGAGATAGCTCCAAATGATTTAGAGAGCTCTCAAATAATTAGGAAGTAGAGGTGTACCGCTTTGAGCTGTCGCGTTATTATTGTAAATATTATTGTAAACACGTGCTATTTTTAAATAGTTTACGTCATATGTTGTAGACATGTTATTTGTATACCAGCACAAACGCATTAACATTCGATATAATTGATAATAATAGTAACATCGTTTAGTGCTCTAGTGGGTAGATCTGCTGTTTGGTGATCGGACGGTCGTGAGTTCGAATCCTGCCAAAGGCATACATTTTTCTCTCGCTTTTACAATTTTAGCGCCAGAGGTAATGCACACATCCCGAAACAATCGTGCATTTACTTTTACACAACATTATAAAACACTTCACTTTGAACCTAATCATTGTGAAATGCATTCTGCACATTCGTGTGCTATTGTGAAAGTCCACCTCGACTCACTACAAATGCAAATATGTTACGGAGAACACCATGTCGAAAAATAAACCTGTCACTTCAGATAATAAACAAATAAATAAATAAACGTGGATGCATGTGATTCAAATTACCATGTTAATTGTTGTTACATGTAATAAAGATGCATTAAAAAGAAAAAGAAAACACAAAAACAATATTTAAAAACAAAATATATATATATATAATGGCCAAAGTGAGGATCGAACGCATGCAGTGCAAACTTAAAATCAAGTGCCACCGTTAGCCGCCAGTTTACCCACTGCTCCAGTATGAGAAACTGTTTTGTCAATCGCAATATATCGATCATGACTATAGCGACGCGCCATAATAAACAGGGAAACACCTACAGAAATTCCATGTTTATTTATACACCAATGTTTATATAAACAAAGCATGTAAACAACGCCATGTCAGGCTGGTATACTTATAGCTCTAAATACCTAGCAATAATTATTTGAGTTTATGTATAATTGGTATTCCATACAGGCGGAGGTTGTCACAGAACAGAGTACAGAATCTAAAATTATATATACATGTATCCTGTCTTTGATACAGTTTCCGGGTTTCCTTCTGATTCATTCCTGTGCACAGGGGCGGACCCAGCATTTATTTTTTAGAGGAGGCGTGGATTTGAATTTTCATAAAATTACAGATTATTTGTTTCTGTATTTTTTCTTATTTCTCATCAAAAGTGTATGTTGTTACCACTCAGTTGAACCGTCTCGACGAGACGGTTCAACTGAGTGGTAACAACATACACTTTGTGTGAGAAATAAGGAAATAATCAGATCTTTCCATGCAAAAAATGGTTACAATCTAAACGCTTACAATCTAAACGCGACCAATTTTAGAAAGGGCGTGCGCCGGACACGCCCCCGCCTGTATACGCACGCACCTGGTGCAATATAAGGACACGACGAGACGACGTGATAATACAGTTATATCAAGTTCGTCCGCATGTACGATCGATAGTCCACTCGCTATACAATGTATTGATAAGAATTGATCACAGGTTGAAGTAACATACCAAGGCCTATAAATACATTAAATATACCTAAAAGTATCAATAAGTGAAAAAGAAAAGTAAGTTAAACGTTTGTGTTTACTCCCTGTTATAACATATAGTGTTCTAACAGGGAGTAAAAAAAATAATAAAATTCAACTGATTTTTTGCCACTTATCGATATTATATTATATATAATGTATTTATAGACCTTGGTATGTTAACTTCAACCTGTGGAATTGATATAAATGTATAACACTTACAGAATAAGCGTTACATTACTTATAAAACATCTTTCAAGGGGACTCGACATTGTTGTAATTTAAGTTTACATGGCCTCTTCCATCTCCTTTGGGTATATTTTTCGTATATACTATGCGTCAAATGCCAATGTCCATTAAAGGTACATGCCCACTCAGTAAGCACAAAATGTTCTGTATAGGAATTAAATAAGTGTATAATTTTGTCACTATTCCACCAGTTCTAAACGTTGCGAGTGCCCGCTATACAGATACATCGTGTTTAATCAGTTAGTAATATTTATTTTAAAGGTACATGCCCACTCAGTAGGCACATTATACACTTATTTAATTCCTTTAACAGTTTGCAGCAAAACAAACATTAATTCACCATTACCCCACGTATTGATTGGCATTATTATACATTTTATATCAGACGTAAATTTACACACTGATATCAGAGGCGATAACCGTGTTTTCTTAAAATGTTAACGGACATTACTATTTATTCTCTGTATTTATTTTTTTGTAGTACAATGATCAAACTTTATAATCTGTCGAAAATATTATTTTTTTCAGGTGATGCATTTAATTAATATAAATAATTAAAAAATATCATGCCTAATTTGCATATGGAAATAGCCTGATACCACCGCGCGTCACTATCAGTAAACTGATCATTACTAAAAAAAATTGTTGTATAGCGGGCACTCGTAATTTTTAGAACTGGTCGAATAGTGACACAAGTATACACTTATTTAATTCCTATAAAGAACATTTTGTGCCTACTGAGTGGGAATGTACCTTTAAAGGTACATTCCCACTCAGTAGACACAGACTATTCTTTACAGGAACTAAATATGTGTATAATTGTATCACTATTCCACCAGTTCTAAATATTACAAGTGCCCGCAATACAGATATAATCATTTAGTAACATGTAGTTTACTGATTGTGACGCGCGGTGGTATCGGGCTATTTTCATATCCAAATGAGACACGATATCTTTAAATTATTTATACTAATTAAATGCGTCATCTGAAAAAAATAATAATTTGGGGTAATGGTGACAGAGTGTATATTTTGCCAGAAAATGTCTCTGATATAAAGAATAGTAGGTTAGTGCCGTGAATGGGAGAAAAATATCCGGCAAGGCTCAATAATTTCTTTATTTCTCATCAGAAGTATATATTGTAACCACTCATTTGAACCGTCTCGCCGAGACGGTTCAAATGAGTGGTCACAACATATACTTTGGTTCAGAAATAAGGAAAATAGATAGAGAATAGTAGGTTAGTGCCGTGAATGGGAAAAACTATCTGGCAAGGCTCAGGAAACGGGATGGGCGAGGCTCTGCCGAGCACATCCCGTTTCCGTGCCGCGCCAGATATTTTTTCCCATTCACGGCACTAACCTACTATTCTATTTATCCCGTCAACACCTTCAAATGGCTGTAAAATGCAAAAATTGTCTTGACTGGATATCAAAAATGTTTCACGGCACCGTGTTTCACGGCACATACGCACTGTGTTGACGGGATAAATAAAGAACAGTTTGTGCCTACTGAATTTGCATGTACATTTAACGACATTTGCCAGGAAACCGAAATTACTCTATAATACAAAATATAGGCCTACCACTGCCATGTAATTTCAGTTAATGACGTTTTTACTACAGTACGCGCAGTTAATGGTCATGCACCACACGTTTACAGCCCGGATAATGATATACATGGTATGTCAGGGGCGGATCTGGAGGGGGTTCCGGGGTTACACCCCCCATGCTGGATCCGCCCCTGAACTAGATGTGTTCTGGTTGTCAGGCATGTTCATCAACTAGTCAACAATGTTACTTTGCATCCTGATACTGATAGCTAGGGGGCCAAGGGTGTCCACCTGTCATGGGATGCTGTAAAAGGTTGTGTGGTATCAATGTGTTCAGTAGACCTTCACAAACAACTTCCAGGTGCACAACCCGCAAAATGTACTACTGGAAAAAATATACAACCGTTTTCAAGATGGCCGCCGTCAAATATGAATTTTCTATATTTATTGAATATCGTTGAAGATGTAGTCACACATTTTACTGCAATACTAAGGTTCTTTATGTTAGAGAGTTTATTTTATAAATCGGTGAATGGAAAACATCACTGGTAGACAAAGAATCCAAGATGGCCGCCAAAATACATGCAGTACATCGTAACATGGCCTGCAAAATTATTGACGACACTTTTTCAATTTAGTAATGTGTCAGAGTACACTAATATCATTTTCTTCAATTGATCTTCTCTAACATATGTAGTTACTGGTGGTGGTGGTGTTTTGATGTGTGACATGTGTTCAACAACTGCCCGAAACATCACCGGAAGTTCATCGGGCATTTATGCAAGGTGTCTTTGTTGGTAGAAGAGCAAAGGGTCACCACAACGGCGTCTCTCCAGACATGTTGCTTGAACAGACTTACAATAAAAGTGCAAAGGAAACAAGTGGACTAGATGGAATAACGACTAATCCCCAGGCTCGAAGTAAGTGGGTGTATGCGAAGGCATTGACTGCAACTGTCTCATCAGAATTAAAGAGTATGCTACATCTATATCCAGAAAAAGATAATCCGCATTATGAAAGTGGTCGTGTCAGAATCGAAAGAGATTGTCATGACGTATTAAAGGTAGTTGCTGCAATCAAAACGAGCCCATTTGCAACACAAACACATCTCATCAAAATAGCTACTGGTCAAAATGCAGACCCAAATGTACAACAACAACTCTTGAATGTTAAGCAAATCGGTAAGGACTCGTTAAATGATTCAATACAACAGAAGCATAAGAAAACCAAAGTTGTGAAACTACAAACATTTGCTACTCAGAACAAAACTTCAAAGTCGCGTAAAATAAAACCACAAAGTGGAAAAAGTTACGAAAGTGTACCTCTGCTTCGCATGATCCAGATTGCAGCAAGTGGTGGACAAATTGATAGTATCAACTATATTGGCAATCATGAATGCAGCAAATATCCACCATCAATATTCACAGAAGATGGCCAGATGCGATCGGGTAATAAGGCAAACATTTGTCAATGCCATGAAAACAGAGACGAATGTGAGTTCAGTTGCCAAATTGCCAGAAAGCCAGCTCAAAACAGCAGTTATTGTTCATGCTATGTTTGCCATTCGTCATTGGTCTTTCCATAAAGATGAAACATTTGGGCAGATATCCCAGCGATACAAGCACAACTTGCTCTCAGACATACTGGTAAATACGGAATCGATTCACTTTTGCTGTGATAGATATAGGACACCAAGCTTGAAGAGAGCTAAACGTCGAAAACGGAGCCTGAACAAACCCAAAGTTCTGAACCCAAAGTATATGACATACGAGAACAAATTCGTTCTCCAGAACCACTTAAGTTCTTTTCATTACCAGCCAACAAAGCTGGATTACAGAGATTCCTATGTGACGCTTGGTTGATATCCGAAACTGAAGCTCCATCTCTGAATCATGTCAATCTGTATCTTGGCGGTGGATTTAGTGAAGAAACAAAGACTTTTAAAATTAGTCATGGTTCTTCTACCCTTGTCCCCGAACTTGAATCCACTCGGGAGGAAGCAGACACGCGAATTGTGATGCATGCAATCCACAGTGTTAATCATGAACACACTCAACGTTTGGTCATTCATAGCAACGACACAGACGTGATTTTCATCTTAGTCTATTATACAGCATCTCTACTGAAAGATTTGTCAGAAATATGGATTAGAACAGACAGTGATGCATACCTGCCTATACATGATATAGCTGCAGCATTAGGACCATCTCGATGCCGATCCTTCCCTTCATTCATAGCCTGAGTGGAAGAGACACCACAAGTTTCTTCTATTATACCAGTAAGAAGACATGGTTATCCATCAGCATGGCCCTCCATCTGCCAGCGATGCAAGACTTTGCCGAAACTCCTGACGTACTTCAGCTTGATGAAAATGTAGCCAAAGAAGCAAAGCAACTGATGATTGGAGTGTATGCTAAATCAACCGATGCAGGCCAATCTCTTGCTGACATTCGAGCTCACAAATTTCTGAACAACAAATCAACACTGTTGAGGATTCTACCACCAACGGAAGGCACATTCCGTTCTCATATAAAGCGTGCAGCATTGACAACCACAATAGACAAGTCGGTGCACATTCCTAAGCCAACTCTACCGTCATTTGAGGAATTCGGATGGAATGCCAAAGATGATAGCTATGTTCCCGTAACAACGTCTGAACCACTATGGCCTCAATAAATGGCCAGATCGATAGCCTGCAGTTGTACCAAAGGGTGTGGTAATAGATGTTCATGTGTGAAGAGAGGTGTACCATGCTATATTGCTTGTCGATGCACCGGATCGCAAGAGAAGTGTTCTCGCGGCTGATGACTTGAACAGTGACATAAGTGAGAGCAGTGATGATGAATCCTATATATAAACAGTGCACAAGTAGTGAATGTTAAAGCGAAATGCATCACATACATCGTGTTATTCTTTAGTTGTTATTACTGAATTTTAAGAACTATACATATCAGTATATAAAACAAAGAAACTCAGCAGATGAAAAATACATGTATGCATAAAACATTGGTAAAATATTCTGAATTCAATGACCAAAAATAACAGTTGTTTGATAGTATACTTTCATCTAAAATCTATAATTGCATTAATAATGTATGCGACACACTCGCTTTAACATGAAGTAATGTGTACCTCATACAATTGTATTTTTACTGAATAATTCGTGCTACAGCAATTGTTGCCAAAGAAATTGCAACTTTTATTTAATGTTCAACTTATTTTTATTTTTTTTTTGTATTTCTGGCGGCCATATTGTCTACCATGTCCAATTTTTTATAATTAACAACCTGATGTATCACCTGATGGTATGAATGTATTCTGTGACCCATAGGTTTAGCCACAGGAATTGTGACTCTATGTGCATTTATACCAGCTCTTTAGTCATAAGTATATTTTACGGCGGCCATTTTGTAAGTGGCTGCCATTTTTTTCCAGTAGCACATTTTTCGGGTTGTGCACTTGGAAATTGTTTGTGAAGGGTTCCTGAACACATTGATACCACACAACCTTGTACAGCATCCCATGACAGGTTGACCCCAAAAATGGGCTTTGGCCCCCTAGCTATGATAGGCAAACGCTTTCTCAAGTTGCCTCGCATGATATTTGAATCCGCCATGACCAAAGAGATAACATGGTTAACATCTACACAGAATATATGTTTTAGCCATTCGTACTTGTGAACCATAATGTACGAAACCCGACCAGTAAATAACACAGACCAGTACCCGTTTGAGGTGTTTTCAACAAAGCCATATTGGGGATTCTGTCCTGCCGTTTACCAATTTATGTACGGCAGTAGCCGAAAGTGCGATGGCGAGTACGAGACGCTCACAGAATGCTAATGTGGGCGGAAATCGGGAATTAGCACAATGAGTTCAAGGAGAAAGTATATCGCGCCGACTGAGACTTCACGTCTGATATTACCCAAGGTGTATGATCACGTGGTACTAACAACAACAACAAGTACCGATTCAAAGTACGTATTCTTTTATAGTGTCCTTATTACGTAACGGATTTTGATGAAATATGGCGCATCAAACGCATCTTGTTAAGCTGCATTTGGTGGTCTCTGTATTTTCGCCCAAACTTCTGTCGTTTTTGCGAAGAATCGATCTCCGACACGGAAATCGATTCTTCGCAAAAACGACATAAGTCTGTGCCAAACTCCCTAGACCACCAAATGCAGCTCAGGAAGACGCGTTTTGCTGCGCCATATTTCATCAAAATCCGTTGCATATTAAGGAAAATATCATAAATTGGTGTCAAAAATATAAATCCTTTTTAAGACTATTGTTTTATCTCAATTGGACGTGAAAAAAACATGATGTATTTATGACACCAATTTTGAATATTTCGTGGTTGGTGGGAGACAATTTCATCGTTAACTATTTTTTTGATTTTTTTGGGGGTGGTGGAGTAGTATAGAGGGGTGGAGAAATGATGCCACCGTTAGGTGGTATCATTTTGACTCCCTCTATACTACTCATATGACAATTTCCCGGCAATGACCTCACAGATCTACTAGGTATTTTGTAAATGACGTCACAAGTTGACATAAACTTCAGAACACACGCGGACAGTCCGCTTGTGTTCTGATTTGTTTGTCAACTTCAGGCGTCAAGTACATGTACAGAATCAATATCAGTGAAATACGAAAAAAAATGAAAACTACGAAATCTACAAAAAAGGCCACACATACTGGTGAAATACACCACACCTGTGATACTAGTATGTCACCTAGGCGACTCACCTGACAAAGTCCCCGCCCAGAAGTCTCTCCTCGTGGTCCCCGGGATGACATTCCCGCGTCCAGACTGACGTGTTGCCGATACACACACCCTGGTCGTTGGCCCCCATCTCCGCTCCCCATGACCACGCCGGCTTACTGAGGATCGTGCCGTGGGTGTGTCCTATCTGGTCGATCTCGACAAACGCGCACTGAAATGGCGTACACACCACAATAATTAATTCTTCCCGCACGTTGAGACTTACCGAAATGTCGTACACAACACAATAATACATTCTGCCCGCACGTTGAGACTTACTATACTGAGGATCGTGCCGTGGGTGTATCCTATCTGGTCTATCTCGATAAACGTGCACCGAAATGTCGTACACAACACAATAATACATACTGCTCGCTCGTGTTTCGATAATCGTGCACTGAAGTGTCGTACACAACACAATAATACATACTGCTCGCACGTGTCGCATAACGTGTCTCGATAAACGTGCACTGCAATGTCGTACACAACACAATAATACATACTGCTCGCACGTGTCTCGATAATCGTGCACTGAAGTGTCGTACACAACACAATAATACATACTGCTCGCACGTGTCGCGATAAACGTGCACTGCAATGTCGTACACAACACAATATTACATTCTGCTCGCACGTGTCTCGATAAACGTGCACTGAACACATTTGATTGTTTGAGCCTGAGCTGTGCTACAGACAATCAAGCTGCTTGATCTCAAGCCCACTATCCATGTGTTTTGAAATCGTGAATTGACACATATTGGCAATATTATCACGTGTGATAGTGTAGCTGCGAAACCAGTCAAACTTAATCAGCCAGAGTTGAGACTTACATGTAGTTTTGCGCCGTCGGCATGGTCGGCCGCCGGGTAATGTACCACCTCCTGCACCTCCGTCGGCGGTCGGTCGGAGTTCTTGCCGAACAGCACACAGTCTTCCGTCGTCAACGGCGGCAGCACGATGATAATGTCTGACATCCTCCTACCGTAGATAAACGTGTGGCTGTAAATGGAGAATGGGGCTTATGTGTTTTGCGACCAGTGTAGATCCAGATCAGCCTGTGCATCCGCACAGTCTGATCAGGATCTGCACTGTTCGCAAGCGATATTGATCATTATCAGGCTGCATGAGTGTGATATTTGATCAGGAGTTACATGCACACTGCTCACAAACCACATAAGCCCCATTTATCCAGTCACAGTCAGATATAAAGCACACATGTGATCGTGTACCTACTGTCTGTTCCACGTTTTGCTGCCGACGAACATTTGGCTTAAATCTAAAAAATAGTTAAAAGTAAGTACTCTTTCATCAATAACAAAAAAGTCACCCTCCCCAAAAAAAATTGTTTGATGAAATTCGATCAAATATTGATTTTATTGCGAAAAAAGAAGAAAGATAACCGTGTTTCCTTAAAATCTTAACGGACATTACTATTTATTTCTCTGTATTTATTTTTTGATGTGCAATGATCATACTTTATAAGCTGTCGAAAATATTATTTTTTCAGGTGACGCATTTAATTAGTATAAATAATTAAAAAATAACATGCCCCATTTGCATATGATACCACCGCGCGTCACTATCAGTAAAATAAACATTACTAAATGTCTACTGAGTGAGCATGTATGTACCTTTAATACACTGTCAACGCCGATTTTATTCAATAAACCTGATTTGTGAATGGCTTGGGATTTATTGATTCAATGCACAAATATGCGGCATCATATTCTACTGTAAACAAATCGGAAAGCGTTGTCGCAAGGGTGGACAATTTTATATGTGCAACATGATTAATTGATGTCAATTGATGTGAAAAAGGAACCTTATGGCGTATTTAACGTGATACATTATACTTATATCAACTTTGTACGGGAAGGCGGGTGACGGGCGGGCAGCTTGTCCGAGCTATAATTCAAGTAAATACACTTAACTTTGACGTATCTTAACCAAATTCAGTAAACATGTTTACCATGGAAAGAGGATGAACGCTATTTAAAAAAAAATTCCAATGAGCAATGTCCCCCTTGCTCAACATTTCTAACCATACCTCGACGGACGTATGCTGTGACATTCGGCACTCTTGTTCGCAAATGCTATAGTGCCTTTTTTCTAGTCGACCGCCGTTTGCAAATACAAAGTCCATTTTCTAGTCGACCGAATGTTTGCAAATGCTATAAAGTCGATGTTCTAGTCGACCGCTTGTTTGCAAATGTTTTGAAGTCGATTTTCTGGTCGACCGCTTGTTTGCAAATGCTATAATGTGTATTTTCTGGTCAACCGCCAGACTATTACATGTACTATGGACTGTATGCAGACGAGAGTTGCAATCGGCTGCACAATCAGACGAAATCGACCCGTGTATTGACATTTACATGTGTAATAAATGCTGAGCCTGTCTGCTCAGCAGTCGCCACCAATATTGTTAGAGAGCATGGGTGTGTAAAATCACCATGCCTATCGTTAGAGTCTCTTGGGATTTTTAATTGCTATATAGCACTCTAAAATACAATACTATGAAACATGAGTTTTGTAGTCTAAAATTGCTCTATTGTATACTACAGTGGGGTCAGCGTGTAAGTGCACACACGAACGAACACGACAGGTTGGCCAACCTGTCGTGTTCGTTCGTGTGTGCACTTACACGCTGACCCCACTGTATGTACCAGTGTATATGAGTTTAATGATCAGGTTCTATGCGGTCCATGCCGCTCCTAGGGACCCTTTTAATAATATTACCTGGCGTACCCAAGGTGCATGATCCCGTGGGTACAACAACAACAACAACGTCGCCCACTTCAAAGTAAGTATTATTTGATATTTTCCTTAATATGCAACGTATTTTGATGAAACATGGCGCAGCAAACGCGTATTAATGAGCTGCATTTGGTGGTATTGGGAGTTCGGCACAGACTTCTGTCGTTCTTGCGAAGAATCGATTTCCGTGTCTACCGATACGGAAATCGATTCTTCGCAAAAACGACAGAAGTTTGGGCGTAAATACATAGACCACCAACTGCAGCTTCACTAGACGCGTTGATGCGCCATATTTCATCAAAATCCGTTACGTAATAAGGACAATATAAAAGAATACGTACTTTGAATCAGATGGATTATGGAAGTTTCAGTACTTGTTGTTGTTGTTAATACCACGTGATCATACAACTTGGTACCCAAATATGACAGGACAGGACCTATAGTTCGTGTTTTGTGTCAAATTCGCCATGCATTGCTTCCACGTCACGCAACCTTCCTTAAATTAATTGTGACCGTCACTAGAGATATTGGCCTTTGCGACCAGTGTGGACCCAGACCAGACTGCGCATTTGTAGCTCAACTTACGACCTTAGTGGACCGTACGACGTAAAACTTGCGATGAGCGTAGACCCAGATCAGCCGCGCAGGTCGATCAGGGCCTACGCTGACCGCCATTCAGACAATATAACATTTTTTATATCTCGGAATAAACAGTGTGTAGGAGTTCACATTATGAAAAACGATTGTTCGTGTTTCTAGTATGGTTGCTTAAAGTTCACCCTACTTTCTAAGCCAACCAATGGGCAGCATTGTGTTCCACTTATTTCACATATTGCAACGTTTAACCCCAATAAGATTACCAGATTTAATGACCTGTTCCACGGGAAATGGAACATCAATACTCGGATGGGACATCGCATTATACACTTGGCTGAACTATAAGTATGTTATTCTTCACATATTGGATTTTTCAGGAACTATATGCTGCGGTCGCTAGCGCTCCCTCGCATTTAATTCCTTAAAAATCCAATATGTAAACAATAACGTATACATATTGTATGATACAAACAATGAGTGGCAGCAACAAACCCTTTCCTGGTTTACCCTATACAACCCACAGGTGTCTGAAAAAATCGCACGTCAGTATCATCTCTAGCATGATTTATATTAGAAACTAGATATTCAGGTGATTTTTCTGGCACCTATGATACAGCTGATACTAGAAACATGAATAATCGTGTTTGTGTAGTATCATGTTGTACAATGAAACGTCTCTAAACCGGACACGATGAAATTGCTTGGTTGGTAATGTTTTTGGGCTTGTTGCTTTGTTATTTATCTCCGATGGTAATGCCTGTTCGTAATCGCAAAGCATATATGTGCCTGATTTACAGTGGAACCTCTCTAAACCGGACACCCTGTGGACCTCCCAAGGTGTCCGGTTTAGAGAGGTCCCACTGCATATGGTAATCCTAGTTCTAGTCCTACACACCCTTTACTCAATCAGCGGAACGTGTACAGTGTCAAACAATTCGGTTTTATTCACACCCCTAAACCACCATCTGGTTCCGCGTATGCCCGTCTTACCTGACCGTTCCAATATGCCAATCAATGCCCCGGTATTCCGAACGCTGAAAATCAACACGGAAACGAACACAAAGACGAACCGCAGATTAATGTCCTGTTAACTCCCACTAAATATGTATAATAGCCGACTTATTATGTTTGGTATTTTAGCTCCAGCAGGGAACGATAATGGTGCTTTTGTTCCACAACATACAAACTGACTCCGTCGTAACAGAGTACGGCAGACGAACAGCGTATATATAACCGATCAATATTGCCACCGATTACAACCGATAGTGTAGCCATACATTATGTCTGCACAACTCCATAGCTGCACATCAGAATGTTTAGTGCAATTACACTGAAACTTGAGAAATACAGGATGCGGAATCTTGAACGTGAAGTGTTAAGTCAATGGATTCCCTGTTGGTACTTATCCTCAATTGAGATGAGTGGTTGTTTACTTCTCCAGGAATCAGGCTTGTAGTATTGCAAATACTTACAATATATTCCTGACATGGACAGGTATTCGATGATCATGGTGGATAGCTTCAATTGTATACGTTGATAGTCACAGAGCACATAGGAAACGGGTTTCGAACGGTGATCAACGTTCATAACGAATACGGGATTGGTAAAATTATGTTTTGCATCCCACCCCACGTCACCCACCCACTGTCCTCGCACAACCCTCACATTTGTACAAAACGGGTTTCTGTGCTAGTCTTGAATAGTTAACAAGACAGAACTTTTGAAAGGAAGCAATTTGATAGGCACACAGCTCAGGATCGACCAATCAAACTGCTTAATTTTGGGTATGAAAACCGAGTACATGTACATCACGGACGTCAAAAATGAGTGTCGAGTACGAGCTCAGCAAAATGGTTGCATGGCATTACACCACCCCCTGCGCTAATCTTGCCAATATTTGTCTTTTTTATTTCAAAATACTCGAATATTGTGCTTGAAATCAAGCAGCTTTCTTGTCTGAGCCTGAGCTGTAGCACAGCTCAGGCTCAGACAATCAGATTGCTTGATTGTCACTTGGCATTGTCAATAGATGGTCAGAACAATTTACATTTGGACAAGATTAACGCAGGCGATTGTGTAGTACCGGTACGCTATTTCAGCGGGAATACGCAACGTCGAAGTCGACGCTAAACAGTGCGAGCGACGCCGTCGAAGAAGCTGACGTCATAAAATGTTTTCAAAATGGCGACGACGTTAGAAAATAACATTGAAAAGAAAGAAGCAAGAAACATTGAGGAAGAGTTGACGTTTCTTGAACTTGACAGTAATGCTGTAGCAACTTGCGTCGCAGTGGAAATGATGAACAACGAAAATAAGACGGGCCAACTGTATGTAAGTACAAATAATTCGTTTGTATTGAACACTCAGCATAATAAGGAAGTCCTTCAGAATAAAGGGCATTTCGTTGATAAAGCACTTGTCATTCTAGAGAATACCAGTATAAAAAGTATAACCATTGATAACGAGGATGACTATTGTTCAGATCCGGAGGAGCATAGCCTTAAATGCGATTCGGCAATAGAGGACATTTCGTCGAATTCCGAGAGCGACGACGCTCGGCATCGAGAAAACACCAATCTATATGACAATGGAGAAATTGCTGTATTGGAGGAAGTAAACAACAACAACTCATCAGCATCTGAGACAGAAGACGAAAACATTCCACAATCGATGTGTTTGGAAGAAGATGTCAAGAGCACTCCAGTTTCAGTCAAAACAGAAGATGGGCATGACTGTTCGGCTAGTCCACATGAAATGGCTGAATTGGGTGAAGTAAAAAACAGCTCACCAGCATGTGAGAAGCAAGAAACATCTGAGACAGAAGAAGAAAACACACAGCAATTGAAGTGTTTGGAAGAAGAAAACATGAGTGCCTCATATCCAGAAACAATAGAGAATGTCAATGACTTTGCTGATAGTGTTGACTGCCAAATAGACGCTTTAGTGAATATCGATGATAACAAACATAATGATCATGCAGCGGCCCAGTTGCAAAGTTCGGTAGCAACAGATATTGATCATACTGATCATACTGAAATTACCGATCATACAGTGGCTCAGATGCAAAGTTCGGCAGCAACAAATACTACTACTACTACACACGAGCAACATACTGGTGTAGAGTTCGAAGAATATCCAGTTATAGACATATCTGCAGACGGTAGCACAGTATATGTATCTCGGGATGTGTTGGTGAAATCAGACGATGGTTTATCCGCCAAGGAGTATATTGACTACGTTAAACAGACATCCGAAACTGTATACCCGACGACCGAAGAACAGAACATTGTGAATGAAGCTGAAATTCAGGACCAGCAAGTCGATCTATATCTTTCGCAAGATAATAACGCGGAACAAGAGCCACTGTTGAACGCCGATTTCTACAATCAGAATATCGTTTATTCTACGTTTGATCCAGCACAGCAACATATAAACTATGTATTGCCTCCAAACGACATGACTTATGTTCAATACAGTAACGTTGATCAGCAACTGTATGTCGATGCAAATGGAGCAGTTATTCCACCTGCATATCAGCAATATTCGCAACCGGGCATGTATGCACAGAATGTGCAAGAACAGCCGATCTACTATATGGACAATGGACAGCCGATGTGTCTATCTCAGACTGATGAAGGGCATATGATGACATATTCATATGACACAAGCATGTATTTGTCACAGGAACAGACACCTGACGGATGTTCTATGTTTGAGCAAGAACAGGTGGTCGCATATACATCTGATGAAGCGCAGGTGATGCCTGAAGACGAAACGGCTACGACAATGGACACATTGGACGAGGTAGACATGTCTGCGTCAGTGGGAAATGCAGTATCAACCAACCAGCTGTATGTAAGTCCGTCAGGCGAATTGTTCTCCGTCACCTTACCTGAGTCACAGGAAGGATCCGAACTAACATACGGCGCCAATGCAGGGGAAGAGCTTCAGTTCCCGACTCTTCACGTCTCAGAATCGGGAATCATTACAATCCTACTACATCACGACATCGCCGTGGAAATGACCGCCGATCGGTCACTGCGAATTGTCAACCGGCCGAAGAAGATGGTCCTTGCGACCAATAGTAGAGGAACGTCTTGTTGCGTAATCCACCCAGCTGTGCGTGTCAGCCAGGTCCAAACGACAACCGATGTGGACCTATTTCTTTCGCGGAGGGCGAAAATGACGACAGAGCATATCACATTCGGGAATAACTTCAAGACATTCAAATTCGACTACAGCTCCATTGATGAGGAAACCGCGCCAGTTTTCAATGACCTCTCCCTTGACGATTCGGTGAACTTCCTGAATAACTCCGACGCTGAAAAGGAACTTTTAATGCAAAAGTGCACAAACCTTGTTTCAGAAGCTTACTTCGAAACGTTTAACAGTACCGGCTTCAAAGTAACAATCAACGGTGTGAGAGTCATACAAAACGGCAGAGGGGACGTAACCGTTTACCAAGGACCCAAGTACTTCCGGATGTCGCCAAGGAAGTGCATTCTGCGCGCGCAGACACACTTCATGGAGGTGGACGTGGAGGCGAACTGGAATGTAAAACTGCGACGCGGGACGCACACCCTGAATGCCAGCCATCTCGGCCTCGTGCTGTGTAACGGGAAGCTGGAGGCGGCCTTGGACGACAGGAACCGCCTGTCCGCGGTCACACTGCCCGGCAGAATCCCCCTGTCCACGGGGCAGCGACGACAACGGCGCCCGGGGGTGAACCACCGCCGCTGGTACCCGGCATGGCGACCTATCGTATGTGAGCCGGAACACGACCACGGCGCGTATACACGGCGGCATAACAATAATTAACCGTACGCCACACGCACGTACGCAAAACTCTGACCTGCGATATTTCTTTCAATACATTCCAATTAAAAGAATCACATTACTCCACCACCTGGTGTTGTTCTGTACGCTACCTTATCTATATATCACGTAGGGTACAGTACGAAACCAGGTGCGTGGGGTAATGGTATTTTTTACCATGGACATATTTTATGTCATAGGTCTCCCACCCGTGCATCGGGGCGTCTGACAAAAGGTGATATAGCATCACAAACATGGACTTCTTGAGTTGTTGACCAACTTCGTAAGACTAAAATGTTCGTAAGTGCAAATTTAGGATCGTCTGAAAATTGCAATTGATGGATTCACATTGATTGAGCATATATATGCAGCCTATGCTCATTAAATGTAAATCCAATAATTGTTTACAACAAAACATTGTTAATGTAAGATTTACAGACTATCATAATGTTGCACTTACGAACATTTTGGTAATACGAAGTTTAGTGAAACGGGCCCCAGTTACCTTACTACTTATCAGCTAACACACTCGTGCAGCCTGCTGCGGATATAATGGTTTCTTTACATGCAACAGGAGGGAGTGCGTCTTCAACACCATAGTCAGCAGTGTATACTCTGATTAGACTGTGCACATGCTGGTCTGGGGCTACACTGATCACACATGTAGTCAGCCCAGGTCCGTACGCAGAGGGGGTGCGACGGGTGCGTACGCACCCCCCCCCCCACCCCTTTATCCGCCGAGGTCCGTCTGCGGATGTATAAACAATATTATTTTTTAGCAACTCCAGCCCTTCGCGTCGTCGATAACGCACCCCTCCCCCCGGCCCCCTACATACATTCCTGCGTACGGGTCTGCTGAGCATCTATTGTCGGGCAGAGTAGTAATACTAATTGTGACATGTCGCTCGCAATGTGGATATATATGACTATAAATTGCTCAGCAATAATAAAATATGACGTAATCAATTTGCACATTTGTTCTCATGAAACAGAAGTGCAATATGGAATACATTTGCAAAACAAATACAGTCCGCAATACTATGGTCACACATACATGTTGTGTACACGTATATACAGTACATAGCTAGAAATGTGGCCTGTCGGCACACGAATACCCCCACTGGCAGCCAAAGAAAACGAGGCATTTTTGATTATAAGCCATTTAGCCGAGCGTTACGCATCAAGTCTGTGACCTTGACCCTGGGCATAGTGTGATAATCCATGCATCGGTGTAGAATATATAGAGCGGAAGGGAATTTCAATAGGTTTGACCTTTGACCTTCAACTGTGACCTTGACCTTGGACGTATGTGCGTGGTTATTGATTGCGACACACCTTCTCATCATGAGAAACATTTGTGCCAAGCCATTTGATAATCCATGCATCGGTGTAGAAGATATAGAGCGGAAGGGAATTTCAATAGGTTTGACCTTGACCTTCAACTGTGACCTTGACCTTGGACGTAGGTGCGTGGTTATTAATCGCGACACACCTTCTCATCATGAGAAACATTTGTGCCAAGCCATTTGATAATCCATGCATCGGTGTAGAAGATATAGAGCGGAAGGGAATTTCAATAGGTTTGACCTTGACCTTCAACTGTGACCTTGACCTTGGACGTAGGTGCGTGGTTATTGATCGCGACACACCTTCTCATCATGAGAAACATTTGTGCCAAGCCATTTGATAATCCATGCATCGGTGTAGAAGATATAGAGCGGAAGGGAATTTCGATAGGTTTGACCTTTGACCTTCAACTGTGACCTTGACGTTGGACGTATGTGCGTGGTTATTGATCGCGACACACCTTCTCATCATGAGAAACATTTGTGCCAAGCCATTTGATAATCCATGAATCGGTTTAGAAGATATAGAGCGGAAGGGAATTTCCAACAGACCGACAGACCGACAGACCAACAGACCGACCGACAAGCGGACTCCTATATACCCCCAACAAACTTTGTTTGTGGGGGTATAATTATGAGTTCGCATTATGTGACCATGCATATCCAATATGTTTGATATTATATGGCCTTGCTTGCAGATTCGTAGACGTTTGTATTATATAACCATAGGCGGAACCAGCTTTGGTGGGGGGGGGGGGGGGCGGGTTGTCTAGTTATGGACGGTGCGGGAGTAATTTCAAGTTACCGTTCGCAACTAGGGGGTTGTCCTATTTTCGAGCTCTTCGGAAATGCACTTTCCTGTGTTTTACGGCATTTAAATTCAGACTCCCAACTGGTGGTAAACTGTTATTTATGTAAACTCCGTGGCTGAACGGGGGGGGGGGGGGGGGTGTTGCAACCCCGGAACCCACTCTAGATCCGCCCCTGATAGCCATGTATACTATCAGAGTCAGTGAAGTTATAGAGAATAGTAGGTTAGTGCCTTGAATGGGAAAACATATCTGACAAGGCTTAGGAAACGGGATGGGCGAGGCTATGCCGAGCACATCCCGTTTCTGTACCGCGCCAGATATTTTTCCCATTCACGGCACTAACCTACTATTCTATTTATCCCGTCAACATTACAAATAGCTTTAAAATGCAAAAAAATAAACCCAACCGCACCCTCAAAATCTGAGAATCGACTATGACAACCGCACATATTCATACGGAGTGATTAGGTCGTATTGACAGGATATCAATAATGTTTCACGGCACCGTGTTTCACATGCATAGTGCATGTGGTGATACATACCAATAGAATTCCAATACATTTAGCATTATGCAATTGTATTGCGTGTAATATTAAATATTCCTCCAGTGCTGAAAATAATACAAAACAAACATTCAGAGTACGTTCTCCAAATACTCGAAATCATGCTGTTTGATTGGCGGAGAGTGGGCACAACTCAGCCTCGGCCAATCCAATGAAATTGGAGAACATGTTCAGCACGTTTTATAGTCATGGGCCGTGAACATCTAAATTCTGCTGCCTATTGTGAGACGTGCCATTCGATTTTGTACCGAAGAAGATGTGCGATTTTAACCCTTAGACCGCTACTCACAACAATTGTCGTCTGCTGTTGCTTTCATATCTTGCCTTATTTCTCAATAAAAACATGGTTTGGCAGCACTTCAGAATCATTTCCAATGGAAATGATTCTGAAGTGCTGTCAAAGCATGTTGTAAATTATTCTAAAGTGCTGTCAAAGCATGTTTTTGATGATCAAACTGGAAAATAGAAAATAAACAGCAGACGACAAAAAAATAAGATAGCGGTGTAAGGGTTAATATAATGAATGATCTACATGGTTGTCTTCCTTGTATAACATTTCATTTAATCAACAAAGTAGACACAGACAATACTGCGAATGCGTGCCACACCCTGTTCGCATTACCATGCACAGAGTTAGGAGGTATTACAATGCGATTTGAACACACTCGATTATGGGTCTGTTTCACTAAGTGGGTGTCAGGTGGGAACATGTGATGGGTAATATTCTAATTTCAGAACTGAACCTATGTTTTCTCGATGGTTTTGATTTTGGGACCCCCCCCCCCCCCCCCCCCCCCCCCCCCCCCCCCCCCCCCCCCCCCCCCCCCCCCCCCCCCCCCCCCCCCCCCCCCCCCCCCCCCCCCCCCCCCCCCCCCCCCCCGCCCCTAATGCAGCAGGTTATATACTATATACGGGATCGAACCCGTTGGCCCGGCCTTAAATTACCTTAACTGTTGATGGGCTGTTAAAAACCAATACAAAAACAAACAAACTGTTTCACTAAATTTCGTCCGATATTCGTATGTGCAAAGCAAATATTTACAACAAAGTTCGCATTAGCAGCCTATTTTAAGAAATATTTGGCAATATGTTTATACATTTAAGTGGTAAATGGTAGCATTAGTGAACCGCAATAAAGTAAAGTACGGTGTTGCGTTAAGGCCATCGTAATATCGCTATCGGGTCGATACTACGATAGTACGATACTACGATGACGATAGTACGATACTACGATGACGATAGTACGATAGTACGATGACGATAGTACGATACCACGATGACGATAACGCGATACCACGATAGTACGATGACGATACTACGATATTATATCGTACTATATTCATCTTAGTATCGTACTATCGTCATCGTACTGTCGTGATCTCGTAGTATCGACCCGATAGCGATATTACGATGGCCTTAACGGAACACTGTTTATCGTAGTGTCATACTATCGTCATCTTAGTATCGTACTATCGTCATCGTAGTATCGCCTTCCGGATGGACGCGCATGCGCATTGTTTGTCTGCGAAAATGACGGTAAGCCTTAATCAAGGTGGGGGATCACGTGGTTTCCGAACGACATGACGTCATGTTTGGTAGATGTGTTTACAGTAGATTCTTCGTGAAATTTATAAGTTATTGTAAAGAACTTTCAGAGCACCCATAAAACACATATGCCATCGTATTTGGTGCGCTACATATCATCAAAATCCGTCCGTTTGTTAGGAAGATTTTAATGAAAATCGACTAAAAATTACGTCACAGATTACGTCACGTCGGAAAATCGGGTTCGGAAACCACGTGATCACACTCCTTGTTAATAACGCAAACAAGAATTTCGGCGCAAACGGCGCAAACAAGATTATTTTTTCAAATATCTATCTTAAATACCTATTAAATGAAATTAAATGAATCTAAAGATGATTATATGTATCAAAATACCGGCGAATTACCTCGTCATCCATTGTTTTGATGCGAATGCGCATGTCCATCCGGAAGGCGATACTACGATGACGATAGTACGATAATACGATGACGATAGTACGATAGCACGATGACGATAGTACGATACTACGATAAACAGTGTTCCGTTAAGGCCATCGTCATATCGCTACCGGGTCGATACTACGAGATCACGACAGCACGATGACGATAGTACGATACTACGATGACGATAGTACGATATAATATCGTAGTATCGTCATCGTACTATCGTGGAATCGCGTTATCGTCATCGTGGTATCGTACTATCGCCATCGTGGCATCGTAGTATCGTCATCGTAGTATCGTACTATCGTAATATCGTCATCGTAGCATCGTACTATCGTCATCGTAGTATCGTAGTATCGACCCGATAGCGATATTACGATGGCCTTAACGGAACACCGTAGTAAACGTATACAAATCTTCGCACGAGCATATTAAGTTTGTGGCAGTGACTTGAGAAATGGGGATTATGGTATTTGTAACCAGTGTAGCTCCTGATCAAATAGCACATTGCTGATAACGATCTACGTTCCGTGTTAGCAGCATGACAGGTTTCATTGGTTAAATGGCGAACATTGTAGATCCTATTCAGACTGTGCGGATGCACAGACTGATCTGGATCTACACTGGTCGCAAAACCTGTAGGCCCCATTCCATAGTCAAAGCCACATTTATCGTACATTTAGTGAAAAGGCCCCAGTATAGCTCCGAATCCGTGACCAGATAGCCGCATCGTGAAACCATGGAGACGGATTATTGCATTATGAATAATTTATAGACTACATATACTTGCTAGAGATGGCGGAAATTCCGGACTCGGTTAAGACTGCACGTATGTGTACGCCGATCTGGGACTACACTGATCTGGAACTATACTGATATTTAACTACACTGATATGCAACTACACTGATATGTAACTAAACTGATCTGGAGCTACACTGATCTGGCTGGAGCTACACTGATCTGGCTGGAGCTACACTGATCTGGAACTACACTGATATGTAACTACACTGATCTGGAACTACGCTGATCTGTAACTACACTGATATGTAACTACACTGATCTGGAACTACGCTGATCTGTAACTACACTGATCTGGAGCTACACTGATATCTAACTACACAGATCAGGAACTGCACTGATCTGTAACTACACTAATATGTAACTACACTGATCTGGAACTACGCTGATCTGTAACTACACTGATCTGTAACTACACTGATCTGAAGCTACACTGATCTGGAACTACACTGATCTGGAACTACACTGATATGTAACTACACGGATATATAACTACACTGATCTGGAACTACACTGATATGTTACTACACTGATCTGGAACTACACTTATCTGTAACTAGACATATCTGGAACTACACTGATATCTAACTACACTGATATGTAACTACACTGATCTGTAACTAAGCTGATCTGGAACTACACTGATCTGGAAATACGCTGATCTGGAACTACAATGATATGGGACTACACGGATATGTAACTACACTGATCTGGAGCTACACTGATATATAACTACATTGATCTAGAACTACACTGATATGGAACTACACTGATCTGGAACTACACTGATATGTAACTACACGGATATGTAACTACACGGATATGTAACTACACTGATCTGGAGCTACACTGATATATAACTACATTGATCTGTAACTACACTGATCTGGAACTACACTGATCTGGAACTACTACACTGATCTGGAACTACACTGATCTGTAACTACACGGATATGTAACTACACTGAACTGGAGCTACACTGATATATAACTACATTGATCTAGAACTACACTGATCTGGAACTACACTGATCTGCAACTACATTGATCTGGAACTACATTGATATGTAACTACATTGATCTGTAACAGATCTGGAACTACACTGATCTGGAATTACTGGAACTACACTGAGATGGAACTACACTGATCTGTAACTTTACTGATCTGGAACTACACTGATCTGGAACTACACCGATATGCAACTACATTGGTTATTTGCACAGATCGGCCAGTTTTCTCAGTCGCGTGGCCTGCAATGGAAAATGGGGTTAATAGAGTTTTTGGCCAGTGTAGTTCCTCAATCATACGGCCTGTGATACAGATCTACGTTTGCACTTAGAGTCAGTATGTATGTTACTATGCTCAAAAGCGAACTGGTCGGAAACAGAATAAATCCCGTTTTGCCGCGGCGAGACGTAATTATGTGGTATAATTGGCGGCAATATCGGCTGTATATTCAGATGATTATCACAGATGAACAGTACATTGGATGTTTACCAATCTCCCCATCAATACATATCGATCGGACACGAGAAATGGTGCTTATGGATTATACCAGAAATGTAGATCCAGATGTAATAAGCCTGCGCATCCGTGTCTAATCAGGGTCTACCTTAATCGTTCCATATTCGTTAGGGAAACAACCATCATGTGTGTCACAAATACCTGGTTTCTTTAAATGAGCTGGACTTAAAGGTACATGCCCACTCAGTAGGCACAAAATGGTTCTTTATATCAGAGACATCATCTGGGACATTTAATGGCAAAATAAACATTCATTCACCATTACCCCACGTATTTATTGACATTTTTATACATTTTATATCAGACTTAAATTTCCACACTGATATCAGGGGCGATAACCGTGTTTGCTTAAAATGTTAACGGACATTACTGTTTATTATCTGTATTTATTGTTTGATGTGCAATGATCATACTTTATAATCTGTTGAAAATATTATGTTTTCAGGCGATGCATTTAATTAGCATAAATAATTAAAAAATATCGCCTCATTTGTATATGAAAATAGCCTGATACCAACCTCGCGTCACTATTAGTAAACTAATTATTTTTAAACGAGTATATCTATATAGCAGGCATTCGTAATGTTTAGAACTGGTGGAAAAGTGTCAGACACAATTACACACTTATTTAATTCCTATAAAAGACAGTTTGTGCCTACTGAGTGGGCATGTACCTTTAAGACAAATGACATAACGGCATGTCGCCAGTCACAGTAATATGTAGTTGTGACTGAAGAAAATGGACTTATGACATTTTCAACTGGTGTATAATTATCTAGATCAGTCCGTGCATCCACACAGTCTGATAAGGATTTGCACTGATCGCCATTCAGTCAGCAAAACACATAGCATGATACTAACAAACAGTTTAATTATGTGTCTGTGACTGAAGGAATGTGGCTTATCGGTTTTGCGACCAGTGTAGATCCAGATCAGACTGTGCGTCCGCACAGTCTGATCTGGATCTACACTGTTCGCCATTCCATCAAGCAACATAGATCATTACAATGCTACACGAGTTTGATCAGGAGCTACACTGGTCACAAATCCCATAAGCCCCATTTCTCCAGTCACAGCCTCATATATCCACACCAGACTGCAGTAATGTGATATAAGCTCAATGATCTAGACACAGTTGGAAGACTCGGACCTAGGACCCAATAAATGGCTCATTTGAAAAACGTTACCCCCACCCACCCATTTCCTTACACTATACAGTATAGCCTTTAGTGTCTATTGTACGGAAATTGGTGGGTGGGTAACGGTTTACAAATGAGCCATTTATCAGATCCTAGGTCCGAGTCTTCCAACTGTGGACCTAAATTGACTGGACATACCATAATATAAACCACATTTCACCAGGAAGGGCCACCAGTTGTAGACATTCAGCGACATTATATAGCTTCATATATATATAAAGTGTCCTTATAGTTCAACCTACTTTCTAAGCCAATCAATCACTGGGCAGCATTGTGCTCCACTTATTTCACATATTGCAATGCTTAACCCAAATAAGTTGTATATTGCCAGATTTAATGATTAACTGTTTGACAGGAATTGAAAATCAATACTTGGATGGGACATTGCATTATACACTTGGCTGAACTGTAAGTCGCTAGCGCTCCCTCGCATTTAATTTCTTAAAAATCCAATATGTGAACAATAACTTAAACATACGACTCGTCTGATAGATATTCCACAGGTTAGGAGTAAATTTTCATGGCAGTCATAATTTCAAAATGGCCACCAACAAGCCACTGTCTTGTACTCCACTACAAATATTAAATTAGGAACACAAATAATTGACAAATCTGTTTTCATAGTTTTAATGGCAATACGTTGATAATGTACTATGAAACTGCATTGTAAATATTCAGATCATTGGTTACATAAAACACGATGTATTTTCGTAGTTATTTGGTGTATATTAGATGTGTAATTAACGTATATACATGTAGGTGATCTAGGCTAGCGGCAAAGTATGAGTTGTGTATATAGTGACCATGGCCGATAGCCTACATTTTGCTTTTGCTTCGAAGAAGCAAGATAGATCGTTATTAGGCTACAGAAGTGTGCTATTTGAACAGGATCTACACGGTTCATAATTCCCATAAGTCCCATAATGTCCCATAATGTCACAGCCACATATCTACAAAACATGACATAAATATATTACATATATTCCCAGGCTACAATTTTAGAATATGGGATTTATTTCCCTCCATGTTTTCAAATCATGCAAAGACTACACATGGGCGGATCTGGAGGGGGCGGGGTCCGGGGTTGCTACCCCGTTCAGATACGGAGTTTACATAGATCACAGTTTACCATCAGTTGGAGTCTGAATTTAAATGCCGTAATAGTTATAGTTCACATATCCAATGTTTAATAAATAAATTTTGTAGCGAGCGAGAAATCAGTTTATTAAACATTCAATACGTCAACTATAACTTACTTATTGTCTGCCCCGCCTTCATCGCGTACACATGTCTGTTTCAATGCAAGTCCCGCCTATGCGCGCTTCTGACTTGCGATACTACGATGCTATTGGCGGTCTGAAATCGCAGCGCACATGTACACGTATTCGTGTTCCGCTTGTATTTAATTGGCTCGAACAACTTCCATACACGTCATAACCGGATGTGTGTCACGTGAATTTCTGACAACAAGCCATGACGTCTGGGTTTAAATATAACTTTGCACGTACTGCAACATTTAATGATTAATTTAATAGATATTGGCAAAAGCGTCGCACTGTACAATAGAACCGTTTTCAAGATTGGCTGAATCTGAGCACGTCAGCAAATTCAACCAATCAATTGTGGCTGTGACGAAAAATAGGGCTTGTGGGTTTTGCGACCAGTGTAGATCCAGATCAGCCAGTGCATCCGCACAGTCTGATCATGATCTGCACTGTTCGCCATTCCATTGATGAAGCCCCCTTCATGCTTCAAACAAGCAAAATAGGCCATTATCAGGCAACATGATTGTGTTATTTGATCAACAGCTACACTGGTCACAAATCCCATAAGCCCCATTTCTCCAGTCACAGCCACAATTATGTTTGTAATTAACACGTTTGCATGGTTGAGCATGGTAGGATGTTCAGAAAATTGCATAAATTAACCAAGGAACTATTTTAATCCGTGTGTGACCGTTCTCCGTTCATTGGTTTGGGCATGTCACGTGTCATACTCGCAATCAATAAGTTTGATCGGTTTAGCTCGATTCATGATGAGCTGAAAATGCTCAGAAAATTGCACAATGACTATTGTATCCATATTCACTGGTTTCGGCGCGGCGGTCGTCGTTTGACTCGGATCATTATTCCATTCTCCGACCGCATCACCGCCGCCAACCGCTTCCGTACCACGTGACCCGGAAGTAGTTCGAAGGTGAAGCTGAAACAAAAAGAAGCTTGTTTTGAATTGTGTATACATTATTATTCTATCAAATGTGCTGGCGGTGCATTAAAAAGCATAATACACTAGTGTAATAAATATGCAACTGAGACGGCTACAGAAAACATTGTATGTGATCAGCACAGCTTCAATTAATGCTTCTTTGCTTATGCAATAAATATAATCTAACATTCGTGCAGATTTAAAGGTACATGCCCACGCAGCAGGTTACACTGTACTACCACTTTTCATTTTCTGGCGTGCCTTATATGAGCCATTTGTCTACCCACTAACGAGCTATTTTTAATTACGGCGCGTGTTAATTGGTGTTAAATCGCATTTTATATGCCGCGACCAGAAAGGGTATTTTCTGACCTCGTGCTATTTTTACCAATACGCGTCACGTGACATGGTCAATCATATCACATCTTTGACATGCGCAGTGAAGTATCGGAAGTTGAGAAGAAAAATCTCTGTTCGAGTCCAAATCTGAATCTCCACGTAACTCTTTCCATTTGGTGATCTGGTCGCCAATATTAACCACTCTCTCTCTCTGTACTGCCTGTCCCTCAGACATTTCGCCTTTTTTTGGCAGACGCCGTTTCATACAATTTCCGTCCTGGACGTTTCGACATGTTGATATTCTTGTTTACATATTGGGAAGCCTACTGGCGTGCGTAGTATACTGCGCATGCGCACCGCAAGCCGTGATGTGAAAGTCGTCGTCCCCGCACATTATCAAAATAGACTGTTACCGCCGCGCGTCGCTAACAGTAAATTGATAATTAATAAATGATTATATTTGTATAGCGGGCACTCGTAATTTTTAGGACTGGTGGAATAGTGACATAATTATACACTTATTTAATTCCTATAAAGAACATTTTGTGCCTACTGCGTGGGCATGTACCTTTAATATGATATTCATTTAACTTGTTGCCTGATTTCATAAGCCTTGTCTAATAAATATCATATTAAATCATCACTCATGCAATATCCTATATTTGAATTATATATACAACCTTGTACTCAAATCATTGTCGAGCAGATAATGAAAACACGGTTATTACACTGTGATAACCAATTGTATCCAACAAAATACAGTCGAACCCCTGTAAACCGGACAGAGAGACAAGTAAATTGTGCTTAATTTTGATATGCTTCGTTGCCATTTATCTCCGAGGATGTTGTCTGTTCATGATGGCAAAGCACACACGCGTGTCTTGAAGTAATTATATGCAAGCTTCACAGTGTCCCCAGGGTGTCCGGTTTAGAGGGGTTCCACTATAATTGAGAATCTTGTTGTAAGGGATACTGAAGACAAACGGCGAGGCATAAACCTAATGTAATAAATAAATACTTACTTTCGTAGTAACTTTGCTACCACCACCTTTTCTTCGTTTAACGCGAAATTCTGGCCTATGCAGTTCCTGAAATGACAACACAGTTGCTGTATGTGTACGGGGACCGCAGAGCTCCAGATAAGGTGCGTATTGGCGTATTTCACACACTTATTTTACAAGGTGTATGATCATGTGGTACTAACATCAACAACAAGTACTGAAACTTCCAGAATCCATCTGATTCAAAGTACGTATTCTTTTATAGTGTCCTTATTACGTAACGGATGTTGATGAAATATGACGCATCAAACGTGTCGTTTTAAGCTGCATTTTGGTGGTCTCTGTACTTTGGCCCAAGCTGCTGTCGTTTTTGCGAAGAATCGATCTCCGTGTCTACCAACACGGAAATCGATTCTTCGCAAAAATGACATAAGTCTGTGCCGAACTCCCGGGACCACCAAATGCAGCTCATTAAGACACGTTTGCTGCGCCATATGTCATCAAAATCCGTTGCATATTAAAGCGGCTCCACTCCAGATGGGATTACAGTGTACTGTACTTTTTTCACGCGATGTTTACCTGCATTTGCTATATATCTACACATTGCGAGCTCATTTTCGGTTGGTGGATGTTTATATTCGCGTTAAATCGTACTTTATACGTCCCTATACGAAAGGGCTTTTCCGTTTCCAATTCTATTTTTACTTACGACCTGCTTGCCGTACGTAATCCCACGTGACACAAATGGCCCACAAATCATACTTCCAGGCATGCGCACATCGCGTCCAGCTATATCAACAACAATGTCCGACTCTGAGGTAAGTCGATACATATTAGCGTTATACACAGGCGTTCTATATGAAACGAATGTGTTTCAACATCAATACATTTCCAAATAACTTACTTTTACCTAGGGCAGACCACAGATGTTGTTTAAATATGTAGAAAGTATGTATTCTGAACATGTCAAAACCATGCTCGTCTCATCTTCCGCTCTGCGAGTCGCCATTTTGGTGGCCAAGACAGTCAACTGCGCATGTGCATGATACCACGTGACGGGCAATATCAGTTTAGCGCGAATTATAAAAATAAATGGGAGTAACGCGCGCCACTCCCAACAAATTAATTAATATTAAATAAATAAATATCTATACTGGCCACTTATAATTTTTAAACCTGTCGCAATAGTTACATCATTAGGTACTTATTTATTTAAAATAGTATCCGTTTTACCCCTCATCTGGAGTGGAGTCGCTTTAAGGAAAATATCAAATAATACTTATTTTGGAGTGGGCGAGATTTCAACCCTTTCAGCTATTGTTGTTGCTGTTGTAACCACGTGATCATGCACATGACACTGTACGAAGATAATGCACAGATGTTTGCCTCTACGGGTGTGGAGGGGGTGATATATGGGGGAGGGAGCGGGTGTGCAAAGAGGGTGTGTCTTTACAATCAAGTATGTCTCACCTTGGTCCGGCAGAAAATGGAGTGAACTGGAACGGGTCCATTTTGGCGGCATTATCCTTCGAGAACCGGTCGGGGATGTAGGTCATCGGGTCCTCCCATACCTCCCTGTTGTGGTGCAACGACCATAGGTTCACCTGACAACATCATGTAGGTAACTTGCAATTTACTCCCGTACTGTCCGTAGCTCTGGCTACGGATGGTACGGCAGTAGATTGCAAGAGTTACCGTTCGCAACTAGTAGGTATATAGTGGCACCACATAGTTTCGCGCGTAATTTAAAATAGAAAATTGTTGCCGAGCATCAGTAAGTAATTACACATTTTTCGCCAATAGAATTAATTACCATCGGATTTTCTCAGCCAAGCGATATATGCCCATGATTATTTTTAATGTGTTATCGTGAAAAAAATTGTTTGATTGAATATAAATTTCAAGTATTTATTGAATTACCCGCTAGTTACCCTCTTTAGTGACACACATAAACGTTTTAATACTATAATACAATAATACTACAGGAAACCGTTAAAGACGGTAATTTGCAAACCTGCCAAACGGTGCCTGGCGGAAACACCCGATCACCCATGACGAGCTCCTTCGTGGTTTCCCGGCCGATAATCGACACCGGACAGTGCAGCCGAATGGCCTCTTTGATGCACATCGTCAGGTACTCCATCTTGGCCATATCAGACCTAAATGGTAGAAAACAACGAGTCAATTCACCCATTAACCCCTCAATGGGTGCAACCTAGGATTTTCCATGCATTTTTTTAACTATTCCTTTAATAGAAAATGTTGTTTTTTTGTTTTTTTTTAAATCAACATTTTCTATTAATGGAATAGTCGACTCATCTGGATCTACAGTGTTTGTACCAGTTGGCTTCATGGTCTGCAGGGTTGAAAGGGTTAACCATTAAACCAAGGGCATAAATCACTAAGCTAGCAACCTTGATAATAAAATAAAACAAAAACAACTTTATTGCCTTACATAAATCCTCAGTGACCTTGACCTGGGGCATTGGTAATCAGAACATTATGCCACAGGTCCGAGTCTTGCACCCGTGCGTACCATTCGATGTTGTCAGTATGCCGGCTGTCCAGTATGGCGTCCACCTCCCTCTGACAGCGAGCCTGATGGTCTGGGTGTCCGGCCAGGGAATACAAGATCCAGGACATGGCGCTCGCCGTGGTGTCGTGACCTACAGTAGCTGATTTCATCAAAATTGCAAAGTATACTTTTCTAGCAAAGTATACTTTGAGGGAGTAATCATTTATTTTTCCGGAAATGCATTATTTCATATAGAACTAACCACTGCATATATTTGTTGATAAAAAGTATGCAGAATCATTATACTGAATGTATTACATTATCACAGCCAAAATTGCTGTGATAATGTGATACATTCAGTATAATAAAAATTAATAAATTTATCCTTAAATTGAAAATTTCTCCCTCAAAGTATACTTTGCTAGATAAGTATACTTTGCAATGTTGGTGAAATAGGCTATTGGTCAGTTGTCAAGCTCATTCCCAGTCCACGTACCAAGCAACCTCTCTAAACCGGACACGTTTAGAGAAGTTTCACTGAATACCAGACATAGGAGCACTCTAGAACTGATCTAAACTAGACACAGTGATTTCCACAGGATGTCCGGTTTAGAGATGTTTCACTGAAATCCCGACATCAGAGTATTCTGAATTCTCTCTAAACCAGACACCCTAAGAGACCCCCAGGGTATCCGGCTTAAGAGACGTTTCACTGAAATCTGGACATACGAGCACTGGCAGATATTATAGGAATGAATCGCCTTTTTGTGGAATTTATCGGGGTATAAACTTGGAAAAGTCGCGGGAATACTGGACAAAGGCCGGAAGGCCTCGTCCAGTATTCCCGCGACTTTTCCAAGTTTATATCCCCGATAAATTCCACAAAAAGGCCATTCATTCCTTATAATTCCAGCATTTGAAATAAATTCATGAAGAAAATGTGTTTATTTTCCATTTTCTTAAGAATTATTTTAACTGCGCCCGACAGTTACGGAAAGTAGTTCGGCATGGAGTTTACTGGGATATAAATTCTGGACAGAGACTTGCTACGGACCAATCAAATGTTAAGGAATTGTGTAAATATTGTTGTGCTGGAATTATATCAGAAATAAACAAATTAACACATTGGATTTCTGTGTGCCTGGTATATAGAGGTTATATTAACACATTGGATTTCTGTGTGCCTGGTATATAGAGGTTATATTAACACATTGGATTTCTGTGTGCCTGGTATATAGAGGTTATATTAACACATTGGATTTCTGTGTGCCTGGTATATAGAGGTTATATTGTAGCACATACACAGGTGTTGATAAACATTTATGATGACAAGCTATTGAATTAAATTGTTAATTAATCAGTAATCAATTTTATAAAGGGGAGGTCATGTCCGCCTGGCCATAAGTGCTTTGTCCACTTATGACAAATATGACAAATATGATAGGGGTGTTTCATCCTGAGGGGATGTGATTACGTCCTACAATCCTTACCTGCAAACAGAAAGGTGTCCACCTCATCTCTGACCTCCCCCGGGGTGAGCCCGACCCCGTTGTCATCCCGGGCCGTGAGCAGGATGTCTAAGAAGTCGTGGAATTTCTGGACACCCCCACCGTCTGTCTTCCTCTGTCGACAATGCACAAATTAGTAGAACAGCAGCCTATTTCACCAACATTGCAAAGTATACTTATCTAGCAAAGTATACATTGAGGGAGAAATTTTCAATTTAAGGATAAATTTATTAATTTTTAATATACTGAATTTATTACATTATCACAGCCATTTTGGCTGTGATAATGTAATAAATTCAGTATAATAATCCTGCATACTTTTAATTATCAAATATATGCAGTCGTTAGTTCTATATGAAATACCGGTAATGCATTTCAGGAAAAATAAATGATTACTCCCTCAAAGTATACTTTGTTAGAAAAGTATACTTTGCAATTTTGATGAAATCGGCTTCTGGACACCCCCACCACCCGTCTTCCTCTGTTGACAATGCACAAATTCACTTTACACATTAAAGATGGGGTCCCGCACATCAGGATGTATTGTAAGGATTATATATTTTTGATTCAGCATTTAGAGATGTCATTAGTATATACAAAGAGAGTTTAATTTGTATTACCGGGTACACATATTTGGTACTATTTTGTATTATTTGAATCATGGAAATCAATAAGCTTAAGGGCTTTAATGTCCCAGCAACACTCGCATGGAAACTCACATGGCTTGTCTCATAAACTGCCGAATGTCAGTACGTACCATCGCCTCCATGCGTTCATGAATGACCTTTTCAGCGACTGTGTGTACAAAATCGCAGTTGTTCCTGAATGTTCGCCCAAGTTTAGTCCAGTTGAAAATGGTGTCCATAGACAACCAAGGGCTTCTGAAACAAACACAAACATTGGTTGGTAGACATAGACACATGTTACATATATAGTGTATATTGACAACAAGGACATCTGAAGCAAACAAAAACAATGGTTGGCAGGCATATATAATTCAAATATTACTTGTCACAAGAAATGATGGACCATCTTCGTGGTTTGGGCAGTACACGGCGACTCCTAGTAATTGTAGTGGCTGTGTTTGGTTTTCATTGGAATTGTTAATATTTTTCTGGTTTTGAAACATAATTAGGGAATAAATTAACACCCAACTAGTTATATAGTTCACTTATTCCACAAACAAATTCATTTTATAGCTGTAAATTGGCGTGGAACTTACTTAGTCCTGAGCTTAAATCCAATTGCCAGCTCCTCCACTGCCTTTAAATATGGGTGGTTCTTGCTGAAAACAACAATGACAGGCCCGTACGCAGGATTTTCTATTGGGGGGTGCGTCAGGGGGGTGCGTCAGGGGCGAGCCCCATGTAGTGGCGCGAGTACGCTAGCGTACTCGCGCCACTCGCGCCACTACATGGGGCTCGCCCCTGACGCACCCCCCTGAAATTTATTAAACCTAGATGGCCTGAAATGCACTCTCCTGCATTTTATGTCATTTAAATTTGGATTTCAACGGTGGTAAATTGTGACATTTTCATGCAAATTACCTGTATATTAATGCATTTCAAGATTTGTTGAGATTACTGTTTGAAAAATAGCGGACCTCGGCAAATTTAGGGGGGTGCGTACGCACCCGCCGCACCCCGCCCCCCCCCCCCCCCCCCCCCCCCCCCCCACCCCTGCGTACGGGCCTGAATGATACATATACAAGGTGTATGATTACGTGGTACTAACAACAACAACAAGTACTGCAACTTTCAGAATCCACCTGATTCAAAGTACGTATTCTTTTATATTGTCCTTATTACATAACGGATTTTGATGAAATACGGTGCATCAAACGCGTCTTGTTCAGCTGCATTTGGTAGTCTCTGTATTTATGCCCAATTTTTGCGAAGAATCGATTTTCTACCGACACGGAAATCGATTCTTCGCAAAAACGACTTAAGTCTGTACCTGAACTCCCTGGACCACCAAATGCAGCTCATGAAGACGCGTTTGCCGCGCCATATTGCATATTAAGGAAAATATCAAATAATACTTACTTTGGAGTGGGCGACGTTATTGTTGTTGTAACCTATGCTCAATAAATGTAAATCCAATAATTGCTTACACCAAAACATTGTTAATGTGAAATTTACAGACTATCGTAATTGTGCACTTACACGCATTTTAGTCATTCACAGTTTAGTGAAACGGCCTACAGATGGTCTACACTGGTCAGCACATACATTAGTCACACTGTGTCCACCCTTTGTCCACTCACCTTTGGTTCTGCACGTCCATGTCCGACGAGAAAGCTGCCTGTAGTATGATGTCCAGCGTGCACAGACTGACTGTTTCGAATGCTTCAAATGCATCCCCGGTCTTGGAATATTTATCCAGTTTATTCTGAAATATAGTGGCCAACATACACAATTGATCTTCTTTTACTAATTCACAGCCATCAAAGTAAAGGCCCCCAGAATCATGTTCACCAGGGGCGGATCCAGGATTTATATGTAGAAGGGGCGTGGATTTCAATTTTCATAAAATTCAGATTATTTTTCGGCATTATTTCTTACTTCTCATCAAAAGTACATGTTGTTACCACTCAGTTGAACCATCTCGACAAGACGGTTCAACTGAGTGGTACCAACATACACTTTGTGTGAGAAATAAGAATAATCAGATGTTAATCCTAGACGTTCACGAGACGTAATTGACGTCACATTTTGACGTCATTTCCGGCGAAGAAACAATTCATACGCTAACGTCAATATTGTCAATTTTGACGTTATAAGCTGGTATAAGAACAAATTTCACATTTTCCGAAGAGAAAATATATGCATGTAATATACAATTTATTCCACTACCATTTTGAAATACCGGATTTATTTCCCTTGCCATCTGTAAATCCGACAAAGAAACTTGTGCTCCACACTCGTTTCTTTGTCGGACTTCCAGATGTCTCGGGAAATAAATCTGGTATTTCAAAATGACAGTTGAATAAACTTGAGTATTGTACTCACCATCAGTGTATCGGCCGCATCGTTGTACACATCCACATAGTGTTTCAAGATTCCGAAGTGGAACGCCGGGTTGAGAAGCCGCCGATTGCGGGCCCACTTCTGTCCGCTCGCTAGGATCAGCCCATCACCTATCCATCGCCGCAGAAACCGATAATTCCCGTTAAACCCAAGGGCCTTGGGTTCTGAAGAGAGCAACAGTGATACCATTCCTGGAGCCTATTTCACCAACATTACAAAGTATACTTATCTAGCAAAGTATACTTTGAGGGAGAAATTTTCAATTTTAGGATAAATTTATTAATTTTTATTATACTGAATTTATTACATTATCACAGCCAAAATGTAATGTAATAAATTCAGTATAATAATTCTGCATACTTTTAATCATCAAATATATGCAGTCGTTAATTCTATATGAAATAATGCATTTCGGGGAAAATAAATGATTACTCCCTCAAAGTATACTTTGCTAGAAAAGTATACTTTGCAATTTTGATGAAATCGGCTACTGGAGAGGTTAACTGAATATTGAAACAGTTGGGTCTCATTGTACCCTATGCTCAAGGGCTCTGAAGTAGATTGGCATTGCTATCATGCATGCAACTCTGAACATAAAGCCTTAATTAGAATATGTTAAACCCGACAACATTGGGTTCAAAAGCAGATTAACATTGTTATCATTCCTGCAGAGTAACTGAACGCTTAATAACCGGTAATTCCCGTTAAAACAGAGGGCCGTGTGTTCTGAAGAGAGTAAGAATGGTATCATTCCTGGAGGTGTTAACTGAATACTACTGGAGGGGGTAACTGAACCCTTAATAACCGGTGGAGCCCGTTAAACCAGAGGGCCTTGTGTTCTGAAGAGTAAGAATGGTTTCTTGGAGGGGGTAACTGAATACTGGAGGGGGTAACTGAAAATTTACAAACCGATAGGTCCCGTTAAACCAGAGGGCATTGGCAAGGTGTATGATCACGTGGTTATAACTACAACAACAAGTACTGAAACTTTCAGAAGCCCTCTGATTCAAAGTACGTATTAATTTATTTTGTCCTTATTATGCAACAGATTTTGATGAAATATGGCGCATCAAACGCGTCTTGTTAAGCTGCATTTGGCGGTCTCTGTACTTAGGCCCAAACTTCTGTCGTTTTGATCGGTAGATACGGAAATCAATTCTTCGCAAAAACGACATAAGTCTGTGCCGAACTCCCGGTGCCACCAAATGCAGCTCATGAAGATGAGTTTGCTGCGCCATATTTCATCAACATCCGTTGCATATTAACCCTTCCTACGCTGTTGACGGAAATTGCCGTCTGCTGTTTTTCATTTTTGCTTTAATTCTTAACAAAAAAAAGGTTTTAACAGCACATGAGAATCGTCTCCACTGGAGACGATTGTCATGTGCTGTCAAAACCAAGTTTTTGTCGAGAAATATTGAAAATAAAACATTTCCAGCAGACGACAACATTTAATTCAGCGTAGTATCAAATAATACATTGGAGTGGGCGAGCTTTCAACACGTTCAGCCATTGTTTTTGTTGTTGTAACTCGTGATCATGCACCTTGCTTTGGTTCTGAAGTAGATGTTCACCGGTATCATTCCTGGATCCTTGAACATGCCTTTAACATTAGAAACCGTTAAACCCAAGAGCAGTTGGCTCTTCTAAAGTAGATCAACAGTGGTATCGTTGCCGGATGGTTTCGCTGAAGCCGTAGCAACCAGTTCCATTTAACCCGAGGGCTCAGAAGTGGGTCTCGCTGAAGCCTTAGAAACCAATTGGTCCCAACTGGATACTGATGATGTCATTGGGCTCATTCACGGAGAATGTTTCGGAAAGGCGTTTATAATTTATGGTTTGAAACAGTGATAGACGCGCGTGTGAATACAGCAAATCATGGTGATGCGGCTGCATTTATTGGCATTTTGGAAGTTCGTATGTCTTTAATATTTTACGCTAAATCACGATTTACCAATTCAAACATATGTATACATAAGACATGAATTAGAGTTGTAGCTTATATTACCCGAAGTTTTGAGGATATGTCCAACCGAGTGGAGGTGAGGGACCACTATCATTTGTACTTACCCGAGGTTTTGAGGATCTGTGCGACGGAGTAGGGGTGAGGGGCGACACAGACGGGGCCGAAGAATGACCATGTCCGATATAACTTCTCCTTCTTGCCGTAGGTGTCCGCCCAGTCCACAAACTTCTCCAGCCTCTCCTCCGTCGTCTTCGGGAACTGTTGCCATAGAAACATACACCATGGAGTTGCGGGCAGTAACTCTGCAAAACTCCCATATGCGAGTTTCACAGAGTTACTGCCCACAACTAATATATATAGTTGAAGCATTGCGCATCTAATATGGAACTGCATGTTGTATGTGATATAGAGAATAGTAGGTTAGTGCCGTGAATGGTAAACACATCTGGCAAGGCTTAGGAAATGGGATGGGCGAGGCTCTGCCGAGCACATCCCATTTCCGTGCCGCGCCAGATATTTTTCCCATTCACGGCACTAACCTACTATTCTATTTATCCCGTCAACACCTACAAATGGCTTTAAAATGCAAACAAATAACCCCAGCCACCGTACATATTCATACGCAGTGATTCGGTCATATTGACAGATTATCAACAAGAAATACGTCTGTCGAACGCAGATGCCACCTGCAGCATATTTGAGAAACTGTGACGGTTAACCGAAAAATGTGACGGACGGACGGACGGACGGACGGACCAAAAACAATATGCCATCCGGCTCTTCGAGACCGGGCATAAAAATGTTTCACGGCACATACGCACTGTGTTGACGGGATAAAATTAACATCTTACTCATCAATGCACTCCGATAATACTATAGCCTCTAGTTTATACTATTAATCCATGCATACGTGTCTGAGTCGGAGTGGGGTTGCTGGGAGGGGATAGGGTGGGGGGGATTACAGGCCTCACCCTCTTCCCATCCCTAATGTTGATAATTCAAAAACTCCAATGTATACTCTTGTGCATATAAAAATGACTGTGACTGAATGCATGTGTTGGCTGAGCATGAGCTACACTGGACACTGTTTTGTTTGTTTGTTGGGGTTTAATGGCCTATCAACAGCTACAGTCATTTAAGGTCGGGTCAATGGGTTTAGTACTAAATCCCATATATTACCTGTACAAATGAGAGGGGGGGGGGGATCACAAAATCAGAACTGAATATTTACAACAAAATCTGTATATTCAGCCCTGAAATAAGAATGATCCTAATCTGATGGCAGGTCCTCACCACACCAGAGTCACTTTCCCCCCTCCCAAAAGCAGTAGGATCAGTAATAATCTTACTACTTTTAAAATGGGCAATAACCCAATTTAACTCCCAGGTAACAGAAGAGCCAAAGATAAAAACGTACCTGAGGGCCAAACCAGGCAAATCGTGATTACTAGAAGGAGGAACCCCTACCATTAATTTACGCCGTCGCGTTCACCCGACCAACCACCCACTACACTGGACAAAACAACCCCAATAACCCCATGTCAGGGCACACACTTCTTATTGCAAACTTATCTGCATCCAAAACATGTTAATAAATAAAACAAAGGGGTCAGTAAAAGAAGGGGGCTAACTCCATAAGGGAGTTAGTCCCCTTATTTCACTGACCCCACCACATATGAACAACTAGCAGACAACACTATTCGTTTCCCGCGTTTTTAAAGGGATCTGTTCCAAGGTGTATGATCACGTGGTTACAACAACAACAACAACAACAACAACAAGTACTGAAACTTCCAGAAGCCCTCCGATTCAAAGCACGTATTCTTTTATTTTGTCATTGTTATGTAACGAATTTTGATGAAATATGGCAAACTACCGGGACCACCAAATGCAGCTCATGAAGACGCCTTTGCTGCGCCATATTTCCTCAAAATCCGTTGGTTGCCTATTAAGGAAAATATCAAATAATACTTACTTTGGAGTGGGCGCGCTTTCAAAACTTTCAGCCATTGTTGTTGTTGTCGTTCTAACCACGCGATCATGCACCTTGTGTTCGGCACACTCTACTTACATCATAGAAGCTGCCATACAGCCAATGATTTGACTCTGGCCCAGGAAGGTCAGCGAATATCCTGTTAAATTTACGCCGACGGTACAGAAACAATGCGGCCCTGTAGACAACAGTTGCCATGAGAACCAGGCATATCGTCTGCAGCACAAGGGACGCAGACGCTCGGTAGGAGCTGGGAACCAGTGACGTCACGTCCAGGGAACCAAGCAAGCTCAACATGGCGGCGTATTTTCAAATTCGCGTTGATTTCAACTGTGCAAATATGTGTCTGTGACTGGAGAAATGGGGCTTATGGGCTTTGCAACCAGTGTAGATTCAGATCAGCCTGTGCATCCACAGTCTGATCAAGATCTGCAATGTTCTCCATTCCATCAATAAAACACTCGCCATGCTTCTAACAAGCAGTATAGATAATCAATGTGTATGATCACGTGGTTACAACAACAACATCGCACACTCCAAAGTAAGTATTATTTGATATTTTCCTTAATATGCAATGGATTTTGATGAAATATATTGGGCAGCAAACGCGTCTTCATGAGCTGCATTTGGTGGTCTAGGGAGTTTGGCACAGACAGAAGTTTGGGCGAAAATATAGACCACCAAATGCAGCTTAACAAGACGTGTTTGATGCACCATATTTCATCAAAATCCATTGCATATTAAGGAAAATCTGTTACGTAATAAGGAAACTATAAAAGAATACGTACTTTGAATCGGAACTTGTTGTTGTTGTTATTACCACGTGATCATACACCTTGATAATTATCAGGCTACATGAGTGTGCTATTTGATCAGGATCTACACTGGTCACACATTCCATAAGCCCCATTCCTCCAGTCACAGCCACATATAAATGTATCAGTTGGAGAAGGAGGCCAATTCCCTTCTTCCAATGACAAATTAAACTGATCATGAAGTTGAGACTGACCGATATGGTGTCACAAATGTGAGATGGCAATTCTATGCATGGAACAATATATAATAAAGTAACTCGAGAGAATCCGTAACTGAGAGAATCCACATAATTATACTGTATTATACACAGGGGCGGATCCAGCACTTGGGGAAACGTGGGGGGTGGGGTGTCCTATTTTCGAGGTCCACGGAGTGAAGCGAGTATGCTAGGGTGTCTGGGGGCATACCCCACAGGACATTTTTTGAAATCTAAATGTCCAGAAATGCACTTGCCTGTGTTTTACGGCATTTAAATTCAACTCCAACTGATGGTAAACTGTGAACTATGTAAACTCGGTGGCTGAACGAGGTGGGGGGGAGGGGGGGGGGGGGGGGGGGGTTGCAACACCCGGAATACCCCCTCCAGATCTGCCCCTGATACATGTACATGTATTTATACAGGTGTTATTCTACTTTGTATCATATTACAGTGGCGTAGCCAGCGAGCGGTGCAAGTGTGATAAATTTAACAAAATTAATTAGTAACCGTCGATTGAAAAACATGTGTATAATACTGAAAAATAACTAGTGTTGCTAGTTATTTTTCAGTATTATAAACATGTTTTTTTTACCAATCCCCGATTTTTTCCCAGCGACTTACATTAAAGTACAACTAGGTTCAGAAATAAGATACAAATCTACAGTTAAACAAATTCTTTTCCTAAAACGTTTCATCACTTTCTATGCAAATCTGGGGGCCGTTTCACTAAATTTAGTACGACTAAAATGTTCAGAAGTGCAAAATTATGATAGGCTGTAAATTGCACATTAACACTGTTTTCTTGTAAACGATTACTGGATTTATATTTATTGAGCATAGGCTGCATATGCAGCCTATGTTCAATAAATGTAAATCGATCAATTGAAATTTCCAGACGATCCTAACTTTGCACTTACAAACATTTTAGTCATACGAAGTTTAGTGAAACGGGTCCCTGAGACCCAGTGCCTTTACAACCAATGATACTTGCCTATAGATGAACTGTATCCTTAATTAGTAAATACTCGAGAAGGTCCAGTTTCGTTGCGCCAGTAAACTGACACCAACAGAGGCTGTTGTTTATATTTATATATCGTCCTTCAAATCTTCAAATACAGGCATATCTCTTGACCCATATTGTCGTATGTCCGTCAGTTAAAGCAACATATAGATCTATCGTCTTCACATACAGGCACATTTCTTGACCCAACATACTGTCGTATGTCCATCAGTTAAAGCAACATATACTTAAGGCCAGCAGAAACTTTACAGTATATAAATGGTTCGATATTTCGTGAACAAGAACATGTACGTTTAAAAACCTGATGTAAAATGTTTTTTAATGCCGAATCTAATCTGCAACTACTGCACCAAAACATTAGATGCATGTGTTTAAAGAGATTGTGTAAACCACCTCTTCTGTCTCTTTTTGCCCCATGTTAAATTCCCATAGGAAAATAGTTTTTTCGCTATTAAATCAGACAACAAACAAAATAAATTGGGGAGGGTGACTTTTTTGTTATTGGTGAAAAAGTACTTACATTTAAATATTTTTTTACATTTACCGGTAATGTGTTTAATAGTCAAAAGTTTATCGGCAGGAAAACGTGGAACAGACAGTAGTGCTTTCTGATCTGTTTCAACAGTTTCTGCACATACACGAGACCAAAATATTACAATGATTCAAAACCCGAGACAAGATCACTTTAAGGACCACATGGGTCATTTAAAATATGCACAGAGGTGAAGTTTATCTAGGTCACAGAGGCAATTGAGTTATTTATAAGTAGATGCATAATGTATTGACAGCTGCAGAGATAGTGTTTCATTATCATATGTGAGATGACCATATACATGTACATGACCAGTGTAGATCCTGATCATATCATAGCACACTCCTGTAGCCTGATACTGATCTATATTGTGTGCAAGAAGCCTGATGAGCGTTTCATTGATGCAACGGCGAGCAGTGCAGATCCTGATCAGACTGTGCGAATGCACAGGCTGATCTGGATCTACACTGGTCGCATAACCCATGACCATATACATGTACGTGTATGTGGCTGTGACTGCAGAAATGGGGTTATGGGATTAGTGACCAGTGTAGATCCTGATCATATCATAGCACACTCATGTAGCCTGATACTGATCTATATTGCTTGATGGGCATTTCATTGATGCGACGGCGAGCAGTGCAGATCCTGATCAGACTGTGCGGATGCACAGGCTGATCTGGATCTACACTGGTCGCATAACCCATAAGCCCAAATTATCCAGTTACAATCATATATAGGTAGTAGTAAGGACCACTGTATGGCAGTTTGACACTATGAAGTGGCATTACTGCCGTCATATTATGTGTCGGTGACTGGAGAAATGGGGCTTACGAGTTTTGCGACCATTGTATATCCATATCAGCCTGTGCATCCATCCGCACAGTGTAATCACGATCTGCACTGTTCAACATTTCCATGAATAAAACATCAATCATGCTTCTAACCCGGACCACAATGTAATCAGTGACGCACCCAGGCAGCTATGGATTTGATTTGATGGTGTTTGATGGCCTGCACTCCACCGATTGATTTTATTTATTGGTGTTTAACGGCCTATCAACAGCTCAGGTCATGTAAGGCCGGGCAAACGGGTTCAAAAACAAAATCAGAACGGAATATTTACATCAGCGCTGAAATTAGAATAACCTGACCTGGTGCCAGGTCCATACCACACCAGTCATTTGGCCCCTTCCCCTAAAATAGGATTACGAATATCGTAATACTCACATAAGGGGTATAACCAGATTCAACTGTCACATACAAAATGCCAAACCAGGTCTCCAGTCGCGATTCCGGTAAGGATGAAACCCGATCGTTAAATTACCCATCGCGTGCTCCCACCTGCCACCCACGCCAACGGATCCAGAAATATTTAACCTGCTGTATTGGGGGAGGGGTGGGGGAGTACAGACTGAATAGCGGTCTGATCAGGGTCTATCTGCTCGCACAGATCATAAGCAACATCTCTCCAGTTGCATATTTGACCAGTACAGCTCCTGTTTGTTTGTTTGTTGGGGTTTAATGGCCTATCAACAGCTAAGGTCATTTAAGGCTGGGTCAATAAATCCCATATATTACCTTACAAATGGGGGGTGGGTGAAATCCCAAAATCAGAACTAAATATTTACAATAAAAGAACTATATATTCAGCCGTGAAATCAGAATAATCCTGATCTGATGCCAGGTCCTCGCCACACCAGAATCACTTGGCCCCCTCCCAAAAGCAGTAGGATCAGTAATAATCTCCCTACATGTACTTTCATAATGGGCAATAACCCAATTCAACTCCCAGGTAACAAAAGAGCCAAAGATAAAAACGTACCCGAGGGCCAAATCGTGATTCTTATTATAAGGAGGAACCCCTACCGTTAATTTACATTAACGTCATGTTCACCCGACCAACCACCCACAGTACAGCTCCTGTAGCCGATTTCACCAACATTGGAAAGTATACTTATCTAGCAAGGTATACTTATCTAGCAAAGTATACTTTGAGGGAGTATTCATTTATTTTTCCTGAAATGCATTATTTCATATTGAACTAACGACTACATATATTTGATGATTAAAAGTATGCTGAATTATTATTCTGAATTTATCAAAATGGCTGTGATAATGTAATAAATTCAGTATAATAAAAATTATTAAATTTATCCTAAAATTGAAAATTTCTCCCTCAAAGTATACTTTGCAATGCTGGTGAAATAGGTTACTGATCAACTAGCGTTCTCAAGTAGATGGATGCAGATGTAAACGTTTCGGTAGAATGTTTGTTTATTGGCATTTAATGCACTATCAACAGCTAATGTCATTTAAGGCCGGGTCAATGGGTTTGATCCCGTATTCAACCTTCTGCATGGAGGCGAAAATCCCAAAACCAGAACAGTTTTGTTTGTTTGTTTATTGGTGTTTAACGGCCTATCAACAGCTAAGGTCATGTAAGGCCGGGCAAACAGGTTCGATCCCGTTTTAACCTGCTGCAATGGGGGGAAAATCCCAAAATCAGAACGGAATATTTACATCGAAATACAACATATTCAGCCCTGAAATTAGAATAACCTGACCTGGTGCCAGGTCCATACCGCACCAAGTCACTTGGCCCCTTCCCCTATTTAAAAGTAATACCGGTAGGATTACTCTTATAAGGGGTATAACCAGATTCAACTGTCACATACAAAATGCCAAAGACGTATGTGAGGGCTAAACCAGGTCTCCAGTCGGGATTCCGGTAAGGATGAACCCCGATCGTTAAATTACCCATCGCGTGCTCCCACCTGCCACCCACAAAACCAGAACAGAATACATAATAAAAAAATATATTCAGCCCTGAAATTAGAATAACCTGACCTGGTGCCAGGTCCATACCACACCAAAGCCACTTGGCCCCTTCCCCTAAAATTATAAATAATCCTATTACTCATATAAGGGGTATAACCAGATTCAACTCTCGGATAACAAGAAAGCCAAAGGTGGACACGTCACAAATGTTTTTATACAACACAAAACTGAACAGGGTAGACCCTGATCAGATACTGATCTGGATCTACACTGGTGGCAAACTCAATTAAAGCCATTTCACTTGTGATCGGGACACATGTAAGTGACAAAGAAATGCAACATTAACAATGAGGTAACAATTTTAATAATAATTATGTGTCTATTACCATGACTACGATATCAAAGAAAAATACATATCTTAAATGCACTAAATAATTATTATTTATAATTATTGAAATATCATAAAAATATCGCCAAAATACATGTACAATGTGAAAGTGTGCAATTTCTCGATGGGTAATGTACACCATTTGCACATGGGGCCGTTTCACTAAACTTTGTATGACTAAAATGTTCGGAAGTGCAAATTTATGATCGTCTGGAGATTTCAATTAATGGATTAACATTTATTGAGCATAGGCTGCATATGCAGCCTATGCTCAATAAATGTAAATCCAATAACAGTTTACAAGAAAACATTGTTAATGTGAAATTTACTGACTATCATAATTTTGCACTTACAAACATTTTAGTTGTACAAAGTTTAGTGAAAAGGCCCCCAGCTGGTCCACTTCCATCTTAACCCTAAGAATGTTCGTACGAAGATTTTATTTATTAATTTGTTTCTCACATTAACATGTTTAACTACTGTAATTAACCAATTTGGATACAGCCTCAGCGTATTCATACCCGGAGGGGACAATGTTGGTAATTTATTTATTGGTGCTTAATGGCAACAGCTAAGGTCATTTAAGGCCGGGCCAATGGGTTCGATCCCACAATTAACCTACTGCTTCGCTTAAGGCGAGGTTTGAACCCATAATATCAGGATTGGAAGTCAGGTGTTCTAACCCCTGGACCGCAACCCATCCCTACTTTGGGAGGAAAATGTCAAAATCAGAGCGGAATATTTACATAGAAAATAATATATTCATCACTGACCTGGTGCCAGGTGCCAGGTGCCAGGTGCATACCACACCAAAGTCACTTAGCCCCACTCCATAAAAGTAATAGGATTAGGACACAGGTGATGGGAAAAATAATCTGATAATCTGACAATCTCTCATTGTATAAATATACTATATATACTGTCATGTGATTTTTTCCCGTCACCTGTGGATTAGGGATAATCGTATTACTCATACAAAGGGTAGAACCAGATTCATCTCTCACATACAAACCAGGAGCCTATTTCACCAACATTGCAAAGTATACTTATCTAGCAAAGTATACTTTGAGGGAGATATCATTTATTTTTCCCGAAATGCATTATGTCATATAGCACTAACGACTGCATACATTTAATGATTAAAAGTATGAAGAATTATTATACTGAATTTATTACATTATCACAGCCAAAATGGCTGTGATAATGTCATAAATTCAGTATAATAAAAAATTAATAAATTTCTCCATAAATTGAAAATTTCTCCCTCAAAGTATACTTCGCTAGATAAGTATTCTTTGCAACGTTGGTGAAATCGGCTACTGGTCTCCGGTCAGGATTCTGGTAAGCATGAATACTGATTGCACTCTAACGACCACAGTTTCCGAAAGCAAATATACAATTCCCATTATGTGCCAACCTGTGCCAACCTGTGGATGGTGGGGATATATATTAACTTGTGCATTACAAACACATACTAACTAGCCAACACACGCGTGGAGTGGACCAGTAATATAGCCAACACGTGACGAGAAGTAACACTTTTCTAACATATGTTGCCAAGTGTGCAGTAACCGGATAACATGTGACTGTGACTTGGAGAAATGGGGCTTATTGGATTTGTGACCAGTGTAGCTCCTGATCAACTAGCACACCCCTGTAGCCTGATAACGATATACGATCTGTGTTATTTGTTAGAAGCATGGCGGGTGTTCCATTGATGGAATGGCGAACAGTGCAGATCCTGATCAGACTGTGCGCATGCAGAGGCTGATCTGGATCTACACTGGCGGCAAAACCCAGAAGCCCCATTTCTCCAGTCACATATATGTGTATCAAAATGGCATAAAACCTCAGTGCATTCAAATTGCAGACGATTCTGTGTTAAATGCAATCTCTCAATAGCAACCATGATGATATTGCACTACTGACAGCACAATGACAGTCAAACCTTGCAGAACGGTCACCTCTCAACAGCAACCCCCTCTCTGTAACAGCCGATGGTTTATATCCCAAATGGGCGATTACCTCTATATCTGACCTCCCTACAACAGCCACCCCTCTACAACAGCCAGTTTTGTGTCTTCCCATGGGTGGCTGTTGTAGAGAGGTTGACCCTGTGAACAATGGCCACCTGCGAAAAAAGGACAGAAATTTCCAGATCCCATGATAGGTTTTTATCTTATATACATTTTGCATTTAATTACACTGTTCATGATAGGCATTTCTTACATTTCAGTCAGTAGTTTACAGGGGGCCGTTTCACTAAACTTTGTATGACTAAAATGTTTGTAAGTGCAAAATTTTGATAGTCTGTAAATATCACATTAGCAATGTTTTCTTGTAAACAATTATTGGATTTACATTTATTGAGCATAGGCTGCATATGCAGCCTATGCTCAATAAATGTAAATCAATCAATTGAAATTTCCAGACGATCCTAAATTTGCGCTTACGAACATTTTAGTCGTACGAAGTTTAGTGAAACGGGCCCCAGAAGTGTAACGGTGAATTACACCATCCGGCAGCAGTAGTTTACACCACTCTAGTGCTTACCATATATGGAGAAATGACGTCTGTAACATCGCAATGATATAATCTTATACATAATTTGAAATGTCTGGTTCAGAAATTGCGTAGTCTAGTCTGGTAATGCGTTAGAGGGTATTTTGGCCAATGTGTTTCTATTGAGCAATACAAGTGCATGTTAAAACAAAAACAATAATTCTATGAACAAAATTCTGCGAACTTCAATAATTCAACCCATCTCAGTCTAAGGATACAATAATTTTTCTTGAATAAATCTCATTATTTTGTTTATTTTTCAATAAATGTATATGTTGTTACCACTCATTTGAACCGTCTCGTCGTCAAGACGGTTCAAATGAGTGGTAACAACATATACTTTCGAGATGAAATAAAGAAAATAGCGATTTTGTTTTCACTAGTTTCATACTACAGGTACTATATTAAATTGTATCCCATCTGCACTGTAATGGGTTAATGACTAAACATAAAATGGTGGTCAAGATTAATGCGAGACAGGTGATAATACTTCTAAAAAATACGGTGACACCTCTCTAATGTGGTTCCACTTAGTTATATTCTTTGAGAATGCTGGTGATAAATGGATGGACAGACGGACGCACAGACATGGTAACACAATAGGCAACATTGACTAGTTATTGGTGTATTTATAACAATTTGATTTGATTTAATGGTGTTTAACGACCTGTAAACAGCTAAGGTCATTTTAGGCCAGGTTGACAGAGTTTAATCCAATATTTTACCTATTTAACTGTTGTGAAGTTGGTAAATCCCAAAATGAAATCAACAGCTTAGGTCATTTCAGGCAGGGACAACGGGTTAGATCCCGTATTTGTCCTGGTGCATTGGGGGGAAAATCCCAAAATCAGAATGGAATATGTACATCGGATAACAAATATTTTCAGCCCTGAAATTAGAATAACCTGACCTGCTGCCAGGTCCATACCACACCAGTCACTTGGCCCCTTCCCCTAAAATAGGATTACGAATAATCTTATACTCACATAAGGGGTATAACCTGATTCAACTGTCACATACAAAATGTCAAAAACGCATGTGAGGGCCAAACCAGGTCTCCAGTCGTTTTATCATCAAAAACATGCTTTGACAGCACTTCAGGATCATTTCCATTGAAAATGATTCTGCATTTCCATTGGAAATGATTCTGAAGTGCGGTCAAACCATGTTTTTATTGTCAGAGAAATAAGGCAAGATATAAAAGCAACAGCAGACGACAATTGTTGTGAGTAACGGTCCAAGGGTTAAGGATGAAACCCATCGTTAACTCTTTGCATGCTGGGAAACTTGTGGGCTATAAATAGTTCAAAACTAGCGGACAAAAAAATCATCATATTTTCTTTTATTTCTCCTTGTGTGTAAATATCATGAATATGTCTTGGAATTTCATTAGAATTGAGTCCTGAGGACTAAATTCTAATGAAATTCCAAAAAATATTTACAGAGAGAAATAAAACATATAGTCCTAATTTGTTTGGCGGATATTTTCGCCGCTAGCATGCTAAGAGTTAAATGTACCCTTCGCATGCTCCCAACAAACTGTCAGAACGAAAAATAGCTGATAATTGTAACATATACAAACATACAGTGAAACCACAGTGAACGGAGATGTGAATAAATAAAAACAAATAATTTCATGTATTTCCATGGCAAATTATGGCACATCTATGAGACTACATGTATGTTTGTTTGTTGGGGTTTAACGGCCTATCAACAGCTAAGGTCATTTAAGGCCGGGTTCATAGGTTTAGTACTAAATCCCATATATTACCTGTACAAGTACATGTACATGTTCAAGTACATGTACAAATGGGGGGGGAAATCCCAAAATAATAACTGAATATTTACAATAACAAAACTATATATTCAGCCCTGAAATCAGAATAATCCTGATCTGATGCGAGGTCCTCGCCACACCAGAATCACTTGGCCCCTTCCCAAAAGCAGTAGGATCAGTAATAATCTTACTACTTTTATAATGGACAATAACCCAATTCAACTCACAGGTAACAAAAGAGCCAAAGATAAAAACGTACCGGAGGGCCAAACCAGGCAAATTAAGGATGAATCCCTACTGTTAATTTACGCCATTGAGTTCGCCCGACCACCACCCACCACCCACCACCCACCACCCACCACTACATGTAATATCGATGGTCTAGTAACATAAGGTCGTAACTGCTATGCTAAAGCATAGCAGTTACGACCTTATGTTACTAGACCATCGATATATCGAGGATCTTACATGAGTGATGATTGAATAACATCAATTAACCCTTACACCGCTATCTTAATTTTTTGTCGTCTGCTGTTTATTTTCTATTTTCCATTTTTATCATCAAAACATGCTTCGACAGCACTTTAGAATAATTTAAAACATGCTTTGACAGCACTTCAGAATCATTTCCATTGAAGTGCTGTCAAAACATGTTTTCATTGAGAAATAAGGCAAGGTATAAAGCAACAGCAGACGACAATTGTTGTGTGTAGCGGTCTAAGGGTTAATAAGTTAATAGATTTCCTAAGAAATGAGGTCGTGCCAAATTTCGGATGAAATCAGTCAACACGTTTAATATATATCATATTACCGCTAAATGAACAAAGATTTCATTCTTTATCCAATAATAACACAAATATGTGTACACATATCACAATACATGGGCGCATTATACAAATACATGGACACATAACACAAATACATTCTGGACGTCGGACTTCGTCCATTTCACGCACCGGCAGGTTACAATTATCTCCCCTGTCGAGAAGCGCAGGGGGAAATCTGACCCGTTTTGCAACAATTTAATCATTTTTAAATACTTATAACAACTAATTCCGGATCGTTTGAAAATGCAAAATTAAATGCAAATTCATAATGTTGGATATTAACCCTTTCACCCCTAAGTAACTGAATGGGCTGCGATATGTTAATTTTGCAACCAATCCAATCATCGCAAAATGATTTTCAGACTATTCCATTTATAAAAAGGGGGTATTTTTTGTTCTCAAAAATATGAAAATTACTTTCAAACAGTGCAGATCCTGATGAGACGGCTCGTTACGAGTCGGCTCATCTGGATCTGCACTGTTTGCATAAACCGATATAGCGGGCTTTCGGGTTCAAAGGGTTAAAGGTACATGCCCACTCAGTAGGCACAAACTGTTCTTTATATCAGAGACATAATCGGAGACATTTTCTGGCAAAATAAGCATTCATTCACCATTACCCCACGTATTGATTGACATTATTATACATTTTATATCAGACGAACATTTCCAAACTGATATAAGGCGCGATAATCGTGTTTCCTTAAAATGTTAATGGACATTATTATTTATTCTCTGTATTTATTTTTTGATGTGCAATGATCATACTTTATAATCTGTCGAAAATATTATTTTTCCAGGTGATGCATTTAATTTGTACAAATGATTAAAAAAAATATCATGCCTCATTTGCACATGAAAATAGCCTGATATCACCGCGAGTCACTATCAGTAAAATAAATGTTAGTAAATGATTATATCTGTATAGCGGGCACTCGTAATTTTTAGAACAGGTGGAATAGTGACACAATTATACACTATTTAATTCCTATAAAGAACAGTTTGCCTACTGAGTGGGCATGTACCTTTAAATAAAAAATATTACTGTGTTTGCTTAGTCTTTACATTATTGTAACAACTATATTTACCATTGTGAACATGATACATCGTAGTGTGAAATATATCGGATATCCCCTTAGGCTTCAGTTACGATGGCAGAATTTGTGTCGTCACGTGACCCATTTACGTCACGCCGACTTCCAGAATAGGTGCATAACAGAAACACATGGGCACATATCACAGTAGTAATCTTACTACTTTTATAATGTGTATATATAACCGGAATCAACTCTCAAGTAACACGAAGGCCAAAAATAAAATATACCAGAGGGCCAAACCAGGGATATTGGGGTCTTGGTAAGGATGAACCTGTTGAACCCAAAAGCGCGCTATAGTAATTTATGCAAACAGTGCAGATCCAGATGAGCCGGCTCATAACGAGCCGTCTCCTCAGGATCTGCACTGTTTGAAAGTAATTTTCATATTTTTGAGAACAAAAAATACCCCCTTTTCATAAATGGACTAGTGTGAAAACAATTTTGTGACGGTTGGATTGGTTGCAAAATTAACATATCAAAATCCATTCTAATGCACTCTATAAATATCATGCAATCTGATTGGCTGATGGCCATACATTACAGGTATATCATTGTTGATGAACGGTCACAAATTATTTCAATATGTATTCCTACACCAGTAGTAAAGGAGTGCATTAGAAATAGGTTAACCGCGTTGTAATTTTGATATTTGCGGCGTATATCAGAAAATGATAGGTCGCAAAACAGAAAAACGCGCTATTAAACATATTTTCCGACCTATCATTTTCTGATATACGCTGCAAATTTGAAAATTACAATACAGTTAACCCTATATTCCAGTTACTTAGGGATGAAAGGGGTAAATATACCCTTTGCATGCTCCCAACCAGCCAACTGGGGAAATGTATTTTATGGTATACAATAAAAAATATCCGGCAAGGCTCAAGCATTTCTTTATTTCTCATCAGAAGTATATGTTGTGCCCACTCATTTGAACCGTCTCGCCGAGACGGTTCAAATGAGTGGTCACAACAGATACTTTGGTTTGGTTCAGAAATAAGGAAAATAGATAGAGAATAGTAGGTTAGTGCCGTGAATGGGAAAACATATCTGGCAAGGCTCAGGAAACGGGATGGGCGAGGCTCTGCACCTACAAACACCTACAAATGGCTGTAAAATGCAAAATTTGTATTGACTGGATATCAAAAATGTTTCACGGCACCGTGTTTCACGGCACATACGCACTGTGTTGACGGGATAAAATAATGTCTACAGTAGTTGAACTGGTAAATAATTTATATTTTGTGGCCAATAGGCAAGAGGGGATAGTGTTATTCCATGTACGTACGTCATTACATAATTATGTTAGCAACACCTTTCATTTTTCAATAACTTATGAACCACTTCACCGATTTCGATAATATTTGGCCGCAAATTCGCGCAGTCTGATCAGGGTCTACACTGCCTGTCATTTAATTGGAAATTGACCACCAATATCTGATTGCAGCAGCTTATTAGCTATTAACCAAAGTTAATTACTGGACAATATTTTTTATGTGGAGAGCAATATGAGTGACGAAAAAGAAAAAAACATCACAGTTGAATAAATAAATGAGTAACAACGAAACATAATAATGTAAAACTTAGCTGTCATTGTGAGTGAACTGTTAATAATAGACATGTGAAAACAACAGTATGGGGGACTAGTCATTTTCCTTGGACATTTCATTGTCTGCCTATAATGTGTTTAGTGGAAGTTACAAATGTAAAGACCGCCGAGGCTTTGATAGTACATCAAAACCAAAACAAAACCAAAAACTTTAACACGGACGCACATGTACGTACACCAATGTGCCGACTATATTGTGCTGTCCGTAAGTGGGTGCGACAAAAATGAAGTTTCAAATGTTTGTTTGATAGACAACATGTTAATTGTCTTCATTTTTTTGTTCCACATTTGTGATAGTCAGGCGCGTAGCTGCATTAAGGCACTGCAGGCCCGGGCATGCAGAATTTTCGAGAAAAGGTGTTTTGAAATGTGCCAGAGTGCATCATTTACCTTCTAGTTTCGATTTTTTTTTCGGGGTGGGCATGCCCCCAGACCCCCCTAGCATACTCGCACCAACGGTGCTCGAAGTCGTCAACCGGGCCTGCAGATTCAAATTGGCTAGCTACGCCCCTGATAGTGTCAAGCCACGGCTGTAAATAATGCCACTAATATAGACTCAATAGCTGTGTTGTGTTAGGAACATGTGAATTACAACATATGCGACCAGCGCAGGCCGAGATCAGCCTGCGCATCCGCGCAGTCTGATCACGGCCTACGCTGTTCGCCATTCGTCAAACTGCTATTGGGCAGATTGGAGAAATTTTGGCTAACTTCTTAATCGTACCCACGGACACCGAAGAGAACTATGAACTAAAATTGTCGTAAAAGCATGGCCGTAGACACCACCACGGTAGCCACAGCGCGCCTTTGCACTATTTTGGCTGTAGAACGCAGGAAACACATTTTGAGGGTCTAGGTTGAATTTGTTTTCTGGGGCAGGGCCCCCAGACACCCCGCTCAATAGTCCACCGTGGCATTATTTTATTCACTGCTACGGACCTGAAAAGCCAGACATAGTCGGCACCTCAGTTCTAATTATCACCACCACCAGTGGCGCCCTCTTCATCGCTTAGGAACCGGTAGAAATATGGCATATCCTGGAAATTGTGTTCGCTGGTGACGTGACCCAGCACCTGACCAATGAGAAGTGTCCTCCCATATCTGACGGCCGTCTCCCGGTCATGGCACAGCCCAACTTCCGTCAGCCAATCACAGAGCACGGACCCACAGAACACCTTGTTGTAAGTGCGGAACCGGTACCTATAAATAGACAAAAGGTTCTGACAATGTTCAGGCACTACATCCGTGATACATGATGGGCCATTGGTCGAGAAAATGTACTGTACGTACTTTTACAATTTTGCCTTGTAACTCGTAAAACGCACAAGCCGGACATGCATTTTACGAGTTACGGTACAAGGTAAAATTGCAAACGTTCAAAAGATTAGACCGGGTAAAAAAACAAGAAATAGAAATTAACTTTGCGCATCTAAACACACAAAGGAAGGTACATACCAAGTTTCAAGTCTCAATTACGGTTTAAAGTTTTATGAGTTACAAGGTTTGTGACGGACGGATGGGACAGAAGGACAAGGGTAACACTGAATGTCCTCCACAATTGTGGTGGTGCACGAAGCGGTCACTAACTATAGGTATACTTACTTCCTGTCGCGGACGATGTCACGTTTACAGTTGGCCATGTGGTGCCGCACGAAGCGGTCACACTGCACCTGCACCTCGGGTGGAATGTCATCGGCGGCCGGCATTGTCACCATCTCCGTGCCGTACAGCAGTTTCCGCCACCTGGACACACATCACATACACATATGAGACAAGCCATGTGATTTTGTACCCAAGAACAAGTGCGGTATCTCATGAAATATATTTACAATATTTTCCGTAAATGACGTCAAAAGATGACGAAATTTTCATAGTAAATGCGGAATAGTATTCCGCATTTACTATGAAAATTTCGTCATCTTTCGACTTCATTTACAGAAAATATCACATTTTCTGTAAATATATTTCATGAAAAATCGCACATCTTAAATCTTAAGTATAAAAGCACATGGTGTGTCTCAATGTGGCTGTGACTGGAGAAATGGGGCTTGTGAGATTTGTGACCAGTGTAGCTCCTGACCAAATAGCACAGGCATGTACACTGATAACAATCTATATTGCTCGTTCGAAACATGGCGGTGTTTCATTGATGGAATGGCGACCAGTGCAGATCCTGATCAGACTGTGCGGATGCACAGGCTGATCTGGATCTACATTGGTCACAAACTCCATAAACCCCACTTCTCCAGTCACATCCACATATAATTCAATCAGCTCCTGCAGCTTCATAATGGTCTGTTTGTTAAATGTATGACAAGTGTTTCAGTGACTGAATATCTATTGATTGAATTATTGGTGTTTAACGGCCTATCAACAGCTAAGGTCATTTAAGGCCGGGCCAACAGGTTCGATCCCGTATTTAACCTGCTGAATTGAGGAGAAACTCTCAAAATAAGAACGGAATGTTTACATCGAAAAAAAATATATGCAGCCCTGAAATTAGAATAACCTGATCTGGTGCCAGGTCCATACCACATCAAAGTCACTTGGCCCCTTCCACTAAAAGTAATAGGATTACGAATAATAGTAATTCTCACATAAGGAGTATAACCAGATTCAACAGTCACATACAAAAATGCCAATGACGTACGTGAGAGCCAAACCAGGTCTCCGGTCAAGTTTACGGTAACTCATCGCATGCTCCCACCTGCCACCCACAACTGAACGACTAACAGTGCAGACCCTGATCAGACCCTGCACATATGTGCAGGCTGGTCTGGGTCTACATTGATATTTGTGACCAGTGTAGCTCCATATCAATATTAAACTCCTGTAGCCTGAAAATGATCTACTGTCTGTTTCATGAAAGCTGCCCAAATTTTACGGCTATATAAATAATTCAAAAACAATATTTTTTTCGATACTATTAAATTAAAGGAAAATTTAAGAATGAGCCTTCTTTTTATTTATGAAATTTGGTCAAATATTGATTTTATTGCGAAAAAAACAATTATCGCGGCTGCAGTTGCTGCAACAACAACAGTCGGGTGTGTAAATTGCTAAAATGAGGCCTGTGAAATCGTTTCCCATAACTAGTTAATCCCATGGTATTTTGGATTTTTTCTCCAAAATTCCATAGGGTTACCGTAATAACCCTAAATATTCGGACAGCCATGTCGTAGCAAACAGTGTAGACCCTGATCAGACTGCTCCTAATGGAGCAGTCTGATCAGGGTCTGCATTGTTTGTTATTACTCCAGGCTGGTTTTGACACAATACTGGAAATCAAAATCCATTTGTTCAAATTTTAGGACAATGATAGAAACTGGTCAAGGTGTCCGAATATTTAGGGTTATTACGGTAACTAGTTATGGACGATGATATCACGGGCCTAACATTTCAGCACTTTACGCACCGGACTGTTGTTGTGGCAACAACTGCAGCCACGATAGCATGTTGAACACTGTGAAATATACAACACAAGAATATTTTCAGCGGGGACCGACTTTAACCCTTTCAACACCAAGTAACTTAATAGGATGTTCCATGCCAATGTTTCACGCTATTTCATTAATTTTGTTCATTCAAATTATCCCATCCTTCTAAAAGGGTAATCTGTACGACGTTTAAAATTATTAACAAACAGTGGAGATCCTGATGAGACGGCTCGTTACGAGCCGGCTCATCTGGATCTGCACTGTTTGCAAACATTGTCTCTATAGAGGTCTGTGGTGTTGAAAGGGTTAAAGAAATAGGATGGAAACATGTTAAAGGTACATGCCCACTCAGTAGGCACAAAATGTTCTTTATAGGAATTAAATAAGTGTATAATTGTGTCACTATTCCACCTGTTCTAAACATTACGAGTGCCCGTTATACAGATATAATCATTTAGTAATATTTATTTTACTGATAGTGACAGGCGGTGGTATCAGGCTGTATACATATGCAAATGAGGCATGATATTTTTTAATTATTTATACTAATTAAATGCGTAACATGAAAAAATAATATTTTCAACAGATCATAAAGTATGATCACTGCACATCAAAAAACAAATACAGATACTAAACAGTAATGTCTGTTAACATTTTAAGGAAACACGGTTATCGCCCCTGAAGTCGGTGTGGAAATTTAAGTCCGATATAAAATGTATAATAATGCCAATCAGTACATGGGGTAATTGTGAATGAATGTTATTTTGCCAGAAAATGTCTCAGATGATGTCTCTGATATAAAGAACATTTTTTGCTTACTGAGTGGGCATGTACCTTTAAAGCTTGGTCAGCATGTATTTCAACTTGACTGTTCAAGTGATTGCCCACATGTGATCAGACCTAATCCACCATGTAACAAACAGTTCAATAACAAAATGGCAAATTCTGAAATCAATATATTGTAGCCGATTGTGGCGACATGAACATCAGGGGCGGATCCAGCATTTGGGGAACGGGGGGCGTTGTCTAGTTGCGAAGGTAACACTTGCAATCTAATACGGGAGTAATTGCAAGAGTTACCGTTCGCAACTAGGGGGTTGTCCTATTTTCGAGCTCTTCGAAATGCACTTTCCTGTGTTTTAATTTAAATTCAGACTCCAACTGGTGGTAAACTGTGATCTATGTAAACTCTGTGGCTGAACGGGGGTTGCAACCCCCAGAACCCCCCCCAGCTCCAGATCCGCCCCTGAACATGTACACAATCACCAGCGCATATAATACCAAATCTCCAGTACATAAAGCAAGCTCCAGACACCAGATAATGAAAACACGTATTTATCTTAACCCTTACTACGCTGAATTAAATGTTGTCGTCTGCTGGAAATGTTTTATTTTCAATATTTCTCGACAAAAACCTGGTTTTGACAGCACATGAGAATCGTCTCCAGTGGAGACGATTCTCATGTGCTGTCAAAACCAGTTTTTTGTTAAGAATGAAAGCAAAAAATGAAAAACAGCGGACGGCAATTTTCGTCAAAAGCGTAGAAAGGGTTAAACAAAGATTATTTGTTTGCAGGTATAAAATATAGTTTATTAACTTTTCACCTACATGTGTACATGCAACAGATTTTGGTATGCACTTCGATTGCTCACATTTTTGAATGGGTCAAATTGTAGCCGTAGATAACATATCGGAGGTGAATTATTGTAGCTAAACCAAGCCAGGATTAACATGTCCGACACATGCAGCACATGCAAACAATTGATGATCATAAGACATATTGATGGTCCCTGGGTGTACATCGTGTTAGAGGTAGTTTTAAACAAAACCTTATCATTCCAAGCCATATTTCAATGGTTTGCAATCATAAACATACTTTAACCCTGTCAGCGCTATATCCCTTTACAGCGGCAAACAGTGTAGATCCAGATGAGACGGCTGGTGATGAGTATACAAAACTGCTGGTCTGTTTAAAGTGCATGGAGTACTCGAAAACTTTAACAGACCAAATGTTTTGAATACCACAGTAAACCCATGGTTTTATTACTTATATTTACATATAAAACGTCTCTAAATTGGACACCCTGGGGACTGTAACACCAAAATATAATAATACCGTATATACATGTAAAACATAATCTAGATACCATATTTGCCGTTAAAGACAGCACAATTTACTACAAGTTTTCTTGTCTACCTCAAAATGTGGACACAAAAATGAGTATTTTTTTATTTTTCAATTCTTCTGGTCCCAATTCCAGTACTCGACATGTCATAGAATTGTGAAACTAGTAGTCTGTGCTTAATCAGTGTGTGTGCTGTCTTTAACCCTCGCTACGCGGGAGACGAAAATTGTCATCTGCTGTTTTTCATTTTTGCCTCAATTCTTAACAAAAAACATGTTTTGGCAGCACATGAGAATCGTCTCCAGTGGAGACGATTCTCAAGCGCTGTCAAAACAGGTTATAAAAAAATATTGAAAATAAAACATTTCCAGCAGACGACAAAATTTAATTCAGCGAGGTAAGGGTTAATGGAAATACAGTATATAGAGAATACCAGGCTAGTGTGTATTGATATGAAGTTTATCAGGCAAGGCTAGGAAATGCGTAGGAATTCCGTTTCCAAGCCGAGCCTGATAAATATGATTACACTACTAGGCTGGTATTCTATTTATCAGGTAACGTGATTATCAACTATAAAATATATTTCATTGAAAAGAATGCTGACTTGTTTACATTGCATCATTACACTGGCATCATTCGGTAACGTCATGTGACACAGCTCGACCAATGAAACGCCATTTTTCAATTCATTGTATCAGATTAATTCGTATCATATTAATACCTGATACATTATGTTATAAGTCAATACGAATTTTGCAGATACAAACCTCGTTACCTGATAAATATTCCAAGCCTCCAGAATAATTCATGCATTTATGCACCTATCAATGTATTCCCCACCCGAGGGCGGCAAACCCTTGGTAGTCAGTAGCCTATTTCATCAACATTGCAAAGTATACTTTACTAGCAAAGTATACTTTGAGGGAGTAATCATTTATTTTTCCTGAAATGCATTATTCCATATAGAACTAACAAATGCATATATTTCATGATCACAAGTATGCAGAATTATTATACTGAATGTATTACATTATCACAGCCAAATTGGCTGTGATAATGTAATAAATTCAGTATAATAAAAATTAATAAATTTATCATAAAATTAAAAATTTCTCCCTCAAAGTATACTTTGCTAGGAAAGTATACTTTGCAATGTTGATAAACTGATAAACGGAAAATAATATGAGTCTAATGCCCATTTTCAGAATTAAATTTTCTTTTTCTCTAATGCCTGTAAGTGGTCAGCAGAATTTCCTATAGATCTGTAGCCGATTTCATCAAAATTGCAAAGTATACTTATCTAGCAAAGTATACTTTGAGGGAGTAATCATTTATTTTTCCGGAAATGCATTATTTCATATAGAACTAACCACTGCATATATTTCATGATTAAAAGTATGCAGAATTATTATTACTTTATCACAGCCAAAATAGCTGTGATAATGTAATAAATTCAGTATAATAAAAATTAATAAATTTCTCCTTAAATTGAAAATTTCTCCCAAGTATACTTTGCTAGATAAGTATACTTTGCAATATTGGTGAAATAGGCTACTGAGATAGACTTGTGAATATCTAATACCCCCACTTTAGGAATTGTTTGGCAGTCTAATGTCCAATGAATGTATGCCCCTCCCCCCCCCCTCACCCACACCTCATCAGACATGGAATATATTGATAGGTGCATTAGACCAGAGAAAATTGATTTGAAGATTATCATCACCCATTCCTACAATAAATTATTATTTTATTTGTTTTCAAAAATATAGAAAATATTCTGTTGCTTTACACTAAATTTACACATATTTTCATAAAAAAAGTAGTGGCCGCCCACCCAACACATTTTATTCAAGAATTTTGTGAGAATATACAAATTAATTTTCTACGGTCTTACCATACTCAACATTCATGCATCACCATCATCCACAATACAACAGGGATGCATAGTTACCAAGTTAACACACGACTAAACTGTTTACATCGAATGCTACGTGAGAAACATATACAAGGTTTAATACAATGAAGAGTCAGTAGTAGACACATTGGGAGACTAGTCTATGTACAGGGCTCCAGATAAGGAATTAGTAATTTTGAGTATTGTTACTCCATCATTTTTGAAGCAAATGGGTATTTCAAAATTTTAATTGGGTAAAATAAATTCACACTACTGTTTACACATCAACAGACAGCAATTATTGAATACTTTGTTTCGAAATGAAAACATGTGGTCTGTTTATTGTGTTCTGCAGCATAATAAAGGTACCACAATTGTTCTCATTGCTTTTTGATACTCGCTACTTCTGATTTCAATTGTTTTTTTTTGGCAATTTTAATTGGGTATTTACGCAAAGACGCAGCTTATCTGGAGCTCTGTATGTACCACGGGGAGTATACAGGGGCAGATCCAGAATTTATGTTTACAGGGGGCATGGATTCTCAATTGTAAATTAGACACTAGCGTGATCTTCAACTTTCCTAAAATCTATCGCGGGCGTATGTCGAATAGTCATAGTGGGATTAGAAAGTGGTAATTCATTGAAACTATACTTGTATCTATTGAAATTATATTTGTATCTAACTGTTTATTTGGTGATGATACGGGCAGCTTGCTTCCTGGGATAAGTTTGAAAAGCACAACGCTGAATGGCGCACTGTGAGTGCATTTAATCCACAGTATGCGAAATACCCATATATGGGTATAAAAATTTCTAAATATTTCTGCAATTTCACTCATTTCTCATCCAAAGTATATGTTGTTACCACTCAGTTGAACCGTCTCGACGAGACGGTTCAACTGAGTGGTAACAACATATACTTTGGGTGAGAAATAAGAACAAAAATAAAATCTTCCTACATAAAGAAATGGGCAAAAATCTTGGAAAATTGTAGAGGGGACGTGCACCACACATGCCCCTATCTGGATCAGCGCCTGGTAGACAAATGAAGGGGTATAATATATATACAGGAGGTGAGACAATATATATAGATACAGGAGGGCAGATATATATACAGGGGGGAGAAGATGATTACAGGTGTTACAGGTGTTACAACTACACAAGAAATGGTTACCAGTTCCACAGCAGCATGCTGAACAATCAATGAACCTTGGTTGATTTGATTTATTGGTGTTTAACGGCCTATCAACAGCTGAATTCATTTAAGGCCGGGCCCAACAGGTTTGATCCGCCATTTAACCTACTCAGTACTGCATTGAGGAACCTTGGTTGAAACGATTACATTTGAAATTTAACCTGCATTAACCCAAAGACCGCTTACTCACAACAATTGTCGTCTGCTGTTGCTTTTATATCTTACCTTATTTCTCAATAAAAACATGGTTTGACAGCACTTTAGAATCATTTCCAATGGAAATGATTCTGAAGTGCTGTCAAAGCGTGTTGTAAATTATTCTAAAGTGCTGTCAAAGCATGTTTTGATGATAAAAATGGAAAATAGAAAATAAACAGCAGACAACAAAAAAAATAAGATAGCGGTGTAAGGGTTAACTAATTTCATGTATACAATATTGTCGTTAGAGCCTTAAACACATTATTTCATTTGTTATGATACGAGGTTGTGTCCGACCTAGGAAATGCAGCAGTAATTTGATATTCTTTGCATAATTATGTTCTAACTATGCTATTTTAGCAAGATAACAATAATTCTCAAATGAACATGTGCATTTTCTGCCAAAATATTCACATTAGCGTTAATAAAAGCGAGGAATTTGTTATGTTACGAGGTTGTGTCCGACCAAAGTTAGAAGCCTTGTTCATATATATAGAGTTATACCGATGAAAGCCGCAACACGCCGAATGCCTGTGGGCATAAACAGTGACATGTGGGGTGGGTGTAATACCAATGTATATGGGTTGCAGTGGGATATGTGGAGCATATTGAAGCAAATCTAGATCAATTCACATTTGTTTAAAGCGAATATTCTGTACATATTCTGTAATAAAATAAACTACGGTATTTGAGCGAGATAATAATGGCAAACAAGAATTCCGCCACGGAAGCAGTGTCGCGCCTGCCGAGGCATTTGACCGTGAACATTACAAGTAAATAAATGACCTTGACCTTGAGAATTTTGATGTGGGGGTGTGCATAATGAAGAATCATCCCTAGACAAACATTGATGTGAAATATTATCAAAGTCTGGCAAGGGGTTAAAGAGATATTGTGAAAAAACAATAACTTTAACGCATTTCTGTTACAAAACCGGTGAACATTACAAGTAAATAAATGACCTCGACCTTGATAATTTGGATGTGGGGGTGTGCGTAATGAAGCATCATCCGTAGACAAACATTGATGTGAAATATTATCAAAGTCTGGCAAGGGTTTAAAGAGATATTGTGAAAAAACAATAACTTTTAACGCATTTCTGTTACAAAACAGGTGAACATTAAAAGTAAACAAATGACCTTGAGAATTTGGATGTGGAGGTGTGCGCAATGAAGCATCATCCCTAGACAAACATTGATGTGAAATATTATCAAAGACTGGCAAGGGGTTAAAGAGATATTGTGAAAAAACAATAACTTTAACGCATTTCTGTTACAGAACCGGTGAACATTACAAGTAAATAAATGACCTTGACCTTGAGAATTTGGATGTGGGGGTGTGCGTAATGAAACATCATCCCTAAACAAACGTTGATGTGAAATATTATCAAAGTCTGGCAAGGGGTTAAAGAGATATTGTGAAAAAACAATAACTTTAACGCATTTCTGTTACAAAACCGGTGAACATTACAAGTAAATAAATGACCTTGACCTTCAGAATTTGGATGTGGGGGTGTGCGTAATGAAGCATCATCCCTAGACAAACATTGATGTGAAATATTATCAAAGTCTGGCAAGGGGTTAAAGAGATATTGTGAAAAAACAATAACTTTAACGCATTTCTGTTACAAAAAAAACGGACGAAGCGGACGACGACGGAAAAAGCGCCGACTATAGTCGCGCCTCTGCTAAAGCAGGCGCGACAAAAACTTATCTGGAGCGTGTCTGATGTGATACAATATTAATTTATTTCTCAATTCAGTGACTGACAATTTGAATGTTAGGCCATACATAAAAAAATATGTTGGTTCTCAGACACGGGGTTTGCGGAATGTGACGCTGGAGGGCGGATTTTTTCAATATATTTTGTTCGTTCGAGATGTTTGATGCCCGATGCATATACATGTATGTTGCATAAAGTTCCTATAACCTCTTTAGACATGAAAAATCAAAATGTTTTCGTCAGACATGATTGGATTTACCATATGTTTGCATTGTAGTGTTTTTTATTGATCAAGTGGCGGATTTACCAAGGTGCATGTTTCATCGAGCACTATCTACAAGGGGCATGATCACGTGGTTACAACAACAACAACAATGGGTGAAAGTCGCCCACCCCAAAATAAGTATTATTTGATATTTTCCTTAATATGCAACGGATTTTTATGAAATATGGCGCAGCAAGCGCGTCTTCATGAGCTGCATTTGGTGGTCTAGTGAGTTTGGCACAGACTTATGTCGTTTTTGCGAAGAATCGATTTCCGTGTCGGAGACACGGAAATCGATTCTTCGCAAAAACGACAGAAGTTTTGCCGAAAATAAAGAGACCACCAAATGCAGCTTAACAAGACGCGGAAATCGATTCTTCGCAAAAACGACAGAAGTTTTGCCGAAAATAAAGAGACCACCAAATGCAGCTTAACAAGACGCGTTTGATGCGCCATATTACATTAAAATCCATTACGTGATAAGGACACCATAAAAGAATACGTACTTTGAATCGGTACTTGTTGTTGTTGTTAGTACCACGTGATCATACACCTTGTTTACAGTACAATTTTATTTCTCCATGACGATAAAATGCTCGACGTGCAGTGATTTTTCTGACGAGGCGATATCTGAGAACCAAAGTACTCTTTTTAATATGGCCTTAACAAAAAATATTTACAATATGTACAGCGATCGTATGATAGTAATAATTCTTTCCTCCTCGCACCTTGGTATGGAAATCATGTATTTATTACACGAGTATGACCGTTGACACTACCGTATATATTTTATAACATTTCTGTGCGACAAACAGTAATTGTACAATATGCTCAATAAAAAGATGGTTTGACAGCCCTTTAGAATCATTTCAATTGGAAAAGATTCTGAAGTGCTGTCAGTGCATGTTTTTTAGGTCTATTTTAAGGATTAAGTAGCTTTGTTACATTATCAGGAGTGTATAACGCAGATGCCACCTGCAGCATATTTGAGAAACTGTGACAAATTGGTTAACCGAAAAGTGTGACGGACGGACAGACGGACGGACAGACAGACGGACGAACTTACATTTCGGACCTTAGGGGGTACTTGCTATATAAAAGATGACAGGAAATACCCCGTAAGACACAATAGGCTTACGGGGTACGGAATAAGTTCCATTGTCTTCTATTGTCTTAGGTCACGCCCCCTACCCCATAAGTACCCTAATGTGTGCCCGGACAGACAGACGGACAGACGGACGATCCAAACACTATATGCCACCCGTTTCTTCGAAACCCGGTGGCATAATAATTTGCATAAAACAGACCATAAATTTAGTTTGTTAGTGGGAGGGTAAACACACAATGTTTATCTTTTATTTGCCTCGATAATGAAAATATGACGATGAAAAATGCACAAGTACTATTTTATTATTCAGAGACGATATGGATATCTTATACACCTGGGACGCATTCCACTAAACTTTTTACAACTAAAACGTTTGTAAGTGCAAAATTATGATTTCACATTAACAATGTTTTCTTGGATTTACATATATTGAGCATAGGCTGCATATGCAGCCTATGCTCAATACATGTAAATCCATCAATTGAAATTTCCAGAAGATCCTAAATTTGCACTTATGAACATTTTAATCGTACAAAGTTTAGTGGTTTGCACAGCAATGAAGAAGCGATTGATTATTGATTGGTGTTTAACAGCCTATCAACAGTAAGGTCATTTGTGGCCGATGTGAAGCAGCGAAGCAAAGATTATAATCATCCTTACCGAAATCTGAGTCTGTAATCACACATGTTCAAATATTAGTATAAATACATAGTACATGTGATGGATGCTATTAACCCATCTCTCTCTAAGGATACGATAATTTTTCTTGAATAAATCTCATTATTTTGTTTATTTCTCAATTAAAGTATATGTTGTTACCACTCATTTGAACCGTCTCGTCGAGACGGTTCAAATGAGTGGTAACACCATATACTTTCGAGATGACATAAAGAAAATAGGGATTTTTTTTCTCTAATTTCATACTACCGGTACTATAATTGTATCACGAAACAAACAGAGAAGACACCTGTATGTGGCTGTGACTGGAGAAATGGGGCTTATGGGATTTGTGACCAGTGCAGCTTGTGCTTAAACAGCACACTCCCGTAAACAGATAACGTTCTATATTTCCTGTTAAAAGCACAAGGGGCGTTTCATTGATGGAATGGCGACCAGTGTAGATCCAAATAAGCCTGTGCATCCAGTCCGATCAGGATCTGCACTGTTCGCCACTCTATCAATGAAACACCGAGCTACAGGAGTGTGCTATTTGAGCAGGAGCTACACTCAGAGCTCCAGATAAGGTGCGTAATTTTACCAACTTGGGGTGAAGTTTTGTTATTTCTTCATCAAAAATGGCAAGTTGGGAGTCCTTTAGAATCGTCTCATTGAGACGATTCTAAAGCACTCCAAACTTGCCATTTTTGATGGAGAAATAAGAAATTTACCTCAAAATTACGCACCTTAACTGAAGCCCTGGCTACACAGGCCACAACACCCATATCTCCAGTTACAGCCTGTATATCCCATGCAGCTTATTGCAGGAAGAGTTAGTACAGTATTAAATAAGCCATGTCAAACTCACTTCAATGCTTCATCGCCTGCTATGTTAAAGAATTAGTATACTAGAATGTTATCATTGGTTTCAAAGATAACAGCTTCGTATTTGAAGGGGTCAGTGGAAGAAGGGGGCTAACAGCCCCCTTCTTCCACTGGCCCCTTCAATTGTGTAATAGGATACGTGTATACATTATGTATGGAAAATATTCCTGTTAGTTCAGTCATACCTGTGCTAAAGACCACCTCCGAATAGCAATTACCTGTCTATAGTAGCCAGGCTTTCGTTTTCCCAATGATTCAAATACTACTTAAATGAACACGTGAACAAAGGACACATTTTTCTCTTCTTGTGGCTGGCCTTTACTCACAGGTTTGACTAAATATACTATATTGTGCACGGAGATGGTATCTCACACATCTCGGTATAAACAAACCATCGTACAGTTTCACCTCTTGTAGTGTATGACCACAGAAATATTAGTATTACTCTATATACTAATATCCAGAGCTCCAGTTAAGGTGTGTAATGTGGGGGTAACTTTCTTATAACTCCATCAAAAATGGCAGGTTGTGAGTGCTTTAGAATCGTCTCAATGAGACGATTCTAAAGGACTCCCAACTTGCCATTTTTGGAGAAGAAATGACAAAATTTCACCCCAAATTGTTAAAAGTACGCACCTCAACTCTGCGAATTTCGCAGCAACTCACCTCTTTAAACAGGGCAGCAGGATGTATTTCGTATCAAACCCGAAAATGGCCAGCACAACCACTGACTGAAACGAAAATACGCAAACGGTCACATGAAGTCGGAAATCACACTCTCTGTGACGATTTCAGTCGTGTTAACTGTTATATTGCAAACAAGAAAATGTGGCCCATCGGCATACAAATGCCTCCAGTGGCAGATTGAAGAAACTGCAGTAAATTCTCAGCTTGACCCATAGAAACACTCGGAGCCAATTTTATTTGTTTGTGTATTGGTGTTTAACGGCTTATCAACAGCTAAGGTCATTTAAGGCCGCGCCAAAGGGTTTGATCCCGCATTTAACCTGCTGCATTGGGGGGTGAATCCCAAAATCAGAACGGAATATTTACATCAAGATAATTATATATTCAGCCCTGAGATTAGAGTATCCTGACCTGGTGCCAGGTCCATACAACACCAGTCACTTGGCCCCTTCCCTAAAAGTAATACCGGTAGGATTACTCTTGTAAGGGGTATAACCAGATTCAACTCTCAAATACAAGAAAGCCAAAAATGTACTCGAGGGCCAAACCAGTAGCCTATTTCACCAACATTGCAAAGTATACTTATCTAGCAAAGTATACTTTGAGAGAAATTTTAAATTTAAGGATAAATTTATGAATTTTTATTATACTGAATTTATTACATTATCACAGCCATTTTGGCTGTGATAATGAAATAAATTCAGTATAATAATTCTGCATACTTTTAATCATTAAATATATGCAGTCATTAGTTGTATTTAAAATAATGCATTTTGGGAAAAATAAATGATTACTCCCTCAAAGTATACTTTGCTAGATAAGTATACTTTGCAATTTTGATGAAATCAGCTACAGGTCTCCGGTCGGGATTACGAAAACGATGAATCCCGAACACTAAATTACCCATCGCATGCTCCCAACCAACCATCACACAACACAGAGACAAGACAGTCCTGACTGGGGGCATAAACAGATTACAAGCAAATGTTGGTATTTAATGCCTATTTTTGGTGAGGTCCACTGACAGACCCATTCACCTGCTACATCACTGACCTGTCCATAGTTGAAGAAACCGTCGAGAAACTCTATCTCGACATAAATGCCCGACGTCACGTTGTTAAACAGCCGCCAGGTACACAGGAACAGGCCCTGAAAGGGAGTCCACTTTTTTTTTTTTTACTCTCCCTGTTAAAGGTCTGTGGTGGGTAGGTGACATCTCCAACAAACAGTACAATTGCATCATGTTAAAATGTGTCAGTGTATATGTATATAAGCAGGGATTCCGCTGGCGATCGCCACTTTCGCAATTGGCGATAAAAATAAACAATTGGCGATAAAAAATTACAATTTTCGAGAATTTCTTTTTTTTTTTTTTCTCGAAAATTGTAATTTTTTATCGCCAATTGTTTTATTTTTTTTGAAGTGGCGATTTTTTTATTTTCCCCAGCGGAATCCCTGTATAAGTGCATGTATTTTAGGAAACATAGACACTACATAGAAACAATGTGTTAACCCTCGCAATGCTGAATTAATTTTTGTCGTCTGCTGTTTATTTTTTACTTTGAATTTGCTTATAAAAATATGCTTTGACAACACTGTAGAACATTTCCCATGAAAACGATTCTAAAGAGCTGTCAAATCATGTTTATATTGTCAGAGAAAGAAGACAAAATATTAAAACAGCAGACGACAATTGGTGAGGTTGAATCCTGGCGCTGAAAGATGAAAATACAGAGAGTCCAGACTAAATTGGACACCAGTATGGATGGGATTCTTCAAAAATTGTGGCTGTGACTGGAGAAATGTGGCCTCGCCCATCCCGTTTCCTGAGCAAGAAATGTTTTCCCATTCACACGACACTAACCAACTATTCTCTATTTATGACATCTGTTATCAGATGGATGGAAACATGTAATTCAGTAACAACAGCTCACACGTTATTGGTGATAACAAAACTTAAAAGGCATATCTGGTAAAATCGCAAAAAAAAAGAAGACATATTCAAAATATATTCATAGCGCAAACTAGATGGCCGAGTCCAGTATTTCATGGTCCCACTTAACAACTTTATTTTTGTCATTAAATGGTTTATTTTAACTGTTCAATATAGCATATACATGTGACAATGTTTACACACGACTTAAAAAACTTGCACGCAAATGCCGGACTCATGGACATACTACGGTTGCACACCAAAAGCGGTGACTATATCACGCCGAACGCAAGCGGGAGTGATAATAAGCATGTCGAAAGCAAACTCACCACAAACATGGAGAGCTGGAGAAACAGCAACAATATGATGAATCGATCCGTCTGGTACTCGTCTTTTAGTTTCAATCTTGGTCTTTTCACCATTATGTCTTCCGTCTGTTGGTGAGGCAAATAAGATAAATATATCAGGCATGGGAGTGGAACACTATCCCCAATCCTGAAAATTTATTTGAGCAGCGGATTGCGCTGCGATTTGCTAGGGGGGTCTGGGGGCATGCCCCCCCCACCCCCCCAGAATTTTGTAAATTACAATTTTCGGGAAAAAAAAATAAAATAAAAATTTCCGAAAATTGTAATTTTTTATCGGCGTTCTCAACGGATTTACAATCCGGATTTCCGGATTAATCCGGAAATTTTCCATGCCTGATATATGACACAGCTCGTTATGAGCTGACTTATAGGAATCAAGGTGTGTGGGGTCTTCAGACAGGCTGCTGGGGACTGCTGGCAGACTAGTGTCTGTTCCACGTTTTGCTGCCGACAAACTTTTGGCTATTAAACACATTAAATCTAAAAAAATATTTAAAAGTACTTTTTTATCAATAACAAAAAAGTCACCCTCCCCAAAAAGAATTATGATTTTATTGCAAAAAAAATATTTTCCTATGGGAATTTTTTTTAAATATTTGTGGACCAAATTTCAAAATCTAACTTTTGTTTAGTTAGTTACATCATTTTCAAGTTATCTCGCCAGGTTTCGGAGTCAATTTCCAAATTAATTTTGTTTTTTGATCATTCAGGATCAAAAAACCAAAAGTTTTGGAAATTGACTTCCCATGTTAAATTCCCATAGGAAAATCGTTTTTTCGCAATAAAATCAATATTTGATGGAATTTCATCAAATAATTTTTTTTTGGGAGGGTGACTTGTTCGTCGGCAGCAAAAACGTGGAACAGACACTAGGATCAAGAGTGTGACATATTCTATAAACCCAATTTCTTCAGCCACAGCTACATGACTGAAAAAATGGGGCTTAAGGGCTTTGTGACCAGTGTAAATCTGCACTATTCGCCATTCCATCAATGAAACACCCGTCATGCTTCTAACAAACAACATTATAGATCATTATCAGGCTACACCAGTGTGAAATGTGATCATGAGCTACCTGGACCGAAAGGAATGGGTTAAACAAAGAAAATCGGCTTAAGGGGTATGGAATAAGTTGCATACTTTTCTATTGTCTTTATTCTATTGCCTCTTACCCGTAAGAAGCTTACCTGGAAGCTACAGGCCCCCGTGACACACTGGCGTTGGTCCACCGTGTATTAACTAACCTGTAATGTACTGTGTGTGGCCTGATAACATCGCAGCAATCCAGCACACTGCTGACGTTGCTGGAAGCTACAGGTTCCCGTGACACACTGGCGTTCGTCGACGGAGTCGTTGCCACAGAAGGAGTCTGTACTACTGGGACTACTAGAGTCGGATGTGGTAATGTCTTTCCTCGGGTCCGGTCGGTCCCGCGGGAATGGCACAATATCTTCAATGTTCGTCGCTGTAACGTTTAGCCATACATGTTGTATATTGAAAAGTGAATAGGTTTAATGTCCCAGTCACAGCCAAGACCAGGGAATCCGCTGGGGAAAATAAAAAAATCGCCACTTCAATTTTTTTTTCTTCGAAAATTGTAATTTTTTATCGCCAATTGTTTATTTTTATCACCAATTGCGAAAGTGACGATCGCCAGCGGAATCCCTGCAAGGTCATTTAGTGATGAGACCTTGGCTTAGTCTCACCGTAACGAGCCGTCTCATCCGATCTGCAGTTTTTGTCAGTATTGTTCAAGTCGAAAATGAAATGCGCATTTTCCCATTAATGGTATATTGCAAAAATTAGGTAAATTAGGTAATTTTTGCAATATACCATTAATGGGAAAAGCCAATGTAATAGAGGATACTCAGTGGTTTAAACCAGAGTTTAATGGTCCATCAATAGCTAAGGTCATCTAAGGCCGGACCAACGTGTTCTATCCCGCATGGATGTGGCTTGAGAAATGTGTCTTACGGAATTTGTGATCCCTCCTGATAAAATAGTACACTCTTGCAGCCTGATAACGATCTACATTGCTTTTTAGAAGTGCTTCATTGATGGAAGGGCGAACAGTGAAGATCCTGATCTGACTGTGCGGATGCACAGGCTGATCTGGATTTACACTGGTCGCAAAACACAGAAGCCCCTTTTCTCTAGTCACAGCCGCATTTCTGAATTTTTGATACATTCCTAACTAGGCGAATGAATTTCGAATTTACCTTTCTGGTTATAAATCTCGTCGTCGTGACAATCACCCGCGCAGTTAGAGCACGTTTTGTACACTGTATCTCCCCCAGACTCGTTATCTCCCAACAGATGGATGCCGCTGTTTGTTCGTCGGCGACGCGGAGAAACATCAGCATCGTCGTCATCGTCGTCATCGTCCAACAATAGCCGCTCGTTAAGCGACTCCTCTGTCTCGTTGATGACCTTCCTGCTCGACCTTCGCCTGACCTTGACCCCTCGAGGTTGTGGAATGCGTGAATTACGTTGCCGTAGAATCAGGAATGTGATGTTGATGGCGCTACAGCCGCCCAAAATTATTACAGAGAGGATGGTCTGAAATTACACAAGCGATCAGAATGCAGGGATTCCGCTGGCGATAAAAATAAACAATTGGCGATAACAAATTACAATTTTCGGAAAAAAAATAAAATATATATATTATTTATTTTTTTTGGAAGTGGCGATTTTTTTATTTTCCCCAGCGGAATCCCTGAGAATGTTTGTTTGTTTATTGGTATTTAACGGCCTATCAACAGCGAAGGTCATTTAAGGCCGATCAGAATAGAATAGTTGCATATCGTAATAACCCTAAATATTCAAACACAATTAATCTGGGAAACGCAAATTAATCTATGGTTTCTCACAGCAAAGAATCTCCAAATATATAAGGTTAATATGGTTGTACTTGTTCACACAATAACAATGTATTTGGACACAATTTGTTTTGTGAAACCCCTATAGGGGTTTCACAAAACAAATGGTGTCCAAATATTCAATGTTATTACGGCATATGGTTTCCCTACAACAGTGAGTGTGCCAATATTTAGGGTTAGTGTGACAGTACTGGTTTAATCAAAATAACATCGATGTTGGATACAATTTGTTTTCAATAAGACATACATACAAATCAATAAACCTTACAATACCAAATTAAATTTTGTCATTTGCTGTTTATTTTTCAATTTTCTTCAAGAAAACCTATTTTGCCAACTCAACCCTTTCTATAGTGGTGTTTGCAAACAATGTATATCCAGATGAGCCGTCTCATCAGGATCTACACTGTTTGCAAGTAATTTTCATATTTTTTAGAAAAACTAGATTGCAGCAGCCCTCATGTCGCGCCCGCCGAGACTTTGATAATATACCGAAAAACTTTAACCAAAAACTTTAACCCGAACGCATGTACGTATGGATGTACATACGCCAATGTGCCAACTATATCGCGCTGTCCGTAAGCGGGCGCGACAAAAACTACCCCCGTTTTATAAATGGACGAGTCTGAAAATATTTTGTGTGTGACGATAACATTAATCAGTTGTTGACAAATCAAAAGTTGACAAATCAAAAGTGGACAAAATTCTCATAGCAAATGGGGAATTCTCGACGACATTTATGAATCTATCGTAAATTTTGTAAATAACAAAAAATCGTGCATCTTCGTATGTACAAAATCACATAGTTTGCCTCAAATGACACAAACGCCCCAGAATACTCACCTGATCTATGCCGTAATGGAAGGACGGGTCTATTTCATTGTGCATGTGTGAACCGCCGAATATCAGAAGTATTCCTGTACACACAGTTGGGAACCTGGCAAAAGAAAAAGTGAAACGGTTTAAAGTCCCAGCAACAGCTAAGGTCATATAGAGACGGGACCACAGTTTAACCCTTACTACACTGAATTAAATTTGTTTGTCTGCTGGAAATAACCTGTTTTGACAGCGCATGAGAATCGTCTCCACTGGAGACGGTTCTCATGCGCTGCCAAAACAGGTTTTTTGTTAAGATTTAAGGAAAAAATGAAAAACAGCAGACGACAATTTTCGTATCCCGCATAGTGAGGGTTAAAGTCTCATCAACAGACGAGTGGGATGGACACACTAAGAAAGTACTTGTGAATCCCGAGGTGAGGTTTGAACCCACAACCTCCGGATTGGGAGACTTGTGTTCCAACCCCTAATCCTCAACCCATCCCGAAGTGGTCAATGGAAGAAGGGGGCTAAGTCCCTTATGGACTTAGCCCCCTTCTTCCACTGACCTCTTCCATATAGACCATATTCAGCAAGCTTTGTAATCATTACAAGCCTGTTGCCCGTTTCACTAAACTTCTTACGATAAAAATGTTTATACAAAGATTTCTATTAATTTGCTTCTCACATTAACGTGCTTAACTACTGTTACCATTTTCGCCTACATGCACACATCATAATACATGAACACGTCCACTGACGATTTTCTAACATTGGCTGTCAGGATAAATAGAGGATATTCATATTTTTGCAACGAATATGACATATATGTTCATCTCGTGTAACGGCACTCGTGAAATATGGACATTTCAAACCACTCGATGAACATATATGTCATATTCTATTTATTATATACCGCTCCATGAAAATTATCCGTTTTTTAGACTGTATACGGTAATGAATGTGTATTTGTAGCCTATTTGCGCTGTTTTCTTTCAGGTGCGCGTTATGAATATAGATAGCGGAAGTAGTCGTATTTTCACCGGAAGTTGTTTATTTCATCGATGAGAACATATTACTTTTATTTACATCGTATAATAAATGACATTATGATTAAGAAATATAAAATTTTGCACTTACAAACTTCTTAGTCTTACAAAGAAGTTTAGTGAAACGAGCCACCGATCCCACAGAAATACAGCCACACCTTCATCCTGCTTTACACACCAGTGTAAATGTCATTCCGAAATTAAATTTCTCACTTACAAACTTCTTAGTCTTACGAGGAAGTTGAGTGCAACGAGCCCCTGACATACCCTTATAGACTTCTTCCACTGACTCCTTCAATTTTTACACACCATAATCAGCACGGAGTGTAATCACTACAAGCCCGACATACCCTATCCCAAAGAAATAGAGCCAGACTTTCATCCTGAGAACGAAGCAGAGACTACGACAGTGTAGCAGGTAGAGGACAATGGAGATAACGACCGTGAAACACCGCGTGGAGAAAATGCCGATGAGTAGCAGGACGAACTGGAGGTAATGTCGCCAGGCTACCTCTGTGTCCATACCGTCGTACATTATCATGCCGATACAGGACAATGTCTGAAAATACACAAATAGAAATTTCATCAGTAACGTTGTATTGGCCGAATGCGTACTGACTGATATTGATGTATCTGGCAAGGAACTGATACGAATATTCGGGTTACAACAAATTGAAAACTGATGTTTCATTGGTCGAACGGCATCACATGACGTTACCGAATGATGCAACAAAAATAGATTCTCGTTCTTTTCAACAAAAACCGTGTCATAATTGCTCATTCTGTAGCCTAGAATGTTTTCTGATAAATTGACTACCATGCTAGAGTACTTTGATAAAGTGTATCTGGTTCGGCTGGGAAATGGTAGGAATTCCTACGCGTTTCCTAGCCTTGCCCGATGAACTTGACATCAAAAGACACTGACCTGGTGTTATCTATATGGTGTTACAGTGAAAATGTGGATGATGATAAACAAGTATATGACATTTATGGTAAATCTAACATAGTTGCAGAGGTATAAGTAAGTTGATAAATTGAACGCAAGTTTCGGACTGACGAACGAATGCTAGACGCATGGATACACAGGCCTCGTTGTGTTCAGAATGTCTAGCTTTCCGCAAACGGGCTTGACGACAAAAGTTGCTTGGACGCTAATAATTATAATCCTAATTTCTTGATACAAACAACAAGTTGTTACCTTCAAATTATGGATTTTGCGACCAATGTAGATCCAGACCAGCCTGTGAATCTGCAGTCTGATCAGGATCTGCACTGTTCGTCATTCCATCAAGGAAACACCTGCCATGCTTCTAACCAGCAATACAGATCGTTATCAGGTCACACGAGTGTGCTATTTTTAAACTTTATTTACGGGTATTTTACAACGATTACAAACAAGCGCGACAGCACTTATACAAATGCTTTCGTTGGCACAGATGAAGGCGTAAGGGCGGTCATTAATGTGGGAGGAAACCGGAGTACTCGGAGGAAACCCACTTGTCTGCTCTGGCGACCACCATACCACCTTGCATACTGCCCCGGCCGAGGATCGAACCTGGGGCCGCATTGGTGACAAGCGCGATTGTTACCGATTGCGCCAATCGGACAACCTGTTTGATCAGGAGCTACAATGCTCACAAATCCCATAAGCCCCAAGTCTCGAGTCACAGCCACATACACGGACAAGAATGCACCAGCTCATGAAAACTAACAACCGAATGCTTAATGAATAAGGTCATTGAAACGTGGAACGTGAAAGGGTTTAACGTACTAGCAACAGCCAACATCATACAGAGTAGGGTCCTCGGTTTCAAGTCTCGAAAAGACCAGGGGCCCCGTTTCACTAAACTTTGTAAGACTAAAATGTTCGTAAGTGCAAATTTATGATCGTCTGGAACTTGCAAATGATGGATTTACATTTATTGAGCATAGGCTGCATGCGCAGCCTATGCTCAATAAATGTAAATCCGTCAATTGTTTACAAGAAAACACTGTTAATGTGAAATTTACAGACTATCTTAAGTTTGAACTTACAAACATTTTAGTCGTACAAAGTTTAGTGAAACGGGCGCCAGAAGTAGGTCGGCAGGAAACGTGGAAAAGACAACAGATATAGCGATATAAGCCTGCGCTAATCTTGCCAATATTTGTTAATTTACAGACTATCATAATTTTGAACTTGCGAACATTTTAGTCGTACAAAGTTTAGTGAAACGGCCCCCAGTGGGATATAAATACTAGGACAGTATTTGGGCAGGGATTGAACCCACAGCCTCTGGATTTGAAGTCCAAAACAGTACAACAATACCATAGACCTATACTTAGTTGCCTTGGATAATCTGAGCTAGCAGTGCTCCAGATAAGCTGCGTATTTGCTTAAATACCCAATTAAAATTGCCAAAAACCCAATTTAAATTAGAAGTAGCAAGTATCAAAAAGCAGTACAAATTGTATGATACCTTTATCATGCTGCAGAAAAACAATAAACAAACCACAAATATAGCATATTTTTCTTATTTTCTAAGAAAACACATCTTGGTATTTCATTAGAATTGTCTCCAAGGAGACAAATCTTATGAAATGCCAAGACATGTTTTCATTTCAAAGCAAACTATTCAATAACTGCTGTCTGTTGATGTGTAAAGAGTAGTGTGATTATATTTTACCCAATTAAAATTTTGAAATACCCAATTGCTTCAGAAATAATGGAGTGAAATACTCAATTACTAATTCCTTATCTGGAGCCCTGAGCTAGTCTTAATTGTTTTTTTTCTGAGCAATAATCGATTAAGACAAAATCACTATCAATAGTAGATCAGTAGAGACATTTCGATCAATTTTTTATGATAATCGATCATCGGCACAACACTACCGTGAAGTAACGCGTACCTGACAGAAGACGAGACACAACAGAAACTGGTGCGGCATCCGCCGGTGCTTTCTACTGAGAAAAAACAGGAACACGATCCAAACCTGCAAACAACATGGCAGTGTGTCAGAGCTACAGTTAAGGTGCATAAATTGACCAATTTGGGGTGAAATTTTGTTATTTATTCATCAAAAATGGCAAGTTGGGAGTCCTTTAGAATCGTCTCATTGAGACGATTCTAAAGCACTCCCAACTTGCCATTTTTGATGGAGAAATAACAAATTTACCTCCAAATTATGCACCTTAACTGGAGCTCTGTTTGTTTATTGCTGTTTAACGGCCTATCAACAGCTAAGGTCATTTCAGGCCAGGCCAACGGGTTCAATCCCGTATTCAACCTGCTGCATTGGGGGGAAATCCCAAAATCAGAACGGAATATTTACATCGAAAACAAGATTGGTCAGCAAGCAAGGCTTACGGAATACCCCCGCATGGGACCCCTAAATATGTATAGATTTTCCAAGTGTGTGGGCTTCTGACCTTGACTCTGGGCTTAGCGGGGGTGGCACGAACGTGAATTTGTCACAGGGTGGTAGAGGTTTATTGGAGCAATGCGTGTGTGAAATGTGAAGCAGATCCGAGCAAGGAAATAGAAGTTATAACCGATTTCTCTGATGTTAATTTTTGTAAAGAGACTAAGTATGTGACCTTGACCTCGAGATCAGCGGGGATTTGTCACAGCATGATAGCAGAGCCTTAGAGGAATGCATGCATGAAATATTAAGAATTTGCGATGAAAGAAATAGAAATTATAACATATTTCTCTGATCTTAAGTTTTGTAAAGAGACTAAGTATGTGACCTTGACCTTGGGATCAGCGGAGGCTGGACGGTTGTGTATTTGTCACAGCATGATAGTACAACCTTAGAGGAATGCACAAGTGAAATATTAAGAATTTTCAATGAAGGAAATATAAGTTATAACTTATTTCTCTGATGTTAAGTTTTGTAAAGAGACCAAGTATTTAACCTTGACCATGGGATCACGGGGGTTGGAAGGTTGTGGATTTGGCGCAGCATGGTAGTAGAGCCTTACAGGAATGCATGTGTGAAATAAATATCAAGCATTTTAGATGAAGGAAATAGAAGTTATAACATATTTCTCTGATGTTAAGTATTGTAAAGAAACTAAGTATTTGACCTTGACCTTGAGATCAGCGGGGGTTGGACGGTCGTGAATTCAGCACAGCATGGTAGTAGAGCCTTACAGGAATGCATGTGTGAAATATTAAGCATTTCAGATGAAGGAAATAGAAGTTATAACATATTTCTCCCTAATGTTAAGTTAAGTGACGGACGTACGCATGCACGGACGGAAAATAAAATTAAACAACAAAATTTCATTCAGTATTGTAAGTGTCACTGATTTTGAATAAAAACATCACCCTTCTGACACACAAGTTACATAAAGGCGGGAACCGAAAATGTCGTCTGCTGTTATTTCATTATCTTGTATTCTTTCTCAGTAAAAACATGGTTTGACAGCACTTTAGAATCATTTCCAATGGAAATGATTCTAAAGTACTGTCAAATCATGTTTTTCGTGAATAAAAACAGCAGACGACAAAATATAATTCAGCATTGTACGGGTTAACCCTTTCAACACCACAGGCTTGTATAGCGGTATTGGCAAACAGTTTAGATCCAGATGAGCTGGCTCGTAACGAGCCGTCTCATCAGGATCTGCACTTTATGCAAGTAATTTTCACAATTTTGAGAACTAAAACACACCCTTTACATAAATGGACTCGTTAGAAAATAATTTTGTGATGATCAGATTGGTCCGGAAATTAATATATAAAAATCCATTCCAGTTACCTAGTGGTGAAAGGTTCAAGATAAAACTTGATACAAACCTCACTCCATTTTGTCACCCACTTACATTACAGCCGAGAGATATAATACTGAAGTCGAACGACGTGCCCTGTAGGAGAGACTTGTAGTCCATTTCACTGTTGACAACAACCGTCATCATCTTCGCGGAGATGAACATCAGCGGGGCGGAAAGGAATGTACAGGCAACCATGCCCGTAGCCATCTGGAAGGCATATTACATAGAAGATCATACACGGGTCACGATTTAATATATTTATTAAACGAGTTTACTCATTTCATAAGACATTCGGCTATGGTAAAGATCCAACTAACGTACGAGGAGATATGCAAAATTTGGACGTGCAGTGAAGGTCCACTATTAACTCTTTGCATGTTAGCGGTAAAAATATCCGCCAAACGAATTAGGAGTATATGTTTTATTTCTCTCTGTAAATATGTCTTGAAATTTCTCCGGACACAATTCTAATGAAATTCCAAGAGATATTATGACTCTGGATGGATATCTATCAACATGTTGAAGCTATTGATGAAGTTGATAATGTTCCGACTAGCACATCAAGAGATATGCAAAATAAGGACATACATCCAAAATTGTTGACGACGCTATGTCTCACTTACCACTATCGTAGGTGAGTCCTTGGATGACTTATGCAGGGATTCCGCTGGCGATCGCCACTTTCGCAATTGGCGATAAAAATAAACAATTGGCGATAAAAAATTACAATTTATCATATTGGTTATTCCTTTTTTTTTTGAAGTGGTGTTTTTTTTATTTTCCCCAGTGGAATCCCTGCTTATGTGACTATTATTAGACGAAGACAGACGGGGCGATGGACTTACAATATCCTCGGCGATGGAGAAGTGGCTCGCGTACAGAAAGACGGAGGGGGCGGTGGGGAACGTGCCGTACAGGAAGCCGTACATGTTCAGGGAGACCGACTCGTTGCCCTGCTGTGACTCCAACGCCCCGACCACCTGCCACGTGATCAGTGGCAACAACAGGCTGCAATAAATGTTGACAGTTACAAATTTTACCATCACAGGTACATTGTGGTATGAACGACAAATGCCTCTTTTAAATCATACCTAATTTTACTCCAATAATAAATATCTATACGGTAGGACATTCACCATCTTTTCAAGAAACGGAAGGGGTACTAGTGTACCTTGGGTCCGGCTCGTTAATTCGGTAATTGTAACGAGCGCAAAGGTCGGGACCCTGCTGGTCCCAGCCTTCGAGCGCATTACAATTACTGTATTAGCAAGCCGGGCCCAAGGTAAATAATCCACTTCCGTTGGTTGAAAAGATGGCGGGTTTATGTGTGGTGAACATCTTTACACAACGAAGGCCACATAATTAAAATAGTTTGGGTACTTAATAGCCCACCATACATAGTGATCCTTTACGTTAATAAAGAACTTATATTTGACATTTATGTGAAGCTTCAAGTTGTTCAAAATTAGACTATCACAGGACTGATCATAACACCCCCACAAACATCGCTTTGGCACATTATCAGAATGACTAACATAGGTTGGGATCGAAACTCCATGCCCTTTTTTACTTTTGACCTCCAAGAGTGAGCTTGACCTTAGACATAGCTATGCAACTATTGAATGTGACACATCATTTCATCACGGCAAACATTGACTTTGGTTGTAGGTATGTGGGTATTGAATGTGATACATCGTCTTAACATGGCAAACATTTGTGACATATTATTTGAAAACCAATTCATCGGTTTAGAGAATACACAGCGGAAATAAAATCTCATGCACATTTCTGACCTCTTAGTGTGACCATGACATTGGCGAGCCTCTGAATCCCTACACGTTTCCTAGCCTTGACTGATAAAATTGATATCAACATAGACTAGCTGGCATTCTCTCTGTAGTAGGTGAGGTCGACTTACGTTTTGGCCCCAATCAGCAACATGTTGGACTGACTTACATTTTTGCCCCTATCAGCAACATGTTGGACTGACTCACATTCAGCAACATGTTGGACTGACTTACGTTTTTGCCCCTATCAGCACCATGTTGGACTGACTTACATTTTGGCCCCTATCAGCACCATGTTGGACCGACTTACATTTTTGCCCCTATCAGCAACATGTTTGACTGACTTACGTTTTTGCCCCTATCAGCAACATGTTGGACTGACTTACATTTGTGCCCCTATCAGCAACATCTTGGACTGACTTACGTTTTGGCCCCTATCAGCAACATGGGGGCAATGAGCTTGAGCCCGAGCTGAGACGCCATTTTACCCACGAGGCTCAGGCCCAGGTAGAACAGCGCCGACGCACTGAACGCGTTCCCTGTAAGAAAACATGTAGCACATGGGCTGAATAAATGTCAGTAGTTTGGATGGATGTTATAGTCATTGAATTCAATATAGGAATGAATGGCCTTTTTGTGGAATTTATCGGCGTATAAACTTGAAAAAGTCGCGGCAATACTGGACGAAGGCCGGAAGGCCTCGTCCAGTATTCCCGCGACTTTTCCAAGTTTATATCCCCGATAAATTCAACAAAAAGGCCATTCATTCCTTATAATTCCAGCATTTGCAATAAATTCATTGAGAAAATGTGTTTATTTTCCGTTTTCTTAAGAATTAGTTTAACTGCGCCTGACGGTTAGGAAAAGTAGTTCGGCATGGAGTTTACTGGGATATAAATTTTGCACAGGTACATATTAGTGTTTCACCCATCCTATTTTAGCATGGTGTCGTGCCATGCCCAATTTTGGTGACACAATACCCGAATTTGATGGCATAATGCTGCCCAAAAATAATTATAAACAAAAAATATTTTAACATTATTACAATTTGCTGAGACACCATTACAAGCATTATTATTGTTCAACCAAAATTTAACTCAAAATAATTGTTTTTCTTACTGCATTCAACTTTTTTATGGTGATGTAATTTTCAACTAATATTAAAAATGTTATGCATGTCAACAGCTAAGGTCATTTTAGGCCGGTTTAACGGGGGAAATCCCGTAGTTCACCTGTTGTGAGAAGATAGTAATCTCAAAATGTTTAGTTACCTAGAACTGTCAAGATGTCATCTATGACTGATGGAATCTTCTGTTTGAAGACAAAATTGCCACCAATTCCAATAATGGCCATAAACACGATCGGGTTCATAATCACGTCCTTCATGATGTGGAAGGCGACGGACACCTTGCTCCTGGTGGGGGCGTTCGTGTCCTGGTTCCTGCGACTGATCTCCATCATCGTGAAGCCTATCGGGTTGAGGAGGACCAGCGAGATCGGAGCCACGAGGTAGATGTACTGTAGGTAGTCCGGGTGGGTCTCCCCGTACAGGGCCTGCACTGTAACAAAAACAACAAGGTTATTGGAAGGTCAGTTAACGTTGATAGACTACAGTGCAACTTCGCTACAACAACCACACATGGGCAAACATAAAACTTGCTGTTGTAGGTGTCTGTTGTAGGGTGGTTACATTATGGCCTATTATGGCCGTACAACAACATTCCTCCTTCCTACATTTAGACATGTGTTTCTAAAATGTCAAAATAAACATACAAGGGTCTTTCAGGGCTCCAGATAAGGAATTAGTAATTGAGTATTGTCACTCCATCATTTCTGAAGAAATTGGGTATTTCGAAATTTTAATTGGGTAAAATAAATTCACACTACTGTTTACACATCCACAGACAGCAAGTATTGAATAGTTTGCTTCGAAATGAAAACATGTCTTGGCATTTCATTAGAATTGTCTCCTTGGAGACAATTCTAATGAAATACCAAGATGTGTTTTCATGGCAAATAAGAAAAATATGCTATATTTGTGGTTTGTTTATTGTTTTCTGCAGCATGATAAAGGTACCACAAAATATTTATTGCTTTTTGATACTCGCTACTTCTGATTTCAATTGGGCTTTTGGCAATTTTAATTGGGTATTTAAGCAAATACGCAGCTTATCTGGAGCTAGGTCTTTTATACTTACGTATTGGGTATCCAAGAGCAAAGTCATTACTCTGAGTAGCGAAGATTCCAAACAGTCCAGCATAGCCGAGGTTGATTGGTCGTTTCACCAACAGAGTTACCAGGACAACAACAACAAATACCACGGTTTTTGAGATGCCAATTCCGAGCAGAAACATCCAGTTGACTTTGTGAAATTGCAACTCTGCCATACTTTTGAACAGTAGAGCTGGTAGGCAGAAATTTGAGACAAATGTTCCGATCCCTCCTCCTTGGCTGGACGATATGAGATTTGTGCGACCGGCGATGTAGCCGGCTAGAATGATGACGAAACATTGAATGATGGCAGGGTACAGGTTGTCCACTGATATATCGTGACTTGACGGAGGCCCGCTGTGATTACCGCTGTGATTTGTTGTCGTGAGATTCATTGTCATGGCAACCTGGGTTGTGGTGTAGTGAGATTCCATGTTCCTGGATACTGTATAGTTTTTATTCCAGTTTCTTTGTTGCCATGGTTACTGACATTCCTGGGTAAAACATCTGATAAACTCTGCTGTAGACATGGTAGATGTTGTCTACGGAAAGTCAGCTACTGAAAATGTAAATGTGGCTGTGGAGAAATGAGGTTTATGGCATTTGTCACCAGTGTAGCACACTCCTGTAGCCTGCTAAAAATTTGCATTGCTTGCTAGATGCATGACGGGTGTTTCATTGATGAAATGGCGAACGGTACCGATCCTGCCGATCAGACTGCGCAGATACACAGGCTGATCTGGTCTACACTGGTCACAAAAACCACAAGCCCCATATCTTCAGACATATAGCCACAAATGTGAATGTCACAATCTGATCATGATGCCATTTGCTTTTCTGCTTAAATTTCTGCGTGACTCGGGGACCATTCATTATTTACTAATTCGGGTTACTGTGAATTTAGCTAGAAACATGACAAAAGGACCTATATATTCTCAGTATGGGCTGGACGCTGCAATCCATGGTTCAGGGTGGAAAAGAAAATATGTATAAATCCATGTACTGCCAGCGTAAATTGTCAACATGAACCAGAGCTCCAGGTTTTGTGACCAGTGTAGATCCAGATCAGCCTGTGCATCCGCACAGTCTGATCAGGATCTGCACTGTTCGCCATTCCATCAACGAAACACTTGTCATGCTTCTAACTGACAATATAGATGGTTATACGGCTACAGGAGCATGCTATTTGATCTCTATCTACACTGGTCACAAATCCCATAAGTCCCATTTCTCATCTCAAGTCATAGCCACATAGGTGGTCCCCCAACTTTAAATGTCTTGTACTGTGAACAATAGATATATCGTCGAACTGCCAGAAATCGGTCACTGCCTGTTTCCGGTCGGCCCCAGAGATTTAAAAAAAATGCTTATTTTTTACGACAACACTGGTTGCGCGCGCACCACATTGTTTACGCTGACTACCGAGCTGTCAAAGTTGTTTGCTGCATGAAAATAGGAGATTAGAAAGGTAATAACTGTTATAAAATCATGCCAAGTCCTAATTTAATGCATTTTCACTATAACCAAAAGTTCCCATTCATAAAATACCAAAAAAATCCTCAAAATAACAAGTTTATCAAATTTTTCATTCACCGTCTGCTAAAATGGATATTTTCCAGGGCCCACGCACTTGCCAAGCGGTGTCAATGTACAGGTGTTGGCCAAAAGTGAGAGACAATTTATGCAGTTGAGTTTATCAAATTATTTGTTTTCACCGATGATTTAGGCATATGTGTGAATGAGATATGCTTTTATGCATTGGTAAGAGGCACAGTCCGGACAAACAAAAGAGGCCATACATCATTTTAGTCACTTGGGGTGAATGTGAAAAATGCAAACGGTGGGTCCATTTGGCATTTTGTACACCAGTGAGAGTAATTAGGCGTGGGGACACATTTTTGTGCCCACACTGTGATGCTGCCATCACTCCAACCCAGGACCAAGTACATGAGTATACATTGTAAATAAGTTAAATCAGTTATTTGAAGTTAATTCGAGTTACATTTACAATAATTTTACTTTTCCAGACTTAATAAAGTTTCATTGTGAATGTGTGTTATTTTGGGCATATCCTGTAGATGTCGCAAAATTGACCGAAAACCGGTTGTGAATTTCTGCAGTATTGGAAAGTGGGTCACCGGTGTTCACAGATGATTACTGGACATATTTCAAGGTAATCTTTGTTAAAGTTACAGTTTTATAACAATGAAATGTTGTATTATAAGTGTGTATAACATTAATTTCATGACATGTCTTTTAATTAAGAATTAACAATGGCTAGGTGACCGATTTCTGGCAGTTTCCAGGGGCTACGAGTGCAGGACGAAAGGTATCAGGTATACATATAGCACAATGGCTAGCTGCACGTTTTCCGCTTTATAGGCAAACAGGTTGCACTATATCGCTACACCACAGTCAACGATATAGATTTGCGTAACAGTATTTATGCAGTGCAATGAAATTAAATGAGAGTTACATACTCAGAACTACACTATGGCCAAATCACTCGCGTCACAATAACAGAAAAATGTCAGATTTAGATTACTAAAATATAAAAGTAAACAACGAGGAACGAACAACGATAGACATTACATGCCCATGTTAGTATATGTATCATATCAGGACATATATGGCAAGACATCAGCCTGGCAAGACATCAGCCTGATCAGGATACAGCCTTACTGCCAATACTGGGACAACTTGACAGTTTGCTCACGTCACGAAAACCAATGACATTGAAATGTTTGAGCAATATTTCACTACCCATGTACCTTGTTCCGCAAACTATATCATATCTATGTCATTTCTGTCACAATACCAATACTCATACAATAGCATGACATAGGAATCGTGAAAATGGAAGTAAAATATGTTTAGTGTCCACGGAAAAGTGACATTGATGTGGACAAAACAGCTGCTTTCCGTTCTTCTGAGAAGAATTGAACCAGCCAATCTGAAACGGACCTAAGCTTCGTCCCAATGACTGTTCGGCCAGTTGTTTGAGCTATAGAAGTAGTCTATGTTTGGACAACATATCGTATATACTGATTGAGGTCCTGGGCGAGACAGATGTATCCACACTGTTTCAGTCCACCAAGTTGTGAATGAGTTTGCTAGTTACCGGAAAAAGTCGATTGTACATGTATATCTATATCTAGCTATCTATCTCTATATTCTGCTGTACCCCTCGTGAGGATTAGTAGCAGTTGCGCTTACGGATAAGTTAGTCTAAAAGTGACAGTGAGCAAGTATTGACAATAATAGTTGTAGGTGTTAAAATAGTATGAAGATAGTAAAAACAGGTATGCTGGCGGTTGCCAATTTGTGACCTGAATTGATCTAGGTCTTCGAGTTTAGCAAACTCCGGCTAAACTCCCGGGGAAGGGCGTTCCATTGCACAACCGTCAAGGGAAAGAAGGAGAATTTATAGAAATCTTTGGAGGTATGAATTTGTTTCAAGGTCATTGAATGGCAATATCGAGAAACCCTGTATGTTGTATGAAAGTATTGAGGGAGGGGTACAGTGACCTTAATTACCATTAACGATGTTGTGCAATAAACACAGTCGGGCGTCTGATTTGCACTGTTCAAGGGTGCGCTATATCCTAACTTGTCTAGCATATCTGAGATACTGGGGTATGTGGAGTAGTCATTTAGTGTCCAGCGTGCAGAGCGGCCCTGGACCATTTCAATTTTGTGGATATTGTCTTTTGTATGTGGGTCCCAAATTGAGGAAGCGTGCTCAACTGGGGAGCGGACAAGTGCTTTATAAGTGTGTTCTTTAATTTTAGTGTTTGTGGAGCGGATGTTTCTGCGGAAAAATCCTAGAGTTTTGTTCGCCTTATTGGTAATATTTTCAATGTGGCTGTTCCATGACAAATTGGTGAATATATATATGGTCACACCGAGATATTTTGCTGATGGAACAGATTGGAGGATTTGTCCGTGAAGACTATAAAGTGATTTGATGGGTGAGCGAGACCTTGTAATGTGTATAGTACCTGACATTTGGATGGGTTGAAGTGCATATCCCAATCATTTTCCCAGATTTGTAGTATATCAAGGTCATTCTGCAATGTTGTGCCATCCTGTGAATTATTGATTGTCAAGAATAGGGCTGTGTCATCAGCAAAAAGACGGACTTGAGAGGTAATATTTTCTGGGAGGTCATTGATGTACATCAGGAAGAGAATTGGGCCAAGAACTGAGCCCTGCGGGACGCCAGAGGTTACTGAAATTGACTCCGACTCACCACCCTCGATGACAACTCTCTGTGTCCAGTGGTTTAGGAAGGTTTTGATCCAGTTAAGCGTGTGCTTTCTTACTCCATACTGATGTAGTTTATGAGCAAGCTTGTTATGACTTACCTTATCAAAGGCCTTATTAAACTCCACGAGTATTAAGTCGGTTTGCTTACCTGTGCTGGCAGTTCTAGCTAGGTCATCGACTAGCATTGCAAGTTGTGTTTCGCATGAACGATTTTCCCGGAAACCGTGTTGTAAGTCATACACAATATTGTTCTGGCTTATGTGTCTGACCAGGTTTGAAGTGAAAATGTGTTCCATCACCTTACAAAGAATACAAGTCAGCGAGATAGGGCGATAGTTATCAGCTGCCGACTTGTTGCCTTTCTTAAAAAGAGGGGTCACATTGGCACTCAGCCAGTCCATGGGTAGCATACCTGTGTCCAAAGAGGTTTGAAAAATCACCTGTATGATTGGAGCAATGTCCTGGTATAACTCTTTAAGAACTATATATATGGGCTGTATATATGTTGTCTGGACCTGCAGCCTTTCCTGGTTTAAGGTTTTTTAGCAGCTTAATTTACCTATTCCATTGGTAGAAATGTGTATATCTGGCATGATAGGAGTGTTGTTTCGTAGTGGAGTGGGGGAAATTTCAGTGTTGTTGAATCAGTAAGGTCCTGTGCTTTTTCTTGGCACAGTTGTGAAAGACGTAATGGTGATTTAGGGGAAAAAACAGACTGAAACTGACAATTTAGTATGTTTGCCTTGTCTGTTATCCCAGAGTGCAGCATTCCGTCTTTTGTTAGTGGGGCTATACCTTGCTGATCCTGTCTGGAATTCTTCAAGAAAGAGAATACTTTCTTGGAGTTTACCTTTTCATCAGCAGGCTCGCCTGTTTTGCTAATGCCAAGAAGGTCTTCTATATAGACAGCGTATGACTGTTTGATAAGCATCTTTACTGTATACTTCAAGGTTAAAAACTTTTGGCGTGTGTCAGCAGACCCAGCTATTTTGTGAGACTTGTAAAGTGTGTCACGCTTACGGATTTTGCGTCGTATTTCTTGCGTTATCGAGGGTAATGAAGACTTGCCACGGATCAGCTTCTTGTGTATGATTTGGTCCAAGTAAGTATCCAGGGTTTGAGGGAAGTCAGACCACATAGTCTCGACTGACTTACCTGTACACTCGGCAAGAAACTTTTCCTGATAAGTCCTCATTTTACTCTGTAAGCCTTCCCAGTCTGCTTTTGTGTACAAGTGTACTAACCTTGATGTGTGTGGTGCTTGTTTTGCTGTTAGTCTTACCTCAGCACAAACAATATCATGATCGCTTAGTCCGGGGAGTGTGTATACTCGCTTTACTAGTGTATGATTTGAGGTTAGGAAGAGATCAAGAGTATTTTGAAATCTTGTTGGAGTAGTATTAACCATCTGAGTTAGGCTAAAATCAGACAAAATATCAATAAAGTAATCGTATATATATTTATATTGGCAGTCATTGCTAACAGCTGGCTCAGAATTACTCCAGCTAATCTTGGGAAAATTAAAGTCCCCTAGAACCCATAGGGCACCCTTCTCCTTGCTGATCAGTTCAAGGGATTTCCTCAACTCTAGTAGGCTAGGATAGTCATCTTCCCTGTGCCTATAATAGGCTGCAAAGAGGGTGTTGCAGTATAAGTAGGTACGTGCACGATGCGCATCTAGCAATATCAAATGTTACACGCCCATGTGCTTAAGGTTAGGCTTAAGCAAGAATATATGCCAGCTGCTGTGCTGTCCCTTTATTTTTAGCACCGCTATGTGCACATGCCTGTGGTTCTATACCGAACAGGACAATCAGAAATAAATAATAAGTTGCAAGTGCCACTCGTTCATTTATACCAACTATACTATATGCAGTATACACAATTGATTTACATTGCTTTCTTGTTAGATAGTAGCCAGTGGCGGATTCAGGGGGGGGGGGGGGGTGGGGGTGGGGGTGGGGCCCGGGCCCCCCCCCCCCCCCTTCATTTAAAAATTGTCCGGGGGGTCATTCCACGGACCCCCCTACCCAACTCCCTCGCACCGCTCAGTCGACAAATGAGCATATCCCGATTTTTTTACAAAAAAAATTAAGAAATATTGAGCGTAGAATGCAGGAAATGGCTTCCTCAATTCAAAATTTTTACGGGGGGGGGGGGGGCATGCCCCCGGACCCCCCTAGCCAACTCTCCCTCGCACCGCTCAGTCGCATACCTCGTTCAAGTTCCATGTGGCCCCCCCCCCCCCCCCTTGGTGAAATCCTGGATCCACCACTGGTAGCCAGTCCATTTTGTGAGTTTTGGGACTCAATCTGAAATAGGAGAGTAGTAGTGGTGCATTGTGTTACATTATCTTCCGCACCCAGCCCATCCCACCCCCCCCCCTCCCCCCCTCCCCCGCCCCCACAAGTATATGTCTCTGTTTGGAAAATTATCAACGATTAATTAATTGTAAATGTATATAACGAGAGTAATAATTGTCACTATAGTTCTTCTCAGTGACGACATCAGCCATGTCGTAGTCTCCAGAGGTCTGCGACGCAGGCCGCCACCGCGTTCGTGTATGCGTGGAACCTCTGATCGATGTGGTTGTAGTGGTGGTGCCTGCGGGGAGTTTGATGTAGATGGTTTGGTCTGCCTGTTCAATAGGCTTGAAACCATTGCATCTCATGTCGTAATTAATGTCGAATTTTGGCCTCTATGTGCGTACGAGCTGGCATGTATTTCCACAGGACGTTCGTGGCACACGTCCTGACCCATCAACTCTCACAGCATACTAATCGTGTTGACGGACTTTGATCACTTGGCCTAGGCCTGTCTTATTCCGTTTCTTGGCGTTGTGGCATATTTGGTTCTGGATCCTGACCTGATCTCCAACTGCAAATGATGGGAACCGTTTTGTATACTCGGAACTGCGTTCAGCAGCTCTCATGTGACGATTCGTTAGAGCCTCTTCTCTCGCAGTCAATGATTCCTGCCATGCGTGATGTGGTTTGTACCGACCTGGGATGACACGGATAAAGTCCTTGATGGCCCTTCCAAAGATACACGTGGCTGGGGAGAGTTTATTGTCTTTGTCTGGGAAATTGCGATACTGCAACATCACACGCTGAAATGTATCTATATCCAGCAGGTGGTGTGGACCGATATTTTCAGATATTAACATGTTGATAGTACTTACTCCGACTTCAGCACGGCAGTTCCTATGAGGGAAAGCGACGGATGATAATCGATGCTGGATACAGTTTTTGCAAGCACTCACGGGTTGTGGAAGCTGAGGACTCAGGACCGCCGTCAGAGGAAAACTCATCAAGTATGGCATGTGCAAACAAATTCTCTGCAGAGGCTGACATGTCCATTATGCCGGTGGAACCACTGGAAATGTTTCAACGATGTGCCACAATTGACAAGTAGTTTGCACCCTTGTAATGGAACAAGTCGGCACATACACATTGCAATTAATAGGCGGGTTGTTTGGTGGAGCAGGTGGTGCACTGATCTGTGAGGGCTCCTTTAGGTTGCTGTGGTAATATCCGTTTCTCAAGGCATCAATCGCTGGAGTTATTCCAAGTAAAAACATAGAGGCTTAGAACTGCTCTTGCGATCATCGGTTATATGCAGTTTACAGTGAATACCCGCTAGAAAGTTATTGCATGATTAGACATGGTAGGACAGGTTGAGTGTTTGAGTTTCACTCAGTCGCATGTAGGTGATGGCAGACACATCTTCTGCAAGGTGAATCTTGGTGGGGGAATTTATCCTGTGGGATGGTGGGAGATGGTGTCGGCAGCTCTGTGCGTCACACCAGGTACATGTGTCATGTGGAATCTCTAACGAATGCTATTTTTCATTTATATAGGGTTGAAAGTCTTAAAATACAGTTTCAGAATACGCATTGTTGAATCATTAAATGAACGTCAGATGTGATGATTTGCCTTGAGGTATTTTTTTAGACCAGGTACACGTCAACTGGGTGTGTCTGAACAATTAATGCTCTCGCTGTCTTTTTGTGTTTGATGGAGGCGAAAAATAAGCGCCTGAATTACAGAAATACAACAACAACTCTGAGACGTGTCGAGCACGCGCAGACAGCTACTTCCTGGCTTTTATAATTTGACAGATTTGTCAACAAATATGCCAATTCCGTGTATCTAGAAACATATTGACACTATGTTTAAGAATCTGAAGAAGAAACTTGAGCAAGGTGTCAACCAGTCGCCGCTCAGAGGCGCTCTGGCCTCGGCTAGCAAGGCATGTTACATGACACTATGCTTAAACTAGTGGGTGGGGTAATGTAAACATCACCTGTAATATGGGACATAGTATAATCAGACTTGTCATGTCAGAGATTTATGCACGCCGGTTGTGGCTATATCCAGAAATAGCCGTAAAGTTTAAAGAGCAGTATTTTTTTTATTTTGTTGAGCAATGTTTTCAATATATCTTTACAATTTTCAACAATTTTAAAACCTAAAATATCTCCATATCATATTATTTGCTTTACAATTACCTTATTTTTTATTCGCAAATTTTCCATCTGCACCATTTGTCAGTTGACATTTCTATCAGTGCAGTCTGAATCGATATTTGTATACTGTCCTGTAGGCTTGAGTGAATTCTTAAGAATGTTGTACAGTTCTTTAGGGTATAGCGGATCGCTAAGCAGATTATTGCTGCATACGTCTTTAAAATATAACGTTTGTACAAGTACCTGGTACCAATAGACAGGAAAAAGTGTCTTCTTTCCAAAATGGGTTACCTTTTTAATTTATTTCAAGGTTTTCCTCGCATAATTCCTTGTTTACCTAACGCATTGAATTAGTCAGTAACGGATAGCATTGGGGTTTACCGGATCGCTGTGCGACAGTTGCTGAGGGGGGAGTCTCAAAACATTCCAAATCATGTCTTTGTTTTGTAAATGACTTGGAAACATGCTTACATGTATATTACACTCAGACATGCCAAGTCTCCCGATTTGATCGGGAGTCTCCCTATTAGAGACTCAAAACCCGATTCTCACGATCGGGATGAAAAAAATCTCGATTTGAAAAATGTAAAAAAATAATAAAAATGCAAAAAATAACACAGTTACATTTTACTTTATTTGGTAAATATAAAATTCCAAAAAAACATTTATAGCTTTAAAAAATACATTTGCTATAGTGTTTTCAGGTCATATTTTGTTTGAGACGATCCCCGCAAATATGCAAAATCGGCGATCCGCTACTACCGTAATCAGTGGCGTTATTATTGACGTCTTTGTTCAGTGACATGGCGTGATTTATGAACCAAGCTTCTTTGCAGTTATAGAGGACATGATTGTACATCATATTATTCACAGAGTTTGTTTTTTCCAAACTAACTGTTTATACATTTTTAGTGAAATTACTCTGGAGCAACCTACTTTCGCTTTAACTAGTGTAAACTTTCGGTTACGTCATTGTGTTTCTTGAAGCTATACGCACGGCAAGGAAACTGCTATATCTGAGTAAACATGTCATTGTGTGGGGGATAGATCACTCTTCCTAACGGTAATATTTTATTTATTTTAAATGTACATTATAAAAAAATATGTTGATACAAATCTACACCGATCCGCTATACCCTAAGATCCGCTATGCCCTAAAGAACTGTATCTGACATTGACCTGATATGAATGTGCTGGTTACAACGAATAGAAAACTGACGTTTCATTGGTTGAACGGCATCACATGACGTTACTGAATGGAAACAAGTCTGCGTCCTTTTCAACGAAAACCACTTCATAATTGCTCATGTAATCAAAAAACTTTCATAGCCTGATAATCTATCTTGACATCAAAAGTTACTAGCCTGGTAATCTCTATGTATTATTCACAGACACATTTAGTCTTCACTGGTAGCATGTGCAATAAGTATGGTTATCATTACCAACTGTGAGTTGTCTGAGACAGCAATAAATCCAAGAGTCTAAAAACTGTCATGGTTTGCTGACAATCAGCTCCAGATAAGCTGCATATTTGCTTAAATACCCAATTAAAATTACCGAAAACCCAATTGAAGTAGCGAGTATCAAAAAGCAATAAAAATGTTGTGATGCCTTTTTCATTTTGCAGAAAACAATAAACATACCACAAATATAGCATATTTTTCTTATTTTCCATGAAAACACATCTTGGTATTTCATTAGAATTGTCTCCAAGGAGACAATTCTAATGAAATGCCAAGACATGTTTTCATTTCGATGCAAACTATTCAATAATTGTGGAGTGACAATACTCGATTACTAATTCCTTATCTGGAGCCATGATCAGCTATTGAATGCTTTCACATTTATGACCCAAAATCCCACCACACTTATCTGTCTGCAGTGCTGTTGTTTATTTTCACAAACAAACAAACAATCCTTCTCCCGCCCTTTTCTGGGCCCTTAATTATCTCGTTCAACCAAACTGCATAATTTTGAGTACAATTTTGAGAATGTTCTCAGTAAGTTCTATAAGCACAATCCCTGTATTTATGAAAGCTAGTCTGATTACAAAGTACAGCAGACAGATAAGTGTAGTGAGGTTTTGGGTCATGAAAACACATCTTGGTATTTCATTAGAATTGTCTCCAAGGAGACAATTCTAATGAAATGCCAAGACATGTTTTCATTTCATTTATTCAGCCACATTTGAGTATGAGTATTTATCTCATGCTCCGTTTTTCTCCAGTTCTTAGACGATAAGCCGCCTGATGGGGACCCCCTAGCAGAAAGTACGCCAAAGAAAACCGGGAACCAGGCAGCTGGCGATGCTGGGAACCAATCGCTGGAGTCGAATGCGTCTAACTATGCGACGGCAAACCAGTCCATCAATGACAGCATGCCAACAGAGAACCAGTCGGTCGGGGGTGGGGCTACAGCAGAGGTGGTGGTTGGTCAACTCGTCGACATTCCCCTGCAAGACACAAGCAGTGAGGTATGTGACAATATAATATAATATTCCATTATTCACTCAGTCCATATATATGATCACAGTGCACTTTTGTGATAGGTCATAGTTGTTGCGCCTGCTTGCGGATAGCGCGATATAGTCGGCACATAGGCGTACGCCCGTTGCGTCCAGGTTAAAGTTTTTGGTTAACCTTTTTTTGGTTAAAGTTTTTCGATATACTATGAAAGTCTCGGCGGGTGCGACATGTGGGCCGTGGCCATCTCGTTATTGTATATGGGGCTGTGACTGGAGAAATGTGATTTGTGAACAGTGTAGCTCTTGATCAAATAGCACACTCACTCCTGATAAGCTATATTGCTTGTTAGAAGCACAGGTTGTGTCTATGATTTGAACTTTGAGTAGCCATAACGAACTGTTAGCATGAAAAAATGAAAATATTATTTTACACTTGCTCCAATATTTGTAAACACATAATACTTGTTCAAATAATTTCTAAAATGTTCAGTAGCCAAAATGGCCATTTCCGGAATATTAGGGGTCAATGCCATTTCAACTGCGGCTTCCAGTAGCATCAACCTGGCAAGACAGCAAGCTTCCACTATGTATATATACCCCCTCACATGAGCGCTTTATCATAGAACCAATTTGTATTTCCCATATTCCAAATTCGCAGGTGAATTTCATTGGGGTTTTTTGGGTAAAAGGACACAAAGTTAATGTGAATGTGTATGATTTAGCTTTCATTGTAACACTTTTCTCTTTCATTGCAGTCGTCGAGTACACCCATCCCTGGTGACGTTACCCCACTGGCGTCGCGATCCCGCACATCGTCCATCAGCTCGGTGACAAGTGACAGTTCGTTCTTCACCAACGTGAGCTATGTGCAGCCGCACTACTCGCTGCCGTCAGACATGGAGAGTGAGGTGGACGAGTCGGGCACGGACCTCCACACTGTCAGTAAGGAGGACCTCTATCAGTACATACAGAAGTACCAGCGCCGCGCCACCCGATACAAGTCCAAGTTCATGGAGGTCTGTATCTCGCCATGTTTACTCCAAGCTAACCCCCACTTTGAGTAGACTTTAGCTAGTAGTGATAGCAAACAGTGTAGATCCAGATGAGCTGGCTTGTAACGAGCCGTCTCATCAGGATCTGCACTTTTTGAAAGCAAATCCTGAATTTTTGGCTGGGGGTCAACACTCGCAGTGTCCTGGGAACCCGAGGATTTCTGTTTTGTAGCAGGAATCCCTGAACTTTCAAGAAGATGCCATTCAACATAATGTAAACATTGGGATGTCCATTTTGCGGAATCCCTGGCCCAAAGGTTTGTGTCAAACCCTAATTTAGTAGGTGATAATTTACCGTGTTCAATCCAGCCTGTGACTCATGACCCACAAGTTCATGGAGGTCTATCAACTATTTATTATGCCCCCGCCACCGAATGGTTGACGCTCGGGTAAATGGCTTATAATTTCTGTTTCCTTGTTCGGATGTGCTTCACATTTCACACACACATTGCTCCAATGCTCCTCTACCGCCTTGTGACAAATGCATGTGCGTCTCGCCCTCGCTAAGCCCTGGGTCAAGGTCACAGACTTGGTGCGTTCGAAACCTTAAAGCTCGGGTAAATGGCTTATAATTTAAATATTCCTCGTTTTCTTTGGCTGCCAGTGGGGGCATTCGTGTGCTGACAGGCCACATTTCTAGTTATAAATGATTTTAGTTGACTTAAACCATTGTTACTATGTTAGGAAACAACAAGCTGTCTCATCAGGATCTGCACCATTTGTGGATATTTTCTTATTTATAAAAATAATACCCCTTTCTGATCAATGAAATAGTCTGAAAAATAACATGGGTGTGTCCATTCCAGTTACTTAGGGGTGAAAGGGTTAATGGACTCATGTCAGTTGTTTTGTAACATTTTCAGCTTTTTCTTCCTCTCAAACTAAATGGGTTGATGTTTCCAGGGATGATCTATTGGTGAAAGCTTCTCACATGTGTTAAAATGATGGAGGTTATCATAAATCCAAGATGGCCACTGTAGAAAAATAGGTCAAATCAAAGTGGCATATCAATAACCTTTGTGAATAATAAGTATGTGTCTGTATTGACATCAAACACCACAGTACTAACATTTGTAAACTGTAACTTCCAAACAGCAGGTTCGTAATGTGCCGTCTCGTTCGAATATATATAGTTTATTAACCCTTACTACGCTGAATTAAATGTTGTCGTCTGCTGGAAATGTTTTATTTTCAATATTTCTCGACAAAAACTTGGTTTTGACAGCACATGAGAATCGTCTCCAGTGGAGACGATTCTCATGTGCTGTCAAAACCAGTTTTTTGTTAAGAATTAAAGCAAAAATGAAAAACAGCAGACGGCAATTTCCGTCAACAGCGTAGGAAGGGTTAAACTTTTTTATTAGTTTTGCTGTAATCCATGTGTTCATTATCTTCACAGGTTGTTGCTGTTTACAAAGACATGATGCAAGAGAGGGATAAATTTAAGGTCGGTTTATACCATGAAAAGTAAAAATGATTTTAAAAATAATCTGTATTTTCTGCAGTTGTTATGCCCCCTATGCAATAGCAAGGGGGCACTTTGTGTTGCTCTTGAGGTTCCATACGTCTGTCCATACGTACGTCTGTCCATGTACATTTACGTTGAAAAGTTTGTAAGAGTTTCTCCAGTTAGAGTCTAGAACCAAAAGTGCTACCCCGCTCCATACCTCTCGCGAAGGTAGCAATTTAACACCATCTATTTAATGCAAAACATGGAAGAGTGATTTTTGCAATTGGTTATCTGGCGTGTTTGGTATGTTAGCGATACAAAACTGTCAAAGCTACATCAATAAATTATTAAAAAAGAACATACACGTGCATAAAATGTTAGCGATACAAAACTCTGTCAAAGCTGCATCAATAAATTATTAAAAAAGAACATACACCATGCATAAAATGTTAGCGATATAAAACTGTCAAAGCTGTATCAATAAATTATTAATAACCAACATACACATGCAGAAATTGGTTATTTTAATGTGTCATGGTGTTTATCTGATATTTACATGTACATTTTGTTATGTTGAATGTTGAACAACAACAAGAGAAAAGATGGCTTCATTGGGAAAATGATTTCCCTGTTCTATTATTTTTAGCAATTTACTAGTTCAAAGATTATTTGTTTAATGGTATAAAATATACAGGTTACTTAAATTTTGACCTACATGCAACAGGTTTGGGTATAAACTTTGGTTGCTCACATGTTTTGAATGGATCAAATTGTAGCCGTAGATAATGTATCGGAGGCCAATTATTGTAGCTACTTAGAGTCCAGGGGGCCGTTTCACTAAATTTCTTACGACTAAAATGTTCGTAAGTTCAAATTTAAGATCGTCTGTAAATTTAAATTTATCGATTTACATTTATTGAGCATAGGCTGCATATGCAGCCTATGCTCAATAAATATAAATCCAACAATTGTTAACAATAAAACAATGTTAATGTGAAATTTACAGACTATCTTAATTTTGCACTTACGAACATTTTGTTGTACTAAAATACAAGCAATATGAGACGAGCCATGTGATTTTGTACTGAAGAAGATGTGTGATATCTCATGAAAAATATCTACAACGGAAGTTAACAAAATGTTCACAGCAAATGCGGAATATAATTCCGCATTTGCTATGAAACATTTGTCAACTTTCAATTTCATTTACAGAAAATATCACGGTTTCTGTAAATCACGATAGTTTTTTTTATGAAAAATCGCACATCTTCTTGGGGACAAAATTGCATGGCTCGTGTGATATAGCAGTAAGGCGACCAATGATTGTGGATATATCCCCTACCATCCTCCAATCCACCACCTCCGACCACAGGTGGAAGACTCGGACCTATGACACAAAAAAAAATGCCTATTAAAAAAATTCCCATTACCCCACCCACTTGGTCTCGTCTCGTTGGTGTCATATGTCAGAGTCTTCCACCTGTGCCTCCGACAGACTGCAGTATATTTGATACTGTGTGTCCCCATAACCCCCTGGCCTAGTCCATAAACTGGGAATTCTGGATCTCAGAACTAAAGGAGCAGATCCACTTAGACCATTCTCTCACCCCACATCCCTCTCCCCACCACCTCGGACGGGAATACAATATATATGTGGCTGTGACTAGAGAAATAGGGCTTATGGGATTTGTTAGCTTCTGATCAAATAGCACACTCCTGTAGCCTGCTTACTATCTATATTCCTTGTTAGAAACATGAAGGAATGGCGAACAGTGCAGATCCTGATCAGACTGTGCGGATGCACAGGCTGATCTGCATCTACACTGGTCGCAAAACCCATAAGCCCCATTCTCCAGTCATCGCCACATATTTGATGCTATGTGTCTCCAGAACACCCTGTCAGACCCAATCCCAGGACCGAGTAGATCCACCTGGACCATTCTCTACCCAACCACCCCTCCCCACCTTCCACCCACCTCCAACAGACAGGAATATATTTCATACTGCTCGTCTCCAGAACACCCTGACCCAATCACAAGACCGAGCTTTCCGGCGAATCTCGGAGCTGAAAGAGCAGATCCACCTGGACCAGAAGGCGAAGTTGGACGTCGAAGAGAACTACAGCCTCGTTATAGAGGAGAAGGGCGAATTCATCAAGGTCCTTCAGACACAGGTACTGCCGCCATTCATTGGGTCATTCGTGACAGGAGAAATGGGGCTTTTGAGTTTTGTAACGTTTGTTATGCCCCCGCTACCGAAAGGTACGGGGGCATATAGTGTTACCGGCGTTCGTCCGTACGTCCGTCCGTCCCGTCCGTACGTCCCGATATTACCATATTCTTTACTAACTTCTACATGGCTTCACATATTATGTCAATATTTATACACGTGATACATATGAACATGCCTTACACACTCCACCCCCCCAGTACTTCGACCTTGACCTTGACCTTTGGCCTTGACCTTTTCCACTTTAAATGTTTGCTTGGCACTTTGGGACAAATCTACGTGCACGTTTCTCAATCCTACACTAACTTCTCAATACTTTTGCAATCCTAATATATAACACATGATACATAGCATTTGCTACACTAACTGCCAATCGCTTAAATATTTATACACATGATACTAGAACATGCCCTTACCACTCCACCCCACAGTACTTCGACCTTGACCTTTGCCTTGACCTTTTCCACTTTAAATGTTTGCTTGGCACTTTGGGACAAATCTACGTGCACGTTTCTCAATCCTACACTAACTTCTCAATACTTTTGCCAATCGCTTAAATATTTATACACATGATCATATGAACATGCCTTACACACTCCACCACCCATTACTTCGACCTTCTCCTTTGACCTTCACCTTTTCCACTTTAATTGTTTACTTGCCACTTTGGGACAAATCTACGTGCGCGTTTCTCAATCCTACACTAACTTTCACACACGCATTGCTCCAATGGTCCTCTACCGCCCTGTGACAAATCCACATTCGTCCTGCCCCCGCTAAGCACAGGGTCAAGGTCACAGACTTGGTGCGTTTGAAACCTTAACATTCAGTTAAATGGCTTATAATTTGTGTTTCCTTGCTCGGATCTGCTTCACATTTCACACACGCATTGCTACAATGGTCCTCTACCGCCCTGTGACAAATCCACATTCGTCCCGCCCCCACTAAGCCCAGGGTCAAGGTGCGTTCAAAACCTTAACGCTCGGGTAAATGGCTTATAATCAAATATGCCTCGTTTTCTTTGGCTGCCAGCGAGGGCATTCGTGTGCCGACAGGCCACATTTCTAGTTTACTATGTGTTATAGAGGAGAATGGCGAGTTCATCTAGGTTCTACAGATTCAGGGGCCCGTTTCACTAAACTTCGTACGATAAAAATCTTCGTAAGTGCAAAATTATGATAGTCTGTAAATTTTACATTAACAATATATTTGTGTAAACAATTAATGGATTTACATTTATTGAGCATAGGCTGCATATGCAGCCTATGCTCAATAAATGTAAATCCATCACTTGAAATTTCCAGACAATCCGAAATTTGCACTTACGAACATTTTAGTCGTACAAAGTTTAGTGAAACGGCACCCTGGTACTGCCGCCATTCATGGGACGCCAACTGACCTTAACCCTTACAATGCTAATTAAATTTTGTCGTCTGCTGTTTATTTTCGATTTTTTTTTGTTAAACCTTGTTTTGATAACACTTTAGGCTACTTTAGGTACCGTCATTCATTTACGCTCATTTGTGACTGTGCCTGGTCAGACTGTACGGATGCACATGCTGATCTGGATCTACACTGGTACCAAATCAAAACACGGAAGATAAAATAGTACACTCCTGTAGACTAGATTTATGAAGCGAATTCATGAGGCGACAACTGGGATAAAGCACATTGGGTCATTTCATGCTCCAGATAAGGAATTAGTAATTGAGTATTTTCACTCCTGCATCATATCTGCAGCAATTGGGTATTTCAATATTTTAATTGTGTAAAATAAAATCACACTACTGTTTACACATCAACAGACAGCGATTATTGAATAGTTTGCTTCGAAGACAATTCTAATGAAATACAAAGATGTGTTTTTATGGAAAATAAGAAAAATATGCTATATTTGTGGTCTGTTTATTGTTTTCTGTAGCATATAAAGGTAACACAAATTTGTTATTGCTTTTTGATACTCGATACTTCTGATTTCAATTAGATTTTTGGCAATTTTAATTGGGTATTTACGCAAATACGCCACTTATCTGGAGCTCTGCATGTTTATCAAGGTCATACAGACTCCGGTACCAACTGACCTTAACCCTTACAATGCTGAATTAAATGTTGTCGTCTGCTGTTTATTATGCCCCACCACGACAGTGGAGGGGGCATTTAGTGTTACCCTTGTCCTTCCGTCCGTCCGACCGTCACCAATCTTGTAAGTCGTAAAACCTACAGACCTGAAACTTGGTATGTAGCTTCCTTATGATTAGTAGACGCGCATAGTTTATTTTCTTGTTCTCATTAAAACATGTTTTTTGTTAACACTTTCAGAGCTCCAGATAAGCTGCGTATTTGCTTAAATACACAATTAAAATTGCCAAAAAAAACACAATTAAAATCAGAAGTAGCGAGTATCAAAAAGCAATACAAAATTTGCGGTACCTTTATCATATTGCAGAAAAAAATAAACAGACCTCAAATATAGCATATTTTTGTCGAGCCCGCTTGCGGAAAGCGAGACATAGTGATCACAGTGACGTCCGGGCGTCCGTCCATCCGTCCGTCCGAAATGTGCATTAAAGTTTTTAAACATACCATCAAATGCCTCGGCGGGCTCGACATGCGGGCCGCGGCCATCTGGTTCTTATTTTCCATGAAAAAACATCTTGGTATTTCATTAGAATTGTCTCCAAGGAGACAATTCTAATGAAATGCCAAGACATGTTTTCATTTCGAAGCTAACTATTCAATAATTGCTGTCTGTTGATGTGTAAACAGTAGTGTGATTTTATTTTACCCAATCAAATTTTTGAAATACCCAATTGCTTCAGAAATTATGGAGTGAAAATACTCAATTACTAATTCCTTATCTGGAGCCCTGACTTAGGAATCATTGCCATTGGAAATTGAATTGTAAATAATTGAAGGTGTAAATATTCACATCGTGGTGTTGTGACAGGTGAGACTACTGAAGGAAGGCAAGGAGATCCCCCCAGAGTTGGAGGAGAAAATACTCGCAGGCAAGGTGAAGACACTCGAAGAAAACACCAAGTCTGACGAGATGTCCACTCAAATCAGCTCGTTAAAAGATAAAGTAAGTTAAAAACTGTTTCCTGGAGGAACTTAGCTGATAACATACAGAATAGACCTCCAAAGGTAGAAAAAGTTCTAAATATTTTGCACAAATTTGTATGCCCCACTACAATAGTGGAGGGGGCATTTAGTGTTACCCTTGTGCATCCCGTCTGTCCATCCACCACAGGGTTAAAGTTTTTGTTTGAGATTATCCATACTGATTGGATATTTTTCATTGTAACTCCCGGGTTAAACTTGATTAACCCGAGTAGCACAGGAACAAGCAGAGTCGGTGTTGGAGTCCAACTCGAGTTGGAATTCTAGTAACCCACCACACAGCATGGTTCGAATTGAGTTACTTGAGTACGTTCAAAGGTAAAATTGTTTACCTCCAGTTGGAACTAGGCTTGTTCCATTGGTACTCGTGTTACTCGAGTTGCTACCCGTGAGTTACAATGAATGAAAAATGCCAACTTTGTCGGGTGGTTGACTTACATGTGTCTATCTGAGGTGGCTGACTTACATGTGTCTATCCGAGGTGACTGACTTACATGTGTCTATCTGCAGGTGACTGACTTACATGTGTCTATCTGCAGGTGACTGACTTACATGTGTCTATCTGCAGGTGACTGACTTACATGCGTCTATCTGCAGGTGACTGACTTAAATGTGTCTATCTGCAGGTGACTGACTTACATGTGTCTATCTGCAGGTGACTGACTTACATGTGTCTATCCGCAGGTGACTGACTTACATGTGTCTATCTGCAGGTGACTGACTTACATGTGTCTATCCGCAGGTGGCTGACTTACATGTGTCTATCTGCAGGTGGCTGACTTACATGTCTATCCGCAGGTGACGCACATGTGTCTATCCGCAGGTGACTGACTTACATGTGTCTATCCGCAGGTGACTGACATACATGTGTCTATCTGCAGGTGACTGACTTACATGTGTCTATCCGCAGGTGACTGACTTACATGTGTCTATCCGCAGGTGACTGACTTACATGTGTCAATCCGCAGGTGAAGCACCAGGAGGGCCTACTACAGCGATGTAAGGAGATTATCCGCACCAACAAGGAGAAGCAGGTACTGCTGGCGGAGGAGAATGACGGCCTACAGAAACAATACGAGGATGTACAGAAGGACCTCGCCAGGCTGAAGGTAACTTTGGTACATTTATTTTTCTGCTAACAACGCCTCTGTAAGCTATGGCCACACGTTTTGTGGCCTAGTTACAACACTAATACACCCGTACACAACACCCATACACTCCGTTATCCCGCTCCATTAAGGACAGCTGTGTTAAAAAATTCAGTGCCTCGGTAGGCCACGGCCACATGTTTTATAGCCTAGTTACAACATTGAACAATACACTCGGCCATCCTGCTCCATTTAGGGTGCATCGTCACCAGACAAGTGTCTGTTGATATCACGTTTTGTCAGCCTCGGCTCTGAAATGGTAGGAATTCCTAGCCTTGTCTGATATCAAAAGCCTGGTATCTTCTGTGGCCCATACACCCCGCCATCCATGTGTTGCCTTCAGGATGTGTCGTCGCCAGACACAAATCCACACATCCATGCTGCCCATAATATGACCTTGACCTTTTGACCTTCACAACTTTGCTTAAACACTTGCACATTTTGATTAAGAAGTTTACCAGAGTTTACCAGAGTTTCTCCATTCTAATTGGTTATTCATGTGTGCTCCATTCAGGGTGCGTCATCACCAGACACAGTCTCCAAGCTGACTAAGCAGATCCAGCAGGCGCGGGGGGTTATCGAGCAGTTGGAGACGGACCGACAGCTGGCGATCGCCGAGGTGAAGCAGCAGGTTCATGGCGAGATGGAGCGGCGGGACGTGGAGTTGTCCGAGGCCCGCAGGATCGCCCTCACAGCTACAGAGGAGAACTCGCGGCTCACAAACAGGCTCGACAAACTGGAGAAGACTGGTAATGATCTTTATCTGTATTTTCATCTGAAAGGTTTGTTTTGCTCTTAAAAGGCAGGCTCGACAAACTGGAGAAAACTGGTTTGGCTCGTACTGCATTTTGATCTGGAAGGTTTGTTTAACTCTTAACAGGCGGGAACCAACAAACTGGAGAAAGGTGATACGGATATTTATCTGCATTTTTATGTGGAAGGTTTGTTTAACACTTAAAAGGCGGGAACCAACAACCTGGAGAAACTGGTATGGACCTTTAACTGCATTTTGATCCGGAAGGTTTGTTTAGCTCTTAAAAGGTGGGAACCGAACATTGATGTCTGCTTTTAATGTTCATATTTGTGTCATTCTTTAGCAAAAATATGGTTGCATCAAGAAAATAAAACAGTAGACGACAAAACCAAATATGCATTGTAATCTGGAATGTTTTTATTATGCCCCCCCCCCCCCCCCCCCACCCATCAGCGCCACTATTGAGACGAACACGCGGCTATACAGGACTGACTCAACAAACTGGAGAAAACTGGTATGTGTTATACTGCATGTATTTAAAACTTTTTGTCGTCTAGATATCTGACGTTGAATGTTTCATGCTTCGTGTCGAATATAATCGGGATTCAAAGAGATGTTTTTGGCGACATTGAAATAAATGATTGTTTCTGTTTTGACATATGTCTAAGCATGCCAGGATGGTCGTGTGTCCAAACTTTCTTGTCTGTGATAACGAATGAAGCCTCCATTGTTGTTGTTGTGTACAGGTGGTGAGCAGCTGGAGAAGTCAAGGGAGATAATCCGACAGCTGAAAGAGGACAAACAGCGGGCATTCATGGAAATGGAGACACGGCTGAAAGAGGCGGAGGACGACATGGAGAACGAGAAGTCAAGCCTCGTCCAGGAGTTATCCCGTGGCAAGTCGGCCGCCATCACACTACTACAGGTAACGGGGATGGGGACTGTGACTGGAGAAATGGGGCTTATGAGTGTGCAATTTGATCAGGGCTACACTTTTTTAGCTCACCTGAGCGAAGCTCATGTGAGCTATTGTTACCGCAATGTGTCCGTCGTCCGTGAACATTTTCAAACGTCTTCTCCTCGGTAACCATTGGGCCTATAGTCACCAAACTTCATGGTCTTGGTCCTTAGGTAGGGCATTACAAAATTATTAAAATGACGTCATTACGTAATCCAAGATGGCTGCCGTCTAAAAATAGCAAAAATTCTTCAAAAATATTCTTCTCAAGAACCTCCAACCGGATTTCGACAAAACTTGGTAGGAATGATCGATGTATAATGCTCTTTCAAAGTTGTTAAAATGGTGACCCTGGGGTCAAAAATGGGCGTGGCTGTGGGGTCAAATTGGGGTCAAATTTTATTTTTGACCGAATTTGGATGGTTATGTCATCCAAGATGGCCGCCGAAAGGTCAAAAGGTCGTTCTTTTATTACAGATTTCAAAATTCTTCTTCACACGAACCGCTTGGCCCATGGTGGCCAAACTTCACAGTTATGGTCCATGGGTGAAGCCTTTTCAGATTTGTTAAAACGGAGGTCATCGCTAATTCAAGATGGCCACCGTCTAAAAACTTGGTAGGAATGATCGACATAGACTGCTCTTTCAAAGGTGTTAAAATGGTGACCCCGGGGTCAAAAATGGGCGTGGCCCGTGGGGTCAAATTTTATTTTTTACCAAATATGTTCATGTCATATATCAAATTGAAGGTATCGATGAGGCGATTGCTCTGGTGCAATATTTGTCGGAATCTGATGATTATGTCATTCATGATGGCCTCCAAAAGGTCCCATTTATTCGAGATTTTGAACGTCTATTTCTCAGGAACCACATGGCCGATGCTAGCCAAACTTCATAGTAAGTTAAGATCCTTGGGTGAAGCATGTTCATATTTGGTAAAATGAGAGTCATCTAAAAATAGCACAATTTTTTTAAAACACATGAACTCAATGTCACATTCTCCTCTGGTGTTCATGGAGTCAGGTGAGCTAATTAGGGCCATCATGGCCCTCTTGTTTTGTGACTAGTGTAGATCCAGATCCGCCTGTGCATCTGCAACGTCTGATCAGGATCTACACTGTTCGCCATTCCATCATTGAAACACGTCATGATTCTAGCAAGCGATATTGATAATTATCAGGCTAACATAGTGTGATATATTGATTGATCAGGAACCACACTGGTAGCAAATCACATAAGCCCCATTTTCCCAGTCACAGCTACATATAGCTTAACTATCGATATGTTACTATTTTGCAACGACATGCACTCATCATTATATGTGAACACATCCACTAAAGATTTTCAGCTGTCCGCATAAAAGTTAATTAAATTTTGCTCTTAAAAACTTCTTAGTAGTACAAAGTTTGGAGCCCGTTTCACTGAACTTCTATGTGGGTGGCAGGTGGGAGAATGCGATGGGTAATTTAATGATCTTCCTTACTGGAATTCTGACTGGAGATCTGGTTTGGCCCTCACATACGTCTTTGGCATTTTGTATGTGACAGTTGAATCTGGTTATACCCCTTATATGAGTGATTATTCGTAATCCTATTTTATGGGAAAGGGTCAAGTGTCTTTGGTGTGGTATGGACCTGGTACCAGGTCAGGTTATTCTAATTTCAGGGCTGAATATATTTTTTCTCGATATAGATATTCCGTTCTGATTTTGGGATTTTCCCCCCAATGCAGCAGGTTAAAACGGGATCAGACCCGTTTGTCCGGCCTTACATGAACTTAATAGCTGTTGATAGGCCGTTAAACAACAATAAACAAACAAACAAAGACAGCAACATATATTGTCTACTACTGGAGGTGGCTTGATTATCCTGAAATAATGCGCGAGTGATTCGCTCCTTCTACTAAGACAGCAAGTGATATACATGATAAATAGAGAATAGCAGGTTAGTGCCGTGAATGGGAAAAAATATCCGGCAAGGCTCAAGAATTTCTTTATTTCTCATCAGAAGTATATGTTGTGACCACTCATTTGAACCGAGACGGTTCAAATGAGTGGTCACAACATATACTTTGGTTCAGAAATAAGGAAAATAGATAGAAATAGTAGGTTAGTGCCGTGAATGGGAAAATATATCTGGCAAGGCTCAGGAAATGGGATGGGCGAGGCTCTGCCGAGCACATCCCGTTTCCGTGCCGCGCCAGATATTTTTTCCCATTCACGGCACTAACCTACTATTCTATTTATCCCGTCAACACCTACAAATGGCTGTAAAATGCAAAAATTGTATTGACTGGATATCAAAAATGTTTCACGGCACCGTGTTTCACGGCACATACGCACTGTGTTGACTGGATAAATGTGTATTCAGGGCTCCAGATAAGGAATTAGTATTTGAGTATTTTCACTCCATCATTTCTGTAGCAATTGGGTATTTCAAAATTTTAATTGGGTAAAATAAAATCACACTACTGTTTACACATCGACAGACAGCAATTTTTTAATAGTTTTTGTCGCGCCCGCTTGTGGAAAGCGTGATATAGTCGGCCGTTTGGCGTACGTACGTGTGTCCGGTTAAAGTTTTTGGTTAAGCTGTAAGGTTAAGTTTTTTGGTTAAAGTTTTTGGTTAAGTTCTTTGGTTAAAGTTTTTGGTTAAGTTTTTTGGTTAAGTTGTTTGGTTAAGTTTTTTGGTTAAAATTTTTGGTTAAATTCTTTGGTTAAAGTTTTTGATTAAGTTTTTTGGTTAAGTTTTTTGGTTAAAGTTTTTGGTTAAAGTTTTTCGTTATACTATATCTCTGCAACTGCTTTGCCCATTACCTTGAAACTTCACATGGGTGTTTATCATCATCTATATTTTCATTCTACCCCCATCCCGTGCGGCCCCTGTGCCCAATGTCAAGGTCAAATTACTTTGAAGTTTTTGGTTAAGTTTTTTGGTTAAAGTTTTTGGTTAAGTTTTTTGGTTAAGTTTTTTGGTTAAAGTTTTTCGTTATACTATATCTCTGCAACTGCTTTGCCCATTACCTTGAAACTTCATATGGGTGTTTATCATCATCTATATTTTCATTCTACCCCCTCCTGTGCGGCCCCTGTGTCCAATGTCAAGGTCAAATTACTTTGAAATTGTTGGTTAAGTTCTTTGGTTAACGTTTTGGGTTAAGTTTTTTGGTTAAAGTTTTTGGTTAAGTTCTTTGGTTAAAGTTTTTGGTTAAGTTTTTTGGTTAAGTTTTTTGGTTAAGTTTTTGGTTAAGTTTTTTGGTTAAGTTTTTCGTTATACTATATCTCTGCAACTGCTTTGCCCATTACCTTGAAACTTCACATGGGTGTTTATCATCATCTATATTTTCATTCTACCCCCCTTCCGTGCGGCCCCTGTGCCCAATGTCAAGGTCAAATTTCTTTGAAGTTTTTGGTTAAGTTTTTTGGTTAAAGTTTTTGGTTAAGTTTTTTGGTTAAGTTTTTTGGTTAAGTTTTTTGGTTAAAGTTTTTCGTTATACTATATCTCTGCAACTGCTTTGCCCATTACCTTCAAACTTCATATGGGTGTTTATCATCATCTATATTTTCATTCTACCCTCCTCCCGTGCGGCCCCTGTGCCCAATGTCCAGGTCAAATTACTTTGAAGTTTTTGGTTAAGTTCTTTGGTTAAAGTTTTTGGTTAACTTTTTTGGTTAAGTTTTTTGGTTAAAGTTTTTGGTTAAGTTTCTTGGTTAAAGTTTTTCGTTATACTATATCTCTGCAACTGCTTTGCCCATTACCTTCAAACTTCACATGGGTGTTTATCATCATCTATATTTTCATTCTACCCCCCTCCCGTGCGGCCCCTGTGCCCAATGTCAAGGTCAAATTACTTTGAAGTTTTAGGTTAAGTTGTTTGGTTAGTTTTTTGGTTAAGTTTTTTGGTTAAAGTTTTTCCCCTGTGCCCAATGTCAAGGTCAAATTACTTTGTAGTTTTTGGTTAAGTTTTTTGGTTTTTGGTTAAGTTTTTTGGTTAAAGTTTTTCGTTATACTATATCTCTGCAACTGCTTTGCCCATTACCTTGAAACTTCACATGGGTGTTTATCATCATCTATATTTTCATTCTACCCCACTCCCGTGCGGCCCCTGTGCCCAATGTCAAGGTCAAATTACTTTGAAGTTTTTGGTTAATGTTTTTGTCGCGCCCGCTTGCGGAAAGTGTGATATAGTCGGCACTTTGGCGTACGTACGTGTGTCCGGTTAAACTTTTTGGTTAAGTATTTTGGTTAAAGTTTTTCGTTATACTATATCTCTTTTTTTAGTGTCCATGCCTCGCCACAAGGCGCGACATGCAGGCCGCGGCCATCTAGTCTTCGAAATGAAATCATGTCTTGGCATTTCATTAGAATTGTCTCCTTGGAGACAATTCTAATGAAATACCAAGATGTGTTTTCATGGAAAATAAGAAATATATGCTTTATTTGTGGTCTGTTAATAGTTTTCTGCAGTATGATAAATGTATCACAAAATTGTAATTGCTTTTTGATACTCGTTACTTCTGATTTCAATTGGGTTTTTGGCAATTTTAATTGGGTATTTACGCAAATACGCAGCTTATCTGGAGCTCTGTGTATTGTTTTTTTGTCAGGAGCAGACGGAGAAACAGCTCCAGGACCAGGTAGATGCAGCGGTGATGGCGCGCGACGACCTCTGGCAGACCAAGATGTCCGATCAGGAGATGGCTCACCAGGAAATAATCGCCAATAAGGTGTGTCGTCGGCCGTGTCATTCGTTGTCGGGCGTGTCATTCTTTATCGCTAAACTTGATAAACTTTATATCAGACCACGCTATCTTGGTATTCTCTATGTATAACGGTATGTCCAAACCTCACACCTTACCTAGTAAATAAAGCCTTGATATCAAGTTTATCAGGCTCGGCTCAAGAACAGTAGGAATTCCTCAGCAAGCCTCAAAATTCCCTCCAATGTGTTTCCGAGCTTGACCTGATAGACTTATCAATATTAACAGAAACTGTAAGCTTCGGAATTCCTGCATGTTTGTTAGCCTTACTTGATAAACTTGATACCAAAAGACCCTGGCCTGGTATTCTCTATACATCAGGCTCGCTGGCAACATGTAATGATATTTTAGATGCTATTTATATTTTTTCTGTAAATATTCAGTTTTGATTTTGGAATTTTCCCCCATCACAACAAATAAAATATGTGATTTGTTAACCCGACCTAAAATAACCTTAGATGTTGACAGGCTGTTAAACACCATTAAATAACCTCAATATGTGGTGCCCCAGCAGTAGGAGCCGCAAACGAAGGTGGTGCGACTTCAGGACGAAACCCAGATCCATCAGGATCGGCTCAGAAACAGATGAATTTATTTCAAATGCTGGAATTATAAGGAATGAATGGCCTTTTTGTGGAATTTATCGGTGATATGAACTTGGAAAAGTCGCGGGAATACTGGACGAGGCCTTCCGGCCTTCGTCCAGTATTGCCGCGACTTTTCCAAGTTTATACCCCGATAAATTCCACAAAAAGGCCATTCATTCCTATAGTAAATTAATAAATAAACCTCTATATGTGGTCCTGTAGGAGAAGGAGCTGCAGAAGAAGGCGACGCGACTACAGGACGAGACCCAGACCCTAATCGCAGAGAAGGAGCACGCCCTACATGCGATCTTACAGGAGAGCAAGGGCGCACTCAAGGTGAGCTAGCACTTAACGGGCGGGCAGGGGTGGGTTGTGGCCCACAAGTTAGAGTACTGGAATTCAATACCAGAAGTTGTGGGTTTAACCCCCGCCCGCTCTTGACATGTCAAAATACTTTCATAGTATTTCCATGCCATTGGTCGGATGAAATTTAAAACCGAGGTCATGTCTCTACAACACCTTAGCTGTTGCTGGGACGTTAAACCCCTTTCACTTCATTTAATAGGTGGGCAATGATTGTGCTGTCCGATTTCCCATCAACTTCTGGTCATCTATGATTTGACATTACACCAGAATTAGTGTTCCTGGCATGATTTTGATGTGATGCCAAATATCTTATTATCATGTCTCTTTGTAAAATAATAATGTTTATAGAGAAAATGTAAAAGAAGAAAACAGATGATAATTAGGTTCCTGTGATTAGAGGACAGAAAAAATATAAAACAAAGTTAAATTGTTATACCTGTGAATCAGTATCCGCATGATATAAATATAGTTTAAACAAAATAATTGTCCTGTATCCTATTTCACCAACATTGCAAAGTATACTTTATATCTAGCAAAGTATACTTTGAGGGAGAATTTTTCACTTTAAGGATAAATTTATGAATTTTTGTTATACTGAATTTATTACATTATCATTATCATTATTGTGATAATGTAATAAATTCAGTATAATAATTCTGCATACTTTTAATCGTCAAATATATGCAGTCGTTAATTCTATATGACATAATGCATTTTGGGAAAAATAAATTATTACTCCCTCAAAGTATACTTTTCTAGATAAATATACTTTGCAATTTTGATGAAATCGGCTACTCATCACCTACAGGAGAGGGAGCGAGACATGCAGCTGGCGATGGAGGAGCGGGACCTGGTGAAGATGGCGACCCTGTCACAACAGGATGCCCTGCAGGACCAGCTACAGGCCCAAATACATGCCCTCCAAAAGGTCGGACTATACACCATAGCCTTCACCATCTGGTCCTTTGTAACATTATAGCCTGGTCCATCGGGTATCAGGGATTCCGCTGGGGAAAATAAAAAAATCGCCACTTCAAAAAACTGCCAACTGTTTATTTTTATCACCAATTGCAAAAGTGGCGATCGCCAGCGGAATCCCTGGGGTATTACCGTGTGCATAATGATATTTTGACATCACTTTTCACTGTAAACTGGTAAAAGCCGGTTTGCACTAGTGGGATCAATGTATAACGGACTTCTCCGAGATGGGTAGGCAGTGTACAAAATGCTCTTCACCGAAATTGGCTGGTTAGCAGGTCTGACCCATGCTGGGGTTGCCTTGTGGGTGCCATCTGATGGTCTTGGCATGGGTGCCGACCTGGGACTTTGAGATTTAGGCTAATTAAGAACAAATCCGTTATACAATTGATTGCGTGCCAAAGAAGTATGTTTGTGGAACCTGTTCTTGTTAGAGAGGTTCCAGAGACAATGTGGTGATCACAAGAATGTTACATTTACCTTCCATTAAACCATCATCTCTAGGACCTACATCTTCCTGTCTTTACCGTTCACTAAAAGAATAAGTTTCTGATACAATTTCTAACTCGGGTAATTTGGGTCCTCACCTTCTCATTTTTGGCTCTGACTAAAGAAATTGACATTTAAGTATTTGTGCCCAGAGTTTCTTTATGGATATCTAAGAATATTGGTCTTTGTGATGAGAGCTAATCAGTTAGTATAGGGTTAACTGTATTGTAATTTTGAAATTTGCGGCGTATATCAGAAAATGATAGGTCGGACGCGCCGCAAATTTCAAAATTACAATGCGGTTAACCTATTTCTAATGCACTCCTTTACTACTGGCGTAGGAATACATATTGAAATAATTTGCGACCGTTCATCAACAATGATATACCTGTAATGTATGACCATCAGCCAATCAGATTGTGTGATATTTATAGAATGCATTAGAAAAATACTGTAACGATGTAATGCTTTGCTGAATTTTGTTTTTCTTCAGTTTGTCAGAGTAATGTTTTGTTTTTCAGGAAAAGCTTGAGCTTGAAACACTTGTCCAGCAGATGCAAGAAGAAAATGAAAATATGAAGAATGAATATGCTAGACAGCTGAAAGAAGGAGTAGACTTATCAGAGAAGCAGATGGCTCAACTGCGAATAGAACATGAACGATATGTTGCGGAACTGTTAACAGAGCATGAGAAAAGTATTCAGCAAAAGACTGATAACTTAATTGACAAACATGCTCAACATGTTGCAGAACTTATAAGGAAACATGAGGATAGTTTACAGTCTTCCCATGCCGAAGTGGAGAAATACTACATAAGTGAGATGAAGAAACTGAAATCCAACATGGAGAGATTACTGCATGAGAAGAACCAGCAGACAGAGACATTGAATTTAACCATTCAACATCTGAGGACAGACCTTGCTACAAACCAGCAGGAATTTGAGCAGAGAAGTATAGAATTCAAGGTGAAAATGGAAGAAAATAATGAGAGTTATAAAAAACAGATGACAGAATGTGATAATCTACAAAAAGAGTTGAATAATGTAAGAGAAGAATATGAAATGAGTAAATCACAAATGGAGGAAGAACTCTCATTACTCAGGCAAAATGTTCAGACTATTTCTGATTCACTTTCTTGTGCTCAGACTGAAAATACTGATTTGAAAGATCAGGTAAATAGACGTAGTGAATCTAGTGCATTGGTTAAAACTGAAAATTCAGAAGTAAAGGCCAAATTGGATAGGCTTTCTGAAATCAAGTCTGCTGTTGAGACGGAAAACTCTGAATTGAAGTGTCAGCTAGACCGGCTTAATAAAGAAGTCGATGAAAAATACCAAAGTGCCGATTCTAAGGTCAAAGAACTCCTGGGACAGGTGACGGAATTTGAAGCAAAACAAATGGATTTATGTCAAGAAAAGCAGAAATTATTGGATGCAAATAATGAATGTGTCAAGCAAATTAAAACTATGGATAAAACAATTAGTGAGAAAGATACACAAATAGATGAGCTGAAGACGAATATAAGTGAAGTGACTGGTGAGCTAGATAGAATAAATAGTGAAAAGCAAGAATCTGTGATAGAAAAGGAAAATGTGATCAAATTAAATTCAGCAAATGAAGACCGATTAAGAGTTATTGAAACAGAAAAAGAGATGTTACTAGAGAGAGTTACAACCCTTGAAACAGAAACACAAAACTCTTCCAGTGTAGCAGATGAACTGAACATGTCTCTATCTGTTAAAGAGGCAGGGTTTCTTGAAGAAAAACGATCCTTAACAGACCAGATAAACAATCTTAAAAAAGAACTGGATATGAATAGAGAAGAGTTACAGAAAAAGATAGTTGTACTTTCAGAAAGAGAGGAAGAGGTTCGGACATTGAATATTACTTGTGATGAACTCCAACTGAAAACATCTTCATTAGAAAATCAACTTGTCTTACTTCAGAATAATATGGAACAAACAGAAGGTGACTTAAAACAATCTAAAGAAAAGTTTAATCAATTAAGAACTGAAGCCAAAAATAGGATTAAAGAACTCAAAGATAAACACATAGATGAATCTGCAGAACAAGAACAAACATGGTCAAATAAAGTGCAGGGTTTGGAAGAACAAATTAAAGATGAAGTGGAAAATAAAAAATCATTGGAAGAAAATTTCAAAACTCAATTCCAAGAGAAGCAAACTAAGTTCAAAGATAGCTGTAATAAAATTAAGGAATCATTCCAAGCAAAACTGAAGAAAAAGGATGAAGAATTTGAGTCAAAACTTGCTGATTTAGTTAGACAGAAGGATATCAATGCAGGTGATGTTACTAGAAACTTAGAAAATGTTTATGCACAACAAGCTACAGAAATGAGAGAAAGGCATGCTGATGATATTAAAAGTTTAACCAATAAGTTGGAAGAGCAGTTAGAAAAACAAAAAGAAACTTATGAAACTGATATCTCTAAATTGGGCAATCAATGTGATATTTTAAGAAATGAACTGGAAAAAAATAGAGCCGAGTTTGAATCAGAAAGAGCAAGATTACTTGAAAAACAGGAACATAATGAAAATGAACTCCGGAAATCATTTGAGGAAACCATAAATAGCCTTCAAGTGCAATTATCAGAAATACATTCCAAACATGAAGAATCAAATTCGGTTTGCTCAAAACTTACCTTGGACAATGAAAATATCCACAAGCAACATAATTTGACTGTTGCTGATCATTTAACAACAATAGCTGAGCATGAAAATAGATCAGAACAGGTAAACCGGAAAATGCTAAATTTGTCAGAGCAGCATGCAGTTGATATTCAGGAGAAGGAGCTGATGATAGCCAATATAACTGCAAGAATTTCAGATTTGGAAAACACTAATACTTCTATGGAGGAAATGCTCAAAGCCATGAACACTCAATGTCAAGAAAAGGATGATAAGATTGTGTCTCTTTTAGAAGAAAACAAAAACATTCAGGAGTTAAAAAAAGAATGTCAAACTAACATTATCTCATTAGAAAATAGTGTCAAAGAATTACAAGGTGTATGTTCCGATCAAACCACAGAGATACAAACTATTCATGATGAAGCATCAATGAATATTAAAAACGTGCGCGAAGAGTATGAAAATAAACTGGTTGATATGTCCTCCAGTGATGAAGAGCTGCAGTCACATTTAAAGGTTCTTAATGATAAACTATCTGACACTGAGAAGAAATTGCACGATTGTATGCATGAGTATGAAGCTCAAATTGTTGAGTATAAGAATAAACTTGATCGGCAAGGTAGATCTCAAAGTGAAGAAAAAGAGGTATTGGCTTCACAACTATTTGAAATGACAACACAGTCTCACAAGCGGACTGAAGAATTGCAGACAGCCTTGGATACATCAATAACAGAAATCGATGGTCATAGATTAGCACATGTATCTGAAATTAAGGAATTGGAAAGTAGAATAGCAACATTGGAATTCAGTTTATCAGAAAAGTCCGGTCAATTGTCTGAAATGGAAGGTATCATTCAGGAAAGAGAAACTCATATGGCAGAATTAGAAATTGAATTAAAGGAAAGTCAAGAAGAAAAATCTAGAGCAAACAATAATGTTATTGAATTAGAAACTTCTGTTAAGCAGCTTCAGGAAGTCCATGAATCTCAGATGTCCACATTTGAAAACAATTGGCAATCTAAAGCTAATGAAATGAAACAGAAATTCTTAAAGAAATTGAAAGAAGTGCAATCACATGGTGAAGAAAAGGTGAATGTGTTTAAGGAAACCTTGAGACAGGAGAGAGCTGGGAGTGAAGAACGAGTTTCTGCTTTACAAGGTAATCTGAAAGATGAGTTTACGAAAGCGGAAGAAATGTCATCTGAACTTGCCCATGCTAATACCAAACTGTTACAGCTAGACCAAAGTAAAGAAACAATTAATGAACTGGACTCTAGGATTAAGTCTCTTGAAGAACTTGTGAATGAAAAAGATGAGTTAGTAAATGAGTATGTTGTAAAGTGTAAAGAAATTGAGGAAACATTGTGTGCTACTAAGAAGGATCTTTCTGAAAAATGTGAACTTATTAATGAATTGCAGGCACATATGCATTCAGATGTCAGTGAACATGAAACTAGAATCAAAAGATTAGATATGGAATTGCAGCTAGAAAAGGAATCTTTGTCCAAATCAGAAAGTGCTAATCAGTTAGAGAAAGAGGGTTTATATAAGGACATTCAGAAACTTCAGCAAGAGTTAACAGAAAATAAATCCGAACTTACAAATTTGACTGACTCTTTAAGTGCATGTAATTCTATTTCAGAAGAGCAGATACTAAAAAGTAAATGTGTGGAAAATGAATTAACTCAAAAAGTTGAAAGTTATAATAAAGAGTGCACTGAAAAAGTAAAACTCATAAAATCTCTTGAAGAACAGCTGGAAAACGCAAATGTAATATATCAGGATAGTGTATGTTCTATACAGAAATATCGGGATGAAATTGTGGAGTTGACCACTGAAAAAGAATCATTAAAAAGTGCAATTGAAACATTAGAAACTAAAACATGTGCTTTATCCAATGAATTAGAAACCAGTGTTAGTGAACTAACTGGATCATCAAGCGCAATTAGTGATCTTCAGTCATCATCGATCAAACACGAGCAAGAAAAATCTGAATTACAGCAGAAATGTAAAGACTTAGAAGATAAGATTTCACACATTTCAACTGATTTACTGAAAGCAAAAGATGCTAACCTAGCATTGGAAACTAGCAAAAATGTAATGATAAAAGAAATTCATGAAACACATGAAAAAGACAAAGAAGACATAAAATCAAAGTTTGAGTCTGAAAGTGCAAATAAAGTTGCCGAATTTAAGAAAAAGGCAGAATTATATATTTCACAAATTAAGAAACAAGTGCAAGGTGAAAAGGAAACCTCAGATTCGGAATCTAAAACCACAATTTCTGACCTTCAGAATAAAATTACAAGTCTTGAGCAAAAACTTGATCAGCTTAAAACTGAGAAAGACAATATCAACACACAATTTGAAAAGGAAAAACTTGAGATTGAACAAAGGTTCAGGGACCAAATAGATTCTAAGGAGAAGCTTGAACAAGCACATTTACAAAAGGCAGAGTCTTCTACCAGTTTTATAGAACAATTGAAATTATCCCTAGGAAAGGAAAAGGCTGAAAAGGAAAATCTAAATGATACAATACAGAAACTATCGCAGGAAAAGAGAGAAATGGAGACGAAAACATCTGATTTGGAAAAGAAATATAAAACCGATATTAATAACTTGGAAAGTGAATTCCAGGATATGAAAATTGCCAAAGATGAAGAGATAGAAACACTTGAAGTCAAAGTAAAGGCGGAGTGTGATAAAATGAGTAAGCATTATGAGAGCTTGCTGCAGGCTAAGGACAATGATCACATGTCGAAAATAAAAGAGCTGCTGAAGGAATTCAACCAGAAATTCAGTGCCAAGGAGAATGAGTATGAATCCAGCTTCACAGAAATGTTAGGTAGGTAGACCCAGCATTGTATTCTCAGAATCATATCTACCACATCTAACAGTGTTTTACTATTATTTTTATTCTATTGCTTGGCCCTAAATGATATTATTTTGTGTTGGTGGGCCATTAAGCATCATTCCATTCAGAATCACATCTCCATAACACACATCACCGAGGGCCAAACTATGAAGAATTCTGTATGGATGTAAATTATTGTATGATGTATGCTTGTTGAAAGGTCTATAGTTTATCAGATCATGTCTCAAAGTCTAGCTTCGATTCCTAGAATAGGCGTAGCTATGTTATCAATAGAAGTTTGAACCACAGACGATTGAACTCCCCACCCTTCATTTCATCATTAGATAGAAACAACAGTTGTCTTCCTACAAGTTTAACCATTCCTGTCCTGAATTAATTTTGTTGTCTGCTGTTGGGAAATGATTCTAAAGTGCCATCAATCCATGTTTTTATTGAGATAGAAGATAAAATATAAAACAACAGCAGATGACATGTTTTGCTTCTGGCATTCTAAGGGTTAATGTGTGGGAGTCTAGGTGTGATTGGTGACGGAATTATTGCATATTGTATTGTATTCTGTATGATCCAACAGAGAAGAGCGGTCGGGAGGAGTCGGCGAGCCAGCGTGAGATGCAGCAGTTGCTGACCGAAGCGCGTGGAGAAATACAAGAACGTGACGACCGGCTTGACGAGGTCAGGATGGAATATGAAACAAAACTCAAGGTACGTGCCACAGTCATTTATATAGCTTATATTTAAGGTAGTGTTTCCCCCAGATTGGAAAAGGGGAAGGGCCCTCCTTCAAAAAATGGCACATTTTTTAATAACAAAAGAAAATCTCTATACAGAAAACAGAAGAAAAAAATCCGGCTATCGGTACGTCCGAATATTTGGTTTATATAATAAGACTAAATACACACCATTTATTCACTACTGAAATCTACTACCAATCGAGTATAGTGCATATTTTTAGACAGTAATCACAATTTATTTCACCAAAATTGGAAAAAAAATAAAAAAAAATAGTGTCAACAGAATTTTCCCTGCTTCTCCGGTTTTCTGTTGTTCTGAATTTCCCACTCGAGTGGGAAATTCAGAAGCAGGGAAAATTCTGTTGACACTATTTTCTTTATTTACAAAACACGCATTACGCCGTTTTGTCCCCAAGTTAAAGTTTCTGGAGTTTGTGGCAGCCGGTCATACCCAAATTGGATCAAATATTCTGACCGGAATCGTTTAAAAAGGTTTGCGAGCGTACAGTATGTTTATCTCCGAAAGTGTATTCCAAAGTGAAAATAAATGCTTGTTTGTGTTTCATGTCTACTTTCGTTTTTTTGTGGTCTTTTTTAAATACGATCGATCCCGTTTGCAAAAATCTCACTGTGTCATGTGTGCATGGATAGTGACTGTTTCTTGGCACCTTCTGATGGCCATTGTTGCTCTTTAATAATTGGTGACGCAACACCCTACTTGATCCACACAACACGCCACATAGCATGTGTGGCTAGAAAATCACATGGCAGCTGTGTATTGTGCCACTAATCGGGATATCTGTATCAAGGTGTGTAACTTCACACTTCATACCAATAAACATGTGACGTGTTCTTTATTATTTTCGGGATTCGGAGCGTGTATTAAAACAATTAAGGCGGATACTTACAAGAGTTGCCAACATGCTCTGATTTGAAGATTCGACCAGAAAGGGCAGACAATTATTGGAAAACGGGCAGGAGGGCACAGCCAAAAAAAAGCCCAAAAAAGGGGCAGGGCGTCACGCCCTCCTTTTCCTATGTAGGGGAAACACTATTTAAGGGTAGGAATTGGCTCAAGGACCTTCCAAACCCGGATTGGGCCACAGTCAAAATTTGTTAGTCTCTGAATGTGTATCTGTAGCCTATTTCACCAACATTGCAAAGTATACTTTTCTAGCAAAGTATACTTTGAGGGAGTAATCATTTATTTTTGCAGAAATGCATTATTTCATATAAAACTAACGACTGCATATATTTGATGATTAAAAGTATGCAGAATTATTATACTGAATTGGCTGTGATAATGTAATAAATTCAGTATAATAAAAATTAATAAATTTATTCTTAAATTGAAAATTTCTCCCTCAAAGTATACTTTGCTAGAAAATTATACTTTGCAATGTTGGTGAAATCGGCTACAGATCTGCGGCTTCAATGTGTGAAATGTGTTTGAAACAAAACTCAAGGTGTGGATTGCATAGTCTCTGAATGTGTTTCTAATCTGCATCTTCAGTATGTGGAATATATAGAGAATAGTAGGTTAGTGCCATGAATGGGGGAAAATATCTGGCAAGGCTTAGGAAACGGGATGGGCGAGGCTCTGCCGAGCACATCCCGTTTCCGTGCCGCGCCAGATATTTTTCCCATTCACGGCACTAACCTACTATTCTATTTATCCCATCAACACCTACAAATGGCTTTAAAATACAAAATAACCCCAGCCGCCGCACATATTCATACGCAGTGATTAGGTCGTATTGACAGGATATCACAAATATTTCAAGGCACTGTATTTCACGGCACATACGCGCTGTGTCGACGGGATAATATAAGTTATCGTGATTCTACACAGTCAATATGGTGTCATAGTGGCCGTCTGAGCAGCTGAATAAACATCAGACATTGCACCCTTTGCCGTGCCATGTTTCAGAACAATATAATGTGCCGTTTGAAAGTTATTGAAAACAATTCTACTAAAAATCTCCCATGTGTACCAGGATCAGACTGCGGCTCTACAAGCGCAGGCGGAAGACCATCAGAGACAGGTGGTCGATTTGACCCAGCGCCACGAGATTGCCGTCATTGAGCTGCAGGAGGCGCAATCACGGTCCAGTCAACACAACGATACGATGCACCGCGAGGAGGTCACGGCTCTCGCCAACGAGTGGAAGGTCGAGAGACAGGTACAGTGCATAAGTACAACATCATGCATTGAAGATGTTCCTAACATGTTTTCTGTAGCAGTCTCGTTTACAGATTACAGTGAAACCTCCCTAAACCGGACACCCTGGGAGGTCCCCAGGGTGTCCGGCATAGAGAGGTTTTACTGTAAATCGGGCATTTTATCATTCTGGGCCATACTTGTGTGCTGTGCGATCACGAACAGACATTATCGCCTGAGATAAATGACCGAGAAACTCATCAAAAATAAGATCACATGTGTTTTATTGGCGTCCGGTTTAGAGAGGTACCACTGTATGTTCAACATTATCAGCCCCTGCAATCAGTAATATCATCTATACTGACCAGGGCTCCAGCATTCAATAGCTGATCATGGCTCCAGATAAGGAATTAGTAATTGAGTATTGTCACTTCATCATATCTGAAGCAATTGGGTATTTCAATATTTTAATTGGGTAAAATAAAATCACACTACTGTTTACACATCAACAGACAACAATTATTGAATAGTTTGCTTCGAAATGAAAACATGTCTTGGCATTTCATTAGAATTGTCTCCTTGGAGACAATTCTAATGAAATACCAAGATGTGTTTTCATGGAAAATAAGAAACATATGCTATATTTGTGGTCTGTTTATTGTTTTCTGTAACATGATAAATGTACCACAAATTTGTTATTGCTTTTTGATACTCGCTACTTCTGATTTCAATTGGGTTTTTGGCAATTTTAATTGGGTATTTACGCAAATACGCAGCTTATCTGGAGCTCTGCTGACCATGGCCCTGGGATTATCATTCCTTACTGAAGGTCCAGACTACCTCTTATTCAATGTATAGCACATCATTAGAAACTAAAATCTTTCTGAACTGATAATATTGGTTGCTACATGTATGACAATGTAGAAAATATGTTAAATTATTTGTACACTCGTGTACTGTGGCCTAGAGGTAGAACACTGGACTTCAATTCCGGAGGTAGTAAGTCCAATCCCTGTCCTAGGCAGGAAATATTTTCTGTAGTATTTCTTACTGGTGTAACCGGATAGGGGAAATGCAATGGAAAAAATGTGCACCGACCGGGGATCGAACCCGGGACCTTCCCAATACCAGCGGGACGCGCTAACCATCTGCGCTACCGGAGCACGATGCTCTCGATCGGTATATTTATATCCACATTCAACTCATGATTACACATGGTACCATTTCCGTTACACTTGTTTTTCGGATGAGTCTTAAAACCGAGGACCCCCATTCTAAATGACCATAGCTGTTGCTGGGATGTTAAACCCTTTCACTTTGTCGACACAAAGGTAATAACCAACAGATTTTTCACAAAAGGCTGATGCATTAATGTGATTTTTTTCACCACTAACCATTTTTGTCGCGCCTGCTTTAGCAGAGACCCGACTATAGTCGACGCTTTTTCCGTCGTCGTCCGCGTCGTCCGCGTCGTCCGCGTCGTCCGCGTCGTCCGCGTCGTCCGCGTCGTCCGCGTCGTCCGCGTCGTCCGCGTCGTCCGTTTTTTTTGTAAGGCAGATGCGTTAAAGTTATTGTTTTTTCACAATATCTCTTTAACCCCTTGCCAGACTTTTATAATATTTCACATCAATATTTGTCTACGGATGATGCTTCATTACGCACACCCCCCACATCCAAATTCTCAAGGTCAAGGTCATTTATTTACTTTTAATGTTCACCGGTTTTGTAACAGAAATGCATTAAACTTATTGTTTTTTCACAATATCTCTAACCCCTTGCCAGACTTTGATAATATTTCACATTAATGTTTGTCTAGGGATGATGCTTCATTATGCACACCCCCACATCCAAATTCTCAAGGTCAAGGTCATTTATTTACTTTTAATGTTCACCAGTTTTGTAACAGAAATGCTTAAACTTATTGTTTTTTCACAATATCTCTTTAACCACTTGCCAGACTTTGATAATATTTCACATCAATGTTTGTCTAGGGATGATGCTTCATTACGCACACCCCCACATCCAAATTCTCAAGGTCAAGGTCATTTATTTACTTTTAATGTTCACCGGTTTTGTAACAGAAATGCGTTAAACTTATTCTTTTATAATTATGGAATTAATGACTGCATATACATGTATTTGATGATTAAAAGCATGCATATGTGTTATACTGAATGTATTACATTATCACAGCCAAAATGGCTGTGATAATGTAATAAGTTCAATATAATAACAATTAATAAATATCTTCAAATTGAAAATTTCTCCTTCAAAGTGTACTTAGCAAGATAAGTATTCTTTGCAATTTTGCATTCCAGTTTGAGTTAAGGGATACATGTAGACTTTCCTGCCGTGTTCTGGTATCTCGGCTGCTTCTTGTTCTGAAATGGGCTGCAGTATCTGTTTATGCTCCCGCCTCGGTAGAGCCTGAGGCATAAGTAAAAGGGAACTGAAAGAATGAGAGATGCGCAGTGTCTAAAAGTCAAACCATGCATATTGCGTTTGTTTGTCCATCTGGATTCGTGTAGTAATATGTCCTACATGTACAGTCTACAACCATTTACCACAAATTGGTGGCATCAACTTATACCCAAGTCATGTTTCAAATAATAATTAATTCAACTTAACTGATTACTATTATGTCAAATTTTGTTACATAATTTTTTTCTCTAATTTGACCTATTGGTCCCATAAATATAAATGTGCAGTTTTTCACACTCGGTACAAAGAACGGCAATTTCCAATCGAAGTGTGAATTTGCAAATTTGTGAATCTGAAAGTTCTGAATGGAATCGCATTGGCAGTTATAAGAATGCAGACCTTTATTAGGTGTAGGTAAAGATGATACGGCACAGTTGTAAACAGAGCTCCAGTTAAGGTGCTTAATTGGACCAAATTTCAGGGTATTTTTCTTATTTCTTCACGAAAAATGGCAAGTTGGGATTGCTTTAGAATCGTCTCATCGAGACGATTCTAAAGCACTCCCAACTCACCAATTTTGGCGAAGAAATAACGAAAGCTGATCAAATTACGCACCTTAACTGGAGCTATGGTTATAAAGAAGTCGTGAATATTTTCTGAATTGATTTATGTACAAAACTACATATTTTCTGAATAATGTATTGTTATGTCACATGTTTTAGTCACCTCACTGTTGTTGTATCGTCTCTGTGTTGGTGTATTTGTGGTTTGTGAATATATCGTTGGTGTTTTTGCTGTTTTATGTTGTCGCATGCTTTGCGTATCCTTACCAAGATGCCTGCTTTAAAATCGCTAATCATAGGTCTGGTAATGATAACCAGGAAATAGTGTCCATATCACGTTGAGTATTCAATGATTATGTTAATATGTCAATAGTCCGATGCTTGCAAAGATTCTGAATGAATCCTTTCTTGAATAATGGTTGTCAAAGATGGCATGCAATCATAAGCCTAATTAATTCACACCGTAAATGTGGGTGGCAGGTGGGAGCACGCGATGGGTAATTTAACGATCGGGGTTCATCTTTACCGGAATCCCGACTGGAGACCTGGTTTGGCCCTCACATACATCTTTGGCATTTGGTATGTGACAGTTGAATCTGGTTATACCCCTTATGTGAGTATTACGATATTCGTAATCCTATTTTAGGGGAAGGGGCCAAGTGACTTTGGTGTGGTATGGACCTGGCACCAGGTCAGGTTATTCTAATTTCAGGGCTGAATATATTTGTTCTCGATGTAAATATTCCCTTCTGATTTTGGGATTTTCCCCCCAATGCAGCAGGTTAACATGGGATTGAACCCGTTTCCCCGGCCTTACATGACCTTAGCTGTTGATCGGCCGTTAATCACCAATAAACAAACAAACAGACACACAGTAAATAATTCACAGTGTGAGATAATTTATCAATACATGCGCACGCTTGCAAATTGTGTGATAGTGATTTGGCATGCGCCTATAGTGTGATCATGCTTTACAATATTAAATGTTTTCATTTCAGCGATATTCAGAGTTATAATCTCACCATGTTTTCTCACCATTTCATTTTGCCTTTCGCCCATGTTGCCTCGAGGTATGGTAAAATGAAATGTTATGTTCCTTGCATTGCTATGTTCATTATATTTATGGATTTATTTGTACCTTGAGATTGGGATCTAGATGACTAGAGTGACTTTACACTGTTTTCAATAGATGTAAATTCTGATACTTAATATAGAGAACAGTAGGTTAGTGCCGTGAATGGGGAAAAATATCTGGCAAGGCTTAGGAAACGGGATGGGCGAGGCTCTGCCGAGCACATCTCATTTCCATGCCGCGCCAGATATTTTTTCCCATTCACGGCACTAACATACCATTCTATTTATCCCGTCAACCTACAAATAGCTTTACAATGCAATAAAAATAACCCCAGCCACCGCACATATTCATGCGCAGTGATTAGGTCGTATTGACAGGATATCAAAAATGTTTCACGGCACCGTGTTTCATGGCACACCGTGTTTCATGACACCGTGTTTCATGACGGGATAAGCACATTTTCATATAATATGATTTGTGGTTGTGACTGGAGAAATGGGGCTTGCAGGTTTTGTGACATGTTTAGATTAAGATTAGTCTGTGCATCTGCGCAGTCTGATCAGAATCTGCACTGTTCGCCATTCCATCGATGAAGCACCCGTCATGGTTCTAACAAGCTATAGAGATCATAATCAGGCTACAGGTGCGTGCTATTTGATCAGGAGCTACACTGGTCACAAATCCTACAAGCCCCATTTCTCCAGTCACAACTACATTTGAATCTAATATTGTTTCCTGATGACATTAAGGCTGCATAAGTGAGTGCACTGATAATTCTGATCTGTGACTACACTGGTCACAAATATCTTAGGGCTCTTGTTTGCCAGCTATTTTTATTGTTCCTCATTTTCTTCGATTTTTTTTTTAAATTATAGATTGCCAAATTATCCCAATTCAGACAGTCACAAACAGATGATGAACATTTTGTTTAGCTAATTTATATTTTGTCGTCTGTTGTTTATTTTTTATTTCCTTTATTCATGATGAACACATGTTTTGACAGTGCATGAGAATCGTCTCCAGTGCAAGTAATTGTTATACTTTTGAGAACAAGATCACCCCATTTTCATAAATGGACTAGTCTGAAAAACATTTTGTGATGATTGAATTGGTTGGAAAATTAACATTTCACGGTCCATTCCAGTTATTTAGGAGTGAAAGGGTTAAGAAATATTAAAAAAAAATGAAAAACAGCAGACGACAATATTCGTTTCCCGCCATTTAAGAATATTAGTTTCCCGCCATTTACGTGTAGAGCTTGTGATGGATGTTGTGTTGTGGTTTGTTGTAGTCCGTGGCGCCGTTGTCGTCTGCTGCTCCACCTCACACTGAGGCACAGGTAGACACCGTTTACTTTTATTTAGTTTATTTATAGTTTTCTTTTATTATCCCCTCACTTATAGGCAAGAGGGGATATAGTGTTAGTCCATGTACGTATGAGCGTACGTACGTTAGCAACACCTTTCATTTTTTAATAACTCATGGACCGCTTCACTAATTTTGATGATATTTGGACACAAAGAGATGGTGCTGTGTTTTGTATACGACCCACGTCTGGCCTGCCAATGTCAAGGTCACTGAGAACTTACCTTCATCTTGTTGTCACGCCTGCTTTAGCAGAGGCGCGACTATAGTCGGCGCTTTTTCCGTCGTCCGCGTCGTCGTCCGCGTCGTCATGCGCGTCATCCGCGTCGTCCGCGTCGTCCGCGTCGTCCGGTTTTTTTGTAAGGCAAATGCGTTAAAGTTATTGTTTTTTCACAATATCTCTTTAACTCCTTGCCAGACATTGATAATATTTCACATCAATGTTTGTCTAGGGATGATGCTTCATTACGCACAGCCCCACATCCAAATTATCAAGGTCAAGGTCATTTATTTACTTGTAATGTTCACCGGTTTTGTAACAGAAATGCGTTAAAGTTATTGTTTTTTCACAATATCTCTTTAACCCCTTGCCACACATTGATAATATTTCATATCAATGTTTGTCTAGGGATGATGCTTCATTACGCATACCCCCACATCCAAAGTTTGAAGGTCAAGGTCATTTATTTACTTGTAATGTTCACCAGTTTTGTAACCGAAATGCGTTAAAGTTATTGTTTTTTCACAATATCTCTTTAACCCCTTTCCAGACATTGATAATATTTCACATCAATGTTTGTCTAGGGATGATGCTTCATTATGCACACCCCCACATCCAAATTCTGAAGGTCAAGGTAATTTATTTACTTGTAATGTTCACGGTCAAATGCCTCGGCAGGTGCGACACCGCTTCTGTGGCGGAATTCTTGTTTGTAAGGCAGGCAATTTTGTAAGGCGAAAATGTTATTTCTTTTTTATACGACCGTTTTAAAAAAACGGTGTAATATGTTTTACCGTTAGCATGCTCGCTTACGGTCAGCGTGATATTGTTGGCACTCATGATGTGTGTCCATTTCTCCGGCATTTCCGTTAAAGTTTTTAAGTACCAAACATCTCCACAAGCCCAAGTCCGATTGACTTGAAACTTCACTTACCTCTTTATCATCATCCACATTTTCATTGTATAGCCCACCCATGCGTCCCCCATGCCCAAGGTCAAATTATTGTCAAATTTGCATTAACAGTATGCGTTAAAGTTTTTAAGTGTCCAATATCTCCACAACCAGTTGACTTCATACTTCATATTCATTGCGTTTGGTTGGGAGCATGCGAAGCGTACATTTAACGATGGGTTTCATCCTTAACGGAATACTGATATCCCTGGTTTGACCCTTCATATCCATGTTTCACATCATTCATAGTTTCATTCCCCCACCCATGCTTCCCCTATGCCCAAGGTCAAGACAAAATAATGTTAGAAATTTCCAGTTCAGTAGATTCTTTCTGCTATAACTTCTATTTACTGTATGAGTGTTTCACTTGAAACTTCATATGCATATTTATCATCCTCCATATTTTCATTCAGTAGATGCATACACATTCATCTATTTTCCTATAACTTTATTACCGTATGTGCAGGCTTATAATTCATCCACCACAGCGATGGAATTCATGCCTTTGATGGCGTTCTCAGGGATTCCGCTGGCGATCGGCACTTTCACAATTGGCGATAAAAAATAAACAATTGACGATAAAAAATTACAATTTTCGAAAAAAAAAAATATATTTTTTTTTTTGTTTTGAAGTGCCGATTTTTTTATTTTCCCCAGCGGAATCCCTGGTGTTCTTGCTAGGACATTTTCTAAGCAAATGGATTTTGGATCGTATAATATGTGACATACTGTACCACTATGGTAATTTACACGCGTTACTATCACACTAATTTATGTTCTTTTCAAAACCATATGACTCTCACAAACAGTAGTGCACCCTTTTATGTATGATTCGTGTGTTTGGGTATTTTGCAACCTTCAAAAGGTTCACCTGTAGACATCTTGAATGGACTATCCCATGTTAATTATCAGGCTATTCCATTCATAAGAAAAAGAAAATCTTTGTAAAAAAAATAAAGCTTATCACAAATTTTGCAGATCCTGATGAGCCGGCTCATTACGAGCCGGCTCATCAGGATCTACAATGTTTGCAAACATTAGAATAGTGGCCTATCTAGTTTAGCGCTAGGATTTTGAAAATAGTAGCCAAAATTAACTGATAACGCCAAAAAAGATAATACATTGTACTATTTTATATTTGCTCCAATATTGTAACACATAGTTCTTTTTCAAATAATTTCTGATACTTTTTAGTAGCAAAAACGTCAATTTCTGAAATATTACATAACCGACTGCGTTAATCTTGCCAATATGTCAACGTTTCTGAACGTTTCTGAACATATATTGGCGATCTCAACTCACAATCAAACAGTTTGATTGGCCGAGCCTCAGCTGTGCTACAGCTCCAGCTCAGCCAATCAAGCTGATTGATTCAAGCACAATAGTTAAATATTTTGAAATAAAAATAAGTTCAAATATTGGCAAGATTAGTGCCAATATGTCAACGTTTCTGAACGTTTCTGAACATATATTGGCTATCTCAACTCACAATCAAACAGTTTGATTGGCCGAGCCTCAGCTGTGCTACAGCTCCAGCTCAGCCAATCAAGCTGATTGATTCAAGCACAATAGTTAAATATTTTGAAATAAAAATAAGTTCAAATATTGGCAAGATTAGCACAGGCAGTGGTGTAGTGGCATACTGGCTGTTTTATTAGCCAAATGGCTGTTTTACTAGCCAAATGGCTGTTTTACTAGTCAAATGGCTGTGTTATTAGCCAAATGGCTGTTTTACTAGCCAAATGGCTGTTTTACTAGCCAAATGACTGTTTTGCTAGCCAAATGGCTGTTTACTAGCCAAATGACTGCTTTACTAGCCAAATGGCTGTTTTACTAGCCAAATGACTGCTTTACTAGCCAAATGGCTGTTTACTAGCCAAATGACTGCTTTACTAGCCAAATGGCTGTTTTACTAGCCAAATGGCTTCTGCGGTTACCAGTAATGCAAACCTAGCCTATAGTGTTGAATTGTTTGTGATTGTAGGAGTTGTTGCGGTACAACCAACAGAGCATGGACGCGGTCCAGTCTGGGTGTGGGGCGGGGGATCTGGGTCACCAGGTGCTCGTGCTGACCGAGGAGATTGGCAACCTGAAGGAGAAACACAGGTCAGTAACGGCGACACTTCTGGTGCTGATTCAGTGCTTCTTTGTGTCATATGTAAAATGCCCTTTCACATTTGGAAACAATACTTTTGGCAACACAATTTCTATGAAAATGATGCTTCGGACGTACATTTAAACAGACCAAATGTTATTCATACTACAGTAAACACAACAACCCATAGTTTTATTCCTTATTACAATGATACAATGTTTAGCCTTACATCTGCCCCAGGTTGGAGTTGGCGGAAGTGCGGGGTCAGACGGAGGCCCAGAAATCGTTCCTGCCACAGCCCCTGATTGCCACTCCAGACGGGGCCACCAACAACCCCGGTCACCTTGACAACCAGTATCTCGAGGTACAGGCCGTCAGCATGCAGGTACGGAATGTACAGTAGAAGGCCACCTCCGAATAGTAATTACTTGTATATCACAGCCACGCTTTTGTTTTTCCAATTATGCTATTACAGTCAAACCTGTGAATAAAGGCCAGCCATGGGAAGTAAAAATAATCTAGCCTTTGTTCACAAATGGTCTTTATTCTCAGGGTCATTTACATAGTAATTGTGCCATTGGGACAACAAAAGTGTGGCCTTTACAGCCAGGTCATTGCTATTCGAAGGTGGTCTTTAGCACAGGTTGACTGTACTACATAAAATAACCTGTGAACAAAGACCACCTGTAAACAAAGGCCAGATGTGTCTCCCATGGGTAGCCTTTATTCTCAGGTATTACTGTAGTTATATAGACCTGACCACCACAAGTGGAAAATATACATTTTCGTGATGAGATCATGGAACCTTGTATATTACCATTTTCAAATATGCTGATTCAAAAAAAAAAGGAGATGAACCATCTCCTTTTTTAGCTCGACTATTTGAAGAATAGTTGGAGCTTATGTAGTCACCCCGGCGTCAGCGTCGGCGTCACCAGCGTCGCCTTGGTTGAGGTTTTTAGTCAAGCTTGTATATGGAATACTCCTGGCCCTACTCCCACCATACTTGGACAACTTCATCTCCTAGTGATGTACATCAACAACCCCTGACCTATATTTGACCATGACCTACATTTAACCTTGAATTACTTAATTCCCCTTGGTTAAGGTTTTTAGTCAACCTTGGTTAAGGTGTTTAATCAAGCTTGTACATGGAATACTATTTGTGCATACAGACACCATACTTGGGACAACCTTTTCTCATAGGGATGTACATCAATATACCCCTGATCTATATTTGACCTTGACCTACATTTCTTCTTGAATTACTTAGTTAATTCCCCTTGGTTAAGGTTTTTAGTCAACCTTGGTTAAGGTTTTTAGTGAAGCTTGTACATGGAATACTATTGTGCATACAGACACCATACTTGGACAACCTTTTTTCATAGGGATGTACATCAATAACCCCTGATCTATATTTCACCTTAACCTACATTTCCTCTTGAATTACCCCTTGGTTAAGGTTTTTAGTCAAGCTTGTAGATGGAATACTCCTGGCCCTACACCAACCATACTTGGACAACTTCATCTCCTAGTGATGTACATCAACAACCCCTGACCTATATTTGACCTTGATATACATTTAACCTTGAATTACTTAGTTAATTCCCCTTGGTTTAGGTTTTTAGTCAACCTTGGTTAAGGTTGTTAGTCAAGCTTGTACATGGAATACTATTGTGCATACAGACACCATACTTGGACAACCTTTTCTCATAGGGATGTACATCAATAACCCCTGATCTATATTTGATCTTGACCTACATTTAACCTTGAATTACTTAGTTAATTCCCCTTGGTTAAGGTTTTTGGTCAACCTTGGTTAATGGTTTTTAGTCAAGCTTGTATATGGAATACTATTGTGCATACAGACACCATACTTGGACAACCTTTTCTCATAGGGATGTACATCAATAAACCTTGATCTATATTTGACCTTCACCTACATTTCCTCTTGAATTACTTACTTAATTCCCCTTGGTTAAGGTGTTTAGTCAGCCTTGGTTAAGGTTTTTAGTCAAGCTTGTAGATGGAATACTATTGTGCATACAGACACCATACCTTTTCTCATAGGGATGTACATCAATAACCCCTGACCTATATTTTACCTTGACCTACATTTAACCTTGAATTACTTAGTTATTTCCTTTTGGTTAAGGTTTCTACTCAAACTTGGTTAAGGTTTATAGTCAAGCTTGTATATGGAATACTCCTGGGCCTACAGCAACCATACTTGGACAACTTCATCTCCTAGTGATTTACATCAATAACCCCTGACCTATTTTTGACCTTGACCTACTTTTACCTTTGGATTACTTAGTTATTTTCCCTTGGTTAAGGTTTTTAGTTAAGCTGGTGTATGGAATACTCCTGGGCCTACAGCAACTATACTTGGAAAACTTCATCTCCTAGTGATGTACATCAATAACCCTGACCTATATCTGACATTGACCTACATTTAACCTTGAATTACTTAGTTAATTTCCCTTGGTTAAGGTTTTTAGTCAACCTTGGTTAAGGTTTTTATGCGGGCCGCGGCCACTTTGTTTGTCAAGCTAAGTGTACATCGACAACCCTCGTAGTCGAGCTATGCTGTTCTCCTACAGCTCTTGTTTTTTTAATCTGCATACTTGAAAATGGTAATAATCAAGGGTTTATACCTTCTTCACAAAAAAATACACATGTTGAAAAATACACATCTTGTGCAGCATGATTAGGATCTAGAACATTTGTTTATTTCAGATAAGGGACATAGTTCATGGCTGTGTAGTCAGGAATATAGAGATCACAAAATGTGGAAGGTGTGCACTTTTTTGATGGGATCATGAAACCTTGTGTATTACCATTCTTAAGAGTGGGTGGCAGGTTGGAGCATGTGATGGGTAATTTAACGATCGGGGTTCATCCTTACCGGAATCCCGACTGGAGACCTAGTTTGGCCCTCACATACGACTTTGGCATTTTGTATGTGACAGTCGAATCTGGTTATACCCCTTATTTGAGTACATGTATTACGATTATTTGCATTCCTATTTTAGGGGAAGGGGCCAAGTGACTTTGGTGTGGTATGGACCTGGCACCAGGTCAGGTTATTCTAATTTCAGGGCTGAATATATTTGTTCTCGATGTAAATATTCAGTTCCGATTTTGGGATTTTCACACCAATGCAGCAGGTTAAAACGGGACCGAACCTGTTTGCCCGGCCTTACATGACCTTAGCTGTTGATAGGCTGTTAAACACTAATAAACAAACAAACCATTCTTAAACATGATTGATTAGAAAAAAAATGAGACTGCCTCCTTTTTATACGCCTGTTTGAAAAACAGAACATATTATGTTATGATACAGCATTGTCCATCCGTCCGTCAGTTTTGCATTTTCATGTACCTATTATCTATGCAACCCTATTAGTAACTCCAATTAACTTGAAGCGTAATATTCTTGTTTATCTTGACCCATATTTTCATGTCATAGCCCATCCATGCGACCTGCATGCCCAATGTCAGGGTCAAATTACTTTACATTGGCAAAAATTGCATTAAATATTACAACGATCTACTATCTCTATTACTGTAAATCAGATTGGCTTGGAACTTCATATACTTATTTCTCATCATCCTTGTTTTTATTCTATTGCCCGCACATGTGGCCAACCTGCCCAAATTCAAGGTCAAATTACATAGAAATTTGCGTTTTTGGCTTCATAATATCTCTGCAACACTAAATCTGATTGGCTTTAAACTTCATATACTTATTGTAATCATCCATATTTTCATTCCACGCATGTGGCCCATTTGCCCCAGGTCAAGGTCAAATTACTTTGAAATTTGCATTAAAGTTTTTGGTCAAACGTCTTAGAAATTTGTGTTAAATCTTTTGAGGATTACATCTAACAGTGTTACAGATTTCTTGTTCCCCTCATGTTTACTGGCTATGCCTCGATGGGCACATATATTGTTACATGGTTTCCGTTGTTTGCACATATGTGCAAACATATAGCGCGTGCTGTTTGCATATGGCTTTAGGCAATGCTCATTCCGGGGCCGCGCGTAGACCAAGTGCCTTCATGACGTCACTACGCGGAAGTGCCTTCATGACGTCACTACTTCATGAAGTTCGTCAGTTCATGACGCGGCCCCGGAATATGCATACCAAAAATTATCTACGTGAATTATAAAAGTACTAAAAATACTGAATATAATGCTCAAATTACATCAGTTATTTGTTGGAAATGTGACAATAATGTTTGATCATGTCCAGCCGTGTGCAAACGTTTGCTGTGGCCCTCGGGGACTGTTTGAACCCCAAGGCCGCCCGCGGCCTGCGGCCTTGGGGTTCAAACAGTTCCCTCGGGCCACAGCAAACGTTTGCACATGGCTGGACATGATCAAACCTTATATTGTAATCCTTCAACACTTGTTTTATTTTTGTGAATCAGCCCTGATCCTTATCCAAATCTCCCATGGTTGCTGCAGGCCCGGGGGAAGGGGCCAAGTGACTTTGGAGTGGTATGGACCTGGAACCAGGTCAGGTTATTCCAAATTTAGGGCTGAATATATATTTGTTTTGATGCAAATATTTTGTTCTGATTTGGGGATTTTCCCCCCAATGTAGCAGGTTAAATGTGGGATCGAACTTAAATGACCGTAGTTGTTAATAGGCTGTTAAACACCATTAAATCACATCAAATCCTGCAGGCGCGTGTGGCCCAGCTAGAAGGCCAGTTGGCCCAGAGTCGACTACAGGGGAAGGAGCTGGTCCACTCGCCCCACTCAAACAGTTACGGGAGCTACGGCAGCCCATCCAGCCCGGGCTTCTACACGGATGGCACACCCTCGGGCCCCCTGCTCACAGAACCCACACAGCTCGAGGTGAGGGTTGTACTCTGTTTGATGTATACATCAAAACCTGTCATCTGCCATTTGACTTTCATGTAACCACTCGATGCGTTTAGTCTGTATCACCCTCATTTAGTCTGTATCACCCTCATTTTCATTTAGTCTGTATCACCTTCATTTAGTCTGTATCACCCTCATTATGCCCCCGCCACCGAATGGTGAGGGGGGCATATAGTGTTACCGGCGTCCGTACGTACGTAATGTACGTACGTACGTTACGTACATTACGTACGTAACGTACGTACGTCCCGAAACCTTAACGCTCGGGTAAATGGCTTATAATTTCTGTTTCCTTGCTCGGATCTGCTTCACATTTCATACACGCATTGCTCCAATGGTCCTGTGCCACCCTGTGACAAATCCACATTCGTGCCGCACCCGCTAAGCCCAGGGTCAAGGTCATAGACTTGATGCGTTTGAAACCTTAACGCTGGGTAAATGCCTTTTAATTTCTATTTCTTTGCTCGGATCTGCTTCACATTTTACACACGCATTGCTCCAATGGTCCTCTGCCACCCTGTGACAAATCCACATTCGTCCCGCCCCCGCTAAGCCCATGGTCAAGGTCACAGACTTGGTGCGTTCAAAACCTTAACGCTGGGTAAATGCCTTATAATTTATGTTTCCTTGCTCGGATCTGCTTCACATTTCACACACACATTGCTCCAATGGTCCTCTGCCACCCTGTGACAAATTCACATTTGTGCCGCCCCCGCTAAGCCCAGGGTCAAGGTCATAGACTTGGTGCGTTCGAAACCTTAACGCTGGGTAAATGCCTTATAATTTCTGTTTCCTTGCTCGGATCTGCTTCACATTTCACACACGCATTGCTCCAATGGTCCTCTGCCACCCTGTGACAAATCCACATTCGTCCCGCTCCCGCTAAGCCCAGGGTCAAGGTCACAAACACTCGGGTAAATGGCTCATTATGCCCCCGCAACCGAATGGTGAGTGGGGCATATAGTGTTACCGGCGTCCGTCCGTACTCGGGTAAATGGCTTGTAATCAAATATGCCTCGTTTTCTTTGGCTGCCAGCGGGGGCATTCGTGTGCCGACAGGCCACATTTCTAGTTTAGTCTGTATCACCTCATTTAGTCTGTATCACCCTAATTTAGTCTGTATCACCTCATTTAGTCTGTATCACCCTCATTTTTACCTACGGCTAGCTTTCTTACACACCTTGGGCCCGTTTCACTAAACTTCGTCGGACTAAAAGTGCAAATTTAGGATCATCTGCAAATTTCAATTAATGAATTTACATTTATTGAGCATAGGCTGCATATGCAGCCTATGCTCAATAAATGTAAATCCAATAATTGTCTACAAGAAAGCATTGTTAATGCATAACATTTTAGTCGTACGAAGTTCAGTGAAACGGCCCCCTTATACTTACTACTTATCTTATGGTGTACATATACCATTTGACCTTCATGTGACCTTGGCCTTTTTTCCCACTCCGGCACTCTTGTTATTTATAAATATGTCACAAACAGGGGATACAAGCGTAACATATTGATGTTTGTTAACCCTTACACCCCTAAGTAACTGGAATGGATTTTGTTATGTTAATTTTGTAACAAAATTCCACCGTCATAAAACGATTTTCAGACTAGTTAATTTATGAAAAGGGGGTGTTTTTGTTATCAAAAAATATGAAAATTACTTGCAAAAAGTGCAGATCCTGATGAGACGGCTCGTCACGAGCCGGCTCATCTGGTCCTACACTATTTATACCCCCCTCCCCCGCAACGAAGTATACTGGAGTCAGCTTGTCCGTCCGTCCGTCCGTCCGTCCGTCCGTCCGTCCATACGTGTTTCCGTGTTTCCGTCACAAAACTTAACAATTGTAAATTTCCGTTTAACTTCTCTTTCCCTTCGCGGAAATCTTTCATATTTTACCCGCCCCTTCTCTGACACTCATACATCATTCTGCAACAAACCTACGACCCCCATTTATGCCAGGGCTCAAGGTCACGGACTTATAAACTTAGAAAAAAAATAAAACTTAACAAATGTAAATTTCCTTATAACTTCTCTTTCCCTTTGCGGAATGCAGTGATATTTTACCTGGCCCTTCTCTGACACTCATACATCATTCTGCAACAAACCTACGACCCCCATTTATGCCAGGGGTCAAGGTCACAGACTTAGAATGTCTACTTTGCTTTTTTCAACTGGAACCACCATCACACCTCTCCATATGTGCTGACATAGTCTTTTATCTGAAAATGATAGTATGCGAGTCGGAATTCATTCTAGGTCAGGGCTGACGCGGGGGGGTATTCCGTAAGCCCCCGCTTACTGACAAATCTAGTTGTCAATGCCACTATACAGGTCTGTAGTGTTGAAAGGGTTAACTGAAATAATTTTTCTTACCAGTCTCATGAAATTTGAGTAAGCAAGCTTCAACTGTAGTTAGTTGGTTGTCATGGTGAGGTTCTCATGGTAACGTTTCTATTTTTCAGTACCTGAGGAACATCCTGTACATGTACATGATGGGCAAGCAGAAAAAGGTAAGCCAACTGGCTGTGTTTGCATAAAGAACATAGGACTGCCATATTTCATCAAAATCCGTTGCATATGAAGGAAAATATCAAATAATACTTACTTTGGAGTGGCTACGTTGTTGTTGTTGTAACCACGTGATCATGCACCTTGATATACATGCACATAACAATCAGCTAATGGTGTAAATCAGCAGTAACATACCATTTGACCTTAATGTGACATTGACCTACTTTTTTCCCCTCATTGACCATGCCTCAGCGGGCGTATATTGTGACCTCTGGCACTCTTGTTGTTTATTTCCAGTCCGAATAAATATTTTTTGCACAGTTTCTTGTTGTACCAAGTGTTATCCCACATCTTTCAGACACTGTGTAGAGTAATAGGTACGGTTGTCCATTTCTCCGAGGATCAGATGAAACAGCTGTTAGCGAAGGAAGACAGCGCAGTGGTAAGTTAACCCTTTCAACAAGAGACATTTTTTAATACAATGGAACCTCTCTAAACCGGACTCCAATAAAACACCTGTGATCTTATTTTTGATGAGTTTCTTGGTCATTTATCTCCGGTGATAATATCTGTTTGTGATCGCATAGCACACAATTATCACTCAGAATGATCAACTGCCTGATTTACAGTGAAACCTCTCTAAGCCGGTCACCCTGGGGACCGGTTTAGAGAGGTTTCACTGTATTTGCAAACAGTGTAGATCATGATAAGCCGGCTCGCAACCATTCGTCTACTCAAGATCTGCATCGTTTGTGGATTTACAAAAATGACCCCTTTTCTGAACAATGGACCAGTCTCAAACTTAACATGAAATAGTCCATGTCAGTTACTTAGGGGTGAAAGAGTTAATTGTATCTTTACCTTTCTGTATCATTCATGGAAATACTACACTACAAAATGTGTGGCATATGAATTTCATATGCAAAAGATATAAAGTGAGCCGATATGCAATTCATATGCAAAATCTTCATATGCATTTCATATGCAAATCATATGAACTTCATATGCAAATCATAAGATCATATGAAGACCCATGTACATTGCTTTTAAATCTATAAAATTTGCATATGAATTTCATATGTAACATACGAAGTTCATATGAAAATTTCATATGAATTTCATGTGAACATTTTTCATATGAAATTCATATGCAAATTATTCATATGAAATGCATATGAAAAGTCTTCATATGAAATTCATATGAATGTCATATCGACTCTTTTCATATGAATTTGTTATGCAATGCATATGTTTTTCATATGTTTTACATATGAACCTCATATGAATTCAGATGAATGTCATATCGGCTCTTTTCATCATGAATTTTTTATGCAATGCGTTATGTTTTTCATATGTTTTACATATGAACATCATATGAAAAAAAATTCATATGAATTGCATATGTGGCACATTCTGCTGTGTACATATCCTCGAAATTCATAGTTTATCTTTCATACATCAGAGCTCCAGTTAAGCTGCGTAATTTGGAGGTAAATTTCTTATTTCTCCATCAAAAATGGCAAATTGGGAGTGCTTTAGAATCGTCTCAGTGAGACGATTCTAAAGCACTCCCAACTTGCCATTTTTGATGAAGAAATAACAAAATTACACCTCAAGTTGGTCAAATTACGCACCTTAGCTGAAGCTCTGATACATTTATGCGCTTGTTTCAATTAAACCCTGACAATGAAACAAAGATAATGGTTTTCAACATCAGCAGACAATGAGACCTTACATCGTTTGTGACTAATAGAATGACATATCAGTCAGTGGGCTGTTTCACTAAATTCGTACGACTAAAATGTTACGTAAGTGCAAACTTATGATAGCTGTAAATTTCACATTAACAATGTTTTCTTGTAAACAATTGATGAATTTACATTTATTGAGCATAGGCTGCATATGCAGCCTATGCTCTATAAATGTAAATCCATAAATTGAAATTTACAGACGATCTTGAATTTGAACTTACGAACATTTTAGTCGTAAGAAGTTTAGTGAAACGGGCCCCTGATCTGCACCTATTCACCTATGCTGTTCATCATTCATTCACTGAAGTGTACCTTATTGCTGTAAGCTAGCGCATTAACCCTTTCACCCCTAAGTAACTGGAATGGATTTTTATATGTTAATTTTGCAACCAATCCAATCGTCATAACATGCTTTTCATACTACATGTATTCCATTTGTGAAAAGGGGGTGTTTTTGCTCTCAAAAATATGAAAATTACTTGCAAAAGTGCAGATCCTGATGAGGTGGCTCATTACGAGCCGGCTCATCTGGATCTGCACTGTTTGCAAACACCGCTATAGCGGGCTTTTGTCATCTGGATCTTCACTGTTTGAAAACACTGCTATAGTGGGCTTTCGGGTTATATAGGTTAATGGTTGGTCTGAATGCCACTATGGGTAACAACAGAATGATCAGAACTACATTTGTTGAAAGTATTGTATGAACCATTTTCCCAGCTGGCGGCCTATATGTGTGACCTACACAGCCCCAGGTCAACTGACTATCTTGCCTACTCTGGACAATATTCACCGCACTTTCTCTTGCAGGAAAAACGTTGAGGTGAAATCTAGATCGGTTTGTTGTTTTCTGATAACCATATTTGCATGTTGTCATTTTTATAGTGGGACTCGGATAGTTGTTTGGTGGTGCATGTGCCTACATTTGCAGCATTTTGATCAGCATGTTCACTGTTATATCTCCAAGATTTTTATGTTAAGCGACATGGACATGCTCTAATCTAAAATGAATCAAGTTTCAATGAATCAAGTTTTATTTTTATGTACCTCGGAAAAGAAATTTGGGGTACATATAGTTGCCACCATGTCTGTCTGTTCGTCTCGTTTTGTCTGTCTGTCCGAGATTCGCATTAGGTATTCGGCTACCTACTATCTCTGTTACCAGAAGTCAAATTGGCTTGAAACTTCATATAGTCATATGTTACCGTCCATAGTTTCATTCTATAGCCCACCCATGCGGCCTTATGCTCAAGGTCAAATGACTTAGACATTTGTGTTAAAGTTTTTGAAGGGTACATCCTCTATCAGTATTTCTGATTTCTTGTTCACAAAAGCTTCTGTCATTGCCAAGTTATAGAGAATAGTAGGTTAGTGCCATGAATGGGAAAAAATATCTGGCAAGGCTCGGGAAACGGGATGGGCGAGGCTATGCCGAGCACATCCCGTTTCCGTGCCGCGCCAGATATTTTTTCCCATTCACGGCACTAACCTACTATTCTATTTATCCCGTCAACACCTACAAATGGCTGTAAAATGCAAAAATAGTATTGACTGGATATCAAAAATGTTTCACGGCACCGTGTTTCACGGCACATACGCACTGTGTTGACGGGATAAATTGTTCTTCCTATCTCATTTACTTACAGCTTTGGGATTTGTTTGGAATTATGAGCCATTAACCATTCTCCAATAGTTACATGTTCTCCTCCATTCCCCCGAGAGGTTCAAACCTCACCCTCGGCATTAATAATACTTCCACGGTATTTCCATCCCACTGGTCTTTCGGATGAGACTTGAAACTGAGGTCCTGTCTCTATATGACTGTAGCTGTTGCTGGGACGTTGAACCCGTTCACTCACTTTTTTCCTTACCCATGGGTGGTGCACATTGTACCAGTATGTGGTGATGGGTAGATGGTTACTTCCTCCTGGATCTCCCAACCGAATTGTCTGCATGTGGGTCACACATCTGGGCCTATTCTTGTAACACTTTCTGAGTATGTACTTTGCTGTTAAACTCAAAATCAGGAAGTTTGATTGTCTGAGACTGAGCTGTGCGTGTGCTCAGTCTCGGCCAATCAAACTGCCTGATTTTGAGTATGAGGTTAAAGGTCGTGCTCAAAGTTTTATAATCATGGGCCCAGACGTTCATCGGAGAATTTTGGTGTAGGCCTACTTTATTTGCCATTGTACTAGTCTTGTAGTTTACTTTTGTAAACCTTATAATTTTATTGTCTAAATGCATTTCTTCTGAATATTACACCAAATCCTGTACAATTGATTTGACATGTTTTCAAATAATGATAGGCAAGTACCGGTATCTGTTATTATCCCGTCAACACAGTGCGTATGTGCCGTGAAACACAGTGCTGTGAAACATTTTTGATATCCAGTCAATACTATTTTTGCATTTTAAAGCCATTTTTAGGTGTTGACGGGATAAATAGAATAGTAGGTTAGTGCCGTGAATGGAAAAAAATATCTGGCGCGGCACGGAAACGGGATGTGCTCGGCAGAGCCTCGCCCATCCCGTTTCCTGAGCCTTGCCAGATATTTTTTCCCATTCACGGCACTAACCTACTATTCTCTATCTATTTTCCTTATTTCTGAACCAAAGTATATGTTGTGACCACTCATTTGAACCGTCCCAGCGAGACGGTTCAAATGAGTGGTCACAACATATAATTCTGATGAGAAATGAAGAAATGCTTGAGCCTTGCCGGATATTTTTTCCCATTCACAGCACTAACCTACTATTCTCTATGAGAATACACCACTATCAACTAATTACTGGTTTATTTATCAGTTACAACAATTTTACAGACGTATATTGTATATTTCAGAACGATAGCTGAATAAATGAAATGTTCTGTTTACTGAGTGCAGGTAAAAGTGTGCCTTAGACGACTGAGAGCTATAATTTCTACAAATCGACGATTTTCACCCTTTAGTGCTGGAAATGAAAATCGTCGTCTGCTATTTATATTTTGTCTTCTTTCTCAATGAAAACATGGTTTTACAGCGCTTTAGAATGGGAATAATTCTAATGTGCTGCCAAAACAATTTTTTAATGAGGAAAATTAAAAACAGAATAAAAACAGCAGATGACAAAATTTAATTCAGCTTTGTAAGGGAGCGACGTGAACATTTTTGTCTCAAAAAAATTTATGAAATATATGACGTAACTAACGCCATGTGTATCTCTGTAGATTTTATTCCTTTATAGATGTATTTAAAACCATCAGAAATGATACGCAACATTTTACATTATTTACTTAAAAAATATTGTTCCCATTTCAGAATTGGCTCACATGAAGGAATGACAATGAAATCCGATTCAAGAGACCTAGTCCTCGCTCAACAAACTTTTCTGGGATAAAGATGTTGTTCTTCTATGTAATATGGGCAACATAACAAGTAGCTTTGTAGGAAATTTGTGGTGGACACCAGAATTTAGAGTTTAAATATCAGTTCACAAATTCCAAAAGAAATAAATGTTTCCCGATGTTAAATTCCCATACAAAAGCATTTGTTGTTGTTTGTTTGTGTTATAAGCTCAATATTTTACCGAATTTCAATGAATTAATGACATTGTAATATTGGCATAAAAACAATATTTTTTGCTACAGAGTTCAGTGGACCAGCATATAATGTAGTTCATCTTGTATCAACATCTGCACCCATGTGTCACTATGACGTAACAGTCAACATGGTGTGAATCACACTGCCCGTGTGAATCTATTTATCCCGTCAACACAGTGCGTATGTGCCGTGAAACACGGTGCCGTGAAACAATTTTGATATCCTGTCAATACGACCTAATCACTGCGTATGAATATGTGCGATGGCTGGAGTTATTTTTTTTGCATTTTAAAGCTATTTGTAGGTGTTGACGGGATAAATAGAATAGTAGGTTAGTGCCGTGAATGGGAAAAATATCTGGCGCGGCACGGGAACTGGATGGGCGAGGCTCTCACAGAAACGGGATGTGCTCGGCAGAGCCTCGCCCATCCCATTTTCTATGCCTTGCCAGATATTTTTTCCCATTCACGGCACTAACCTACTATTCTCTATATTCACCCGAGGCACCTCATTCACATGGGCAATATGACACCAGGGGTGGCTGGATTAGCTCAGTAGGTAGAGCGTCCGTCTGCGGATCGGGCGACCCCTGGTTCGATTCCCACCTCGACCCGCTCCGAATGGCCGATTCGGCATGTCCTTGGGCAAGACAACTTCATGCTAGCCTAGTCCTATCGGATGGGGACTTAAATAGTCAATCCCAACATGCAAGGTCATCAAAGCATTTACATTTATATGACACCATGTTGACTGTCTGGAATCACATTAACATATTTGTAGGAGGTAAGATATCAATGTTTCATCTGTACTTTATTTGTATACCCACACATGCTCATGCTTGTATACATATACATCGGTAGATGTACAAAGCTTCAAGGTTCAATGGTGCTGTAATGTACACTACATACATGTGCTGTTTTCAAATGGCACAACATAACCGTGACCTATATTTATTTTCACATATTTTATTTATTTATTATTTATACTGTTATGTACATACATGTACCAAGTTTATGAATAATTCTCATTTTGGAGTATCTTACAGTCAAACCTGTGAATAAAGGCCAGCCATGGGAAGTGAAAGATCTGGCCTTTGTTCACAGGTGGTCTTTATTTGCAGGGTATATTGTGCCATTGGGACATAAAAATTGTTGCCTTTACAGCCAGGGCCCGGTTGCTCAAAACATCCATTAGCTTAACGGACTGTTAAATCCTTAACGGACTGTTAAATCCTTAACGGACTGTTAAATCCTTAACTGAATGGTTAAAATCTCTGTTTTAACAGAGATTTTAACCATTCAGTTAAGGATTTAACAGTCCGTTAAGCTAACTGATGTTTTGAGCAACTGGGCCCAGGTGATTGCTATTCGGAGGTGGTCTTTAATACAGGTTTGACTGTACTTCCATAATCGCACATCTTTATTTTAGAACCAACCAATGGAACTGAGTTCCATTGGTTGATTCTAAAATAAAGATGTGCGATAACTCGTGAAAAATATTAAAAAAAGTTACGTTATTGTCCGTCAATGATGTTGACCACCGTTTAAATGTTGAAATAGACGTGTGGAATAGAAGTCGACATTTACTTTGAAAAGTTTGTCAACTTTCGACCTCATTTGTGTTAATATTTTTCATGAATAATCGCACGTGTTCATATGTACAATCACATGGCTCGTCTCATATAACTGTGACTGGAGAAATTGTGCTTACAACCTTATTGACACATGTAGACCCTGGAGGCATTCGGTGTGTTCCGGCTTTCATCGGTATAACTATACATATACATGATATATGAAAATGGCTTCTAACTTTCGTCGGACATTTCTGACTGAACACCAGTACCATAAGCCCCAATTCTCCATTTACAGTCCCAAATGTGAATCTAATAAAGAAATGGTCATAATGTTTGTACCTGTCATACATATCATATCTAGTCTTTATTAAATGAGTGGCTGTTGAATGAATGGTGAACACGGGCAAAACTATCAATGCTAGTGCTTAATTAAATTACGCGATGTCAATGCTATGTATGTATGTATGCATGAACATGTAAAACATGAATAAAATAAAATATTGCTTCAATCAATTAAATTACACAATTTCACTCTATGTTAAAAGGCATACTCCTTTCCCTGCACTGTGTATATTATTGACACCACTACCTGGACACCTATACAGTGCAACCCCTCTAAACCGGACACCCTGTGAGGTCCCCAGGGTGTCCGGTTTAGAGGGGTTCCACTGTACCAGTTTTCTTGCTCAATGTGATGTGTTCGTAATTTAGTATGTGCCATGAGAAATGGTGAACTAATGCATCGATGGCCGCCGTACAACAATTCAGGACACGTGCGTTTACAGTGGTCGTCGGTCGGCAATACATTGCGACTTCTAATACATGTATATGATTTAGATCTCTAACTTTACGTTGCTGGCAATTCTGCCAACTTTCATAAGGAAACTGGGTGGCTTAGTGGCCGACTTAGAGTTTGAATTTTGCTAAAATCATTTGTCTGTTCGGAGGAGGACTTAAAGTGGCAGTCCCATTTGTATATTTAAAAGAGACTGCTTGGTAAGTCATTTCTGTTAACATTTCTCCACTACCCTGTTAACACTATATTTTCATTTATACATATCATGAATATGTCTTTAAATTTCATTAAGAGTCCTATGGACGCAATTCTAATGACATTGCAAGACAGAGAGAAATAAGAATAATAATCCTCATTTGTTAACTTAATTTCACCACTAGTATACTACTGTCTGTTCCACGTTTTGCTGCCGACAAACTTTTGGCCATTAAACACATTAAATCTTAAAAATATATAAATGTAAGTAGCAATAACAAAAAAGTCACCCTCCCAAATTTGTTTATTTCATGAAATTCCATCAAATATTGATTTTATTGCAAAAAACTATGGGAATTTAACATAGGAAAATTGTTTTATCGCTATAAAATCAATATTTGATGGAATTTCATCAAATAAACATTTTTTGGGAGGGTGACTTTTTTGTTATTGGTGAAAAAGTACTTGGATTAAATAATTTTTAGATTTAATGTGTTTAATAGCCAAAAGTATGTCGGCAGAAAAACGTGGAAAAGACGGTAGTTAAACTAGTATCCAATCTATATATGAGTAGTCTATGATAATTATCAATCGTATAGACCTTGCGATCTGGGATATCTCCATTTACACATACTGGCACATGTAGTCAATGCAAGTGGATAGAACTTTGTACGTAGATAGAACTTTGTGTTATCCGTAGGCCCCATTTTGTCATGGCGTACCGGTGGTATGTTTTGTCCTTTCAATTGCTCTATATATCTTGGCTTGTGCAATATGTGTTCATCAACCACGTGGGTCATATCATTTATTACTGCACATACAATGTACAGGGGCGTTGCCAGCTTTTCAGAAGGCGGGGTTCGAAAATAAAAAATTCATTATAAAGCGCAATATAAAACAGAAAAAGTCATTCAACTATTCGATGATGAAATTTAACCTACAAGTCTCACAAATAGAAATTTTCTATTTTTGCCATTTTTAGTTTTAAACAAGAATTCCGCGGAATCAAATGTCTCGCCTTGTTCCGCCTTGTTCCGCCTTGACCTTGACCCTGGGGCCTTGACCTTGACCCTGGGGCCCCGAGAATAGTCATATATGCATGTACATACCATAGTAAAGATATGTATAAAGATAAGGTATTGAAGTAATGACCGTAACACGAAAACTTAACATTGAATGACGACGCCGACGACGACTCCGGAAAAGCAAAACCTTAGTCTCGCTTTCCGCTTTCGCGGACGACGCCCGTGATGTACACCGCATACACGTGGCTGTAACCGGAGAAATGGGGCTTATGGGTTTGCGACCAGTGTAGATTCAGATCAGCCTGCGCATCCGCGCAGTCTGATCTGGATCTGCACTGTTCGCCACGATTAAGTGAGTAGCACGCTTGTCATGATTCTAACAGTGTATTTTTATTCTTCATCTACATTGCTTGACCCTAAATGATACTCTTTTGTGTTGATGGGCCGTTAACCCTATTAGACGGCTGTCTTATTTGTTTTCGTCTGCTGTTTATTTTCATCAAAAACATGCTTTGACAGCACATTAGAATAATTTACAACATGCTTTGACAGCACTTCAGAATCATTTCCACTGGAAATGATTCTGAAGTGCTGTCAAACCATGTTTTTATTGAGAAATAAGGCAACAGCAGACGACAATTGTTGTGCGTAGCGGTCTAAGGGTTAAGCACCATTCCACTCTAACAGGGTAGATCAATATCAGACTACTAAAGTGTGCTAGCAGACGAGGAAGGCGATGTACACAAATACCATAAGCCCCATTTCTCCAGGCACAGCCACAAATGTGCGTTAAAGGTACATGCCCACTCAGTAGGCACAAACTGTTCTTTATATGAATTAAATAAGTGTATAATTGTTTCACTGTTCCACCAGTTCTAAATATTACGAGTGCCCGCTATACAGATATAATCATTTAGTAATATTTATTTTCCTGATAGTGACGTGCGGTGGTATCTGGTTATTTTCATATGCAAATGAGGCATGATATTTTTTAATTATTTATACTAATTAAATGTGTCACTTGAAAAAATAATATTTTTGAAAGATTATAAAGTATGATCATTGCACATCAAAAAATAAATACAGAACATAAATAGCAATGACCGTTAACATTTTAAGGAAACACGGTTATCGCCCCTGATATCAGTGTGTAAATTGACGTCTGATATAAAATGTATAATAATGCCAATCAATACGTGGGGTAATGGTGAATGAATGTTTATTTTACTAGAAAATGTCCCAGATGATGTCTCTGATATAAAGAATATTTTGTGCCTACTGAGTGGGCATGTACCTTTAATGTGAATTCACTGTGTGCATAATGCTCGAAAAATAAATGGTTGGGTCGTGATAAAAATATACTTATGTTGAAGTATCCATTACTCTCTGTTGCTTATATGTTATTTAATGATTTCTGTTTGCTTAGCAACAATGTTATTTAAAGATTTTTGTTTGCTAATTAAATACAGTGGACCCTCGAAATTGGACATCCTGTAGCCTATTTCATCAACATTGCAAAGTATACTTTACTAGCAAAGTATACTTTGAGGGAGTAATCATTTATTTTTCCTGAAATGCATTAGTTCATATAGAACTAACAAATGCATATATTTCATGATTAAAAGTATGCAGAATTATTATACTGAATTTATTACATTATCACAGCCAAATTGGCTGTGATAATGTAATAAATTCAATATAATAAAAATTAATAAATTTATCATAAAATTGAAAATGTTGAATTTGGGTGGGTTTCACAGTGTACTTTATCTCTGTGATGTTTTCTTGTGTTAATGTATGTTCATGATTGCAAAGCGCACAAGAATGCCATATAATGCTTGTGTACATGTATATTAATTACAGTGGAACCTCTCAAAACCTGAGAGGTTTGAGAGGTTCCACTGGGGACCTCCCAGGGTGTCCGGTTTTGAGACAGGGTGTCCGGTTTTGAGAGGTTCCACTGGGGACCTCCTAGGGTGTCCGTTTTTTAGAAGTTCCACTGTATGGGGACCTCCCAGGGTGTCCGGTTTAGAGAGGTTCCACTGGGGACTTTCCAGGGTGTTCAGTTTAGAGAGGTTCCACTGGGGACCTCCCAGGGTATCCGGTTTAGAGAAGTTCCACTGGGGACCTCCCAGGGTGTCCGGTTTAGAGAAGTTCCACAGGGGACCTCCCAGGGTGTCTGGTTTTGAGAGGTTCCACTGGGGACCTCCCAGGGTGTCTGGTTTTGAGAGGTTCCACTGGGGACCTCCCAGAGTGTTCGGTTTAGAGAGGTTCCACTGGGGACCTCCCAGGGTGTCTGGTTTAGAGAGGTTCCACTGGGGACCTCCCAGGGCGTCTGGTTTTGAGAAGTTCCACTGGGGACCTCCCAGAGTGTTCGGTTTAGAGAAGTTCTACTGGGGACCTCCCAGTGTGTTCGGTTTAGAGAAGTTCTACTGGGGACCTCCCAGTGTGTTCGGTTTAGAGGTTCTACTGGGGACCTCCCTGTGTGTTCGGTTTGAGAGTTGGTTCCCACTGGGGACCTCCCGAGTTGTGAGTTCGGTTTAGAGAAGTTCTACTGGGGACCTCCAGTGTGTTCGGTTTAGAGAAGTTCTACCCTGGGGACCTCCCATGTCGTCTTGGTCCCAGTGTGTTCGGTTTTAGAGAGGTTCCACTGGGGACCTCCCAGGGTGTCTGGTTTTGAGAAGTTCCACTGGGGACCTCCCAGAGTGTTCGGTTTAGAGAAGTTCTACTGGGGACCTCCCAGGGTGTCTGGTTTTGAGAGGTTCCACTGGGGACCTCCCAGAGTGTTAGGTTTAGAGAGGTTCCACTGGGGACCTCCCAGGGTGTCTGGTTAGAGAGGTTCCACTGGGGACTTCCCAGGATGTCCGGTTTTGAGAAGTTTCACTGTAGATGTATCCATTTATTCTCATGCAATGTTTAATACTGATACAATGTTACGTCTATTTAACTATACTGCATGTATATTTTCTATGGTAGTACACATAATAGGTATATACACATGTGTTTTACAACAGCTTCTCTGTGTTTGCTTAACCCTTAGATCGCTACTCACAACAATTGTCGTCTGCTGTTGCTTTTATATCTTGCCTTATTTCTCAATAAAAACATGGTTTGCCAGCACTTCAGAATCTAAAGTGCTGTCAAAGCATGTTGTAAATTATTCTAAATTGCTGTCCAAGCATGTTTTTGATGATAAAAATGGAAAATAGAAAATAAACAGCAGACGACAAAAAATTAAAGATAGCGGTGTAAGGGTTAAAACAGATTCTCTGTGTTTGCTTGGTCTTGTTGCAATTTCTTTACGATACATTTACCCATCTGTAATGTCAGACCTTTTGAGTGGAAATAATGAGTATACATATTTGATCAACCCTTACTATGCTGGAGATGGAAATTGCCGTCTGCTGTTTTTCATTTTTGCCTTAATTCTTAAAAAAAAAAAAGGATTTGACAGCACATGAGAATGGTCTCCAGTGGAGGTTTCAGGTTTTTGTCAAGAAATATTGAAAATAAAACATTTCCGGCAGAAGACAAAATTTAATTCAGCATAGTAAGGGTTAAAGTGTCTATTTACTATACTGCATGTATATGGCTTCAAGTTATTTTCTATGGTAGTACACATAATAGGTAATAGGTGTTTGCTTTGTCTTGCTGAAATTTCTACAGGATATATTTAATTTTACTCATCTGTAATGTTGGACCTTTTGAGTGGAAATAATGTCATTGTTTTCTTCTGTTTTGTTTTGGAACAGTCACAGTCGCCTCACCTCTTTCACTTAAAAAGCTAAACTTTTAATGTGTTTCCTTTTGTTTTATTTAATATTTAACAATAAAAAAATGGCAGATGTAAAACAGTAACTTTTATTCACAGTAATATTATTGATTTTATTGGGAAACGGTGAAAATGATTAAGGTGCATTATTTTGAAATGTAAATGTACAAATGTGGGTTATGATTTTTTTTTTACATTTATTTTGTTAAATATTCAATATCAATTGCATGTACATGTACATTAATGCACACCTGCGGTTTTCACCAGTCTTTGTTAGATTGCCAACGACTATACTGTGCATATGAAACACTGCATCCCTTTAACCCTTTCACCCCTAAATAACTGGAATGGACTGTGATATGTTAATTTTCCAACCAATCCAACCGTCACAAAATGATTTTCTGACAAGTCCATATATGAAAAGGGAGTGTTTATGTTCTCAAAAATAAGAAAATTACTTGTAAAAAATGCAGATCCTGATGAGACGGCTCGTCACGAGCCGTCTCATCTGGATCTACATTTTTTGCCAATACCGGCCTGTGGTGTTGAAAGGGTTAATTGTCCCATGTGCCTTCCCTGCTGACCAAGACATGTTCTGTTATAGAGTACATAACTCTTAATTACATTGCATTGCATTGCATAACAGTTATGACGGAGTAGTCTTTCCAAATTTGCGTTTGAAGCGTTCTTTGTTTACTTTCTACTTCATGGAGAGTGACCTAATAATTTGCTAATACACACTTTATTAGGTGAGTTTGTGATAATAGTATTGCCTCATATTGTGGAAATTTCTCTCAATAACACAATAGCGAAGCATGAACATAAACGCCTTGCAGATTATTGCTATATGTAAACGTTGTTCCGCAAATTTATACCGTTGACCGTGGTGTAGCGATGTAGTGCAACGTATTGCCAATAACGCAGAAATTGTGCAGCTAGTTGTGTCAAGGTGCATGATCACGTGGTACTAACAACAACAACAAGTAACGATTCAAAGTACGTATTCTTTTATAGTGTCCTTATTACGTAACGGATTTTGATGAAATATGGCGCATCCAACACGTCTTGTTAAGCTGCATTTGGTGGTCTCTGTATTTCTCCCAAACTTATGTCGTTTTTGCGAAGAATCGATTTCCGTGTCTCCGACACGGAAATCGATTCTTCGCAAAAACGACATAAGTTTGTACCAAACTCACTAGACCACCAAATGCAGCTCATGAAGACGCGTTTGCTGCGCCATATTTCATCAAAATCCGTTGCATATTAAGGAAAATATCAAAGAATACTTACTTTGGAGTGGGCGACGTTGTTGTTGTTGTAACCACGTGATCATGCACCTTGTGTGTTCGTGTTAAAGGATCCATAGAGGTCTACTGTGTCAATGGGACCAGAATGTTACTGAGATAAATTACGATATACTTGTACATAATCCGTTTGTTATGTTTGGCTTCACAGCCGCCAATCCCTGAATTCAGGCCACAATGTGACACGCCACGAACAATATTCACAGAAACTGTGCTATTTTCCATAAATGACATCAAAAGTCGACGAAAAATTCATAGCAAATGCGACATTCTAATCTGCATTTGCTATGAAATCTTTCTCAAATGTTGGCGTCATTTACTAACAAGAGGGCCATCATGGGCCATGATGGCCCTAATTCGCTCACCTGACTCCATGAATACCAGAGGAGAATGTGACATCGAGTTCATGTGTTTTAAAAAAATTGTGCTATTTTTGATTAAGCGACGACTCATTTTACCAAATCTGAAAATGCTTCACCCAAGGATCTTAACTTACTATGAAGTTTGGCCAGCATCGGCCATGTGGTTCCTGAGAAAAAGACGTTCAAAATCTCGAATAAATGGACCTTTTGGTGGCCATCATGGATGACATAATCATCCGATTCCGACAAATATTGCACCATAGCAATCGCCTCATCGATACCTTCAATTTGATATATGACATGAGCATATTCGGTCAAAAATTTGACCCCACGGGCCACGCCCATTTTTGACCTCGGGGTCACCATTTTAACGCCTTTGAAAGGGCATTCAAGTTTCGTCGAAATCCGGCTGGCGGTTCAAAATATTTTTTAAGAATTTATGCTATTTTTAGATGGCAGCCATCTTGGATTAGCGATGACCTGCATTTTAACAAATCTGAAAAGGCTTCACCCATGGACCATAACTTTTAAGTTTGGCTACCATGGGCCAAGCGGTTCATGTGAAGAAGAATTTTGAAATCTCTAATAAAAGAACGACCTTTTGACATTTCGGCAGCCATCTTGGAGGACATGACCATCCGATTTCGACAAAAAATGCACCAGAGTGATCTCCTCGTTGATACCTTCGATTTGATATATGACCTGACCATAATTGGTCAAAAATAAAATTTGACCGCACGGGCCACGCCCATTTTTGACCCCGGGGTCACCATTTTAACAATTTTGAAAGAGCAATGTACATCGATCATTCCTACCAAGTTTTGTAATCCCCCTACCTAAGGACCAAGACCATGAAGTTTGGTGACTATAGGCCCAATGGTTACGGAGGAGAAGACGTTTGAAAATGTCCACGGACGGACGACGGACGACACATTGCGGTAACAATAGCTCACATGAGCTTCGCTGTAAAATATTACAGTTTCTGTACATATTTTTCCTGAAAAAATCGCTCATTGGACAGAATCACCGATACACCCGTAGTTGGATGGACAGGAAGGCGAACACTGTAAAACGCTCAGTCTCGGAATACTATGCAAGTCGGATACAAATTCATTTTGGTGGCTCAAGTTCACATGCATTTTCAAAACACGATACACTAACACACATTCAGTCATAGTTTTATTTTAAATATATCATCATTGTCAACATAGAATAGACCAATAGTGTATAAACATGATTAACAATAGGAAACAATGTTCGTCCCTCAATGAATCGGCGGCCAACTCCTGCCTTCGACCACTATCGCCGATTTTTTCGACTTGTTGAATATCATAATTTTCACCGAAATATCTTGCATCTGAAAATGACGTTAAAAGTCTACAGAGATGGATTCTCTGCAGACTTTCTATGTCATTTTCAGACGTACAATATTTCGATGAAAATTATGATATTCGACAAGTTGAACATGAAATTGATTTCTTCTGAAAATGACATCGAAAGTCAATAAAAATTTCAGAGCTCTGAAATTTTTGTTGACTTTCGACATCATTTTTCACTGCACATATGAAAATTCTGAAATTTTTGTTTACTTTCGACGTCATTTTCAGAGCACATACGTTAGGAATTTTTTGTGGTCTTCCAATTGATATACATATCGTATTTCACTGATATCTAGGGATGTCGTACTTCAAAAATTTCAGGCCACTTATGCTCTGAATTATGTGTCCTCTTTCGACATCATTTCTGATATATTTGTATTTTATTGAAATAAGGCGATGTCGTAAGGCAATAAGTCTCCCGAACCGGCGATCTATATGTGTACCTTCCATTTATATCACCAAAGGTACATTGGGACATAAATTACACGTAGAGACAAAACAGAATTTTAGTCAAATGTAGATCCAGATCCAATTATCATGATCATGCGAGACACGCCATGTGATTTTGAACCCAAGAAGATGGGCAAATTTCATGAAATCTATTTACAGAAACTGTGACCTGTAAAGTTGACGAAATTTTTGGAATTCTACATTTCGTCAACTTTCGACATCATTTACAGAAAATACCGTAAATCATGTACATATTCTTGCACATCAGGTAGAAAATCACATGGTTTGTCTCATATGTGGCTGTGACTGGAGAAATGGGGCTTTGGGTTTTGTGACCAGTGTAGATCCAGATCAGCCTGTGCATCCGCAGTCTGATCAGGATCTGCACTGTTCACCATTCCATCAATGAAACACCCGTCCTGCTTCTACCACTCGACATAGATTGTTATCAGGCTACAGGAGTGTGCTATTTGATCAGGTCACAAATCCCATAAGCCCCATTTCTCCAGTCACAGCCGCATATTTTGAATAGAACTGCCCAAAGGTGTGCTCGGGGTGCTAAGGGTGCAGAAACTGCATTGATGATCATAGCGTTTACACATGATTATTCTTGGTTTATCCTATCAACACAGTGCGTATGTGCCGTGAAACATTGTGCCGTGAAACATGTTTGATATCCTGTCAATACGACCTAATCACTGCGTATGAATATGTGCGGTTGTCCCGTTTCCATGCCCCGCCAGATATTTTTCGCATTCACGGCACTAACGTACTATTCTGTTTATCCCGTCAACATTACAAGTAGCTTTAAAATGCAAATAATAACCCCAGCCGCATCTCGAAATCGGAGAATCGACTAGTACGACAACAGCACATATTCATATGCAGTGATTAGGTCGTATTGACACGATATTAAAACTTTCACGGCACCGTGTTTCAAGGCACATACGCACTGTGTTGACTGAATAATGTTATTCTAAATGGCAAACATGATTACGCTGTTGACGGAAATTGCCGTCTGCTGTTTTTCATTTTTGCTTTAATTCTGGTTTTGACAGCACATGAGAATCGTCTCCACTGGAGACGATTCTCATGTGCTGTCAAAACCAGGTTTTTGTCGAGAAATATTGTTGAAAATAAAACATTTCCAGCAGACGACAACATTTAATTCAGCGTAGTAAGGGTTAAAGATGATCTGCGGCTGAGCTGGTCGTAAACGTTGTTCGGTACCTTTTGACAGCAGATGGCCCAAATGTAGGCATAGCAAGACTGAACTAATTTCAATGCTTGCGACAGATAGATAAAAAATATTCATCCCACTATCCCACAAATAATCATTAATGTGTACAATATCACATCTATGTCTAAATTCATCGACACAATATTGGTACAATTTTTAAACATGCATACAATAAATTACATAATACGGTTTTGCTTCATGTTTGAAAATAACAGTAGAAAATGTACGAAAAACAAAAATATAAGCTAGGAAATGTGTTCATAGAACACAGATGCCCCCACCTACCACTTTGCTAACACGGATGCCCCATCTGCCACTTTGTTGACTTTGTGAACGAATCCACGAGCCAGGGGTAAATTCAAAATATACTTTACACATGTACATACCATAGTCTTTTTTTAGCTCAATACATTAAAACCTAACGAAATTCAGGCATGGCATTTGGCATGTAGTGTCTCTATTAGAGACACTACATGCCAAATGTCAAGCCGGAATTTCGTTATGTTTGAATGTACAGGTTTCTGAAGGACAATTTGATTACATTTATTGGCGTTTAAACGGCCTTTATTGGCATTTAAACGGCCTATCAACAGCTAAAATCATTTAAGGCCGGACCAACAGGTTTGATCCAGCATTTAACCGGCAGATGGACAAACTGACAGGATGCGATGGATGGACAAGAGTAGTAAAACTAAACCAGGGCTCCAGATAAGGAATTAATAATTGAGTATTGTCACTCCCATCATTTCTGAAGCAATTGGGTTTTTCAAAATTTTAATTGGGTAAAATAAAATCACACTACTGTTTACACATCAACAGACAGCAATTATTGAATAGTTTGCTTCAAAATTAAAACATATCTTAGCATTTCATTAGAATTGTCTCCTTGGAAATACCAAGATGTGTTTTCATGGAAAATAAAATAAGAAAAATATGCTATATTTTTGGTCTGTTTGTTTTCTGCAGCATGATAAAGGTACCACACAATTTTTATTGCTTTTTGTTACTCACTACTTCTGATTTCAATTGGGTTTTTGGCAATTTTAATTGGGTATTTATGCAAATACACAGCTTATCTGGAGCTCTGTACACTATCCCTTCAGCATATAGGTAGGGCATAAAAATAGCCATCTGGGAATGGAAGCTATCACACAACTGAAAGCAACATGCTAAGGAAGACGAACAGACATTAATCACTATATCCCCCAAATGTTTGTGATATAGGGTAATAGGTGGTCTGGCAAGCTGGGCAAATACATACTTGCAAAAACATCCTCACTTACTGGTGAGTATCATGACTGTAGAGATGGGATTATGACCTTTGCGATCAGTGTATATCCAGATCAGACTGTGCATCCGCACAGTCTGATCTGGATATGCACTGTTCGTTATTCAGTCCGTCAGTGAAACACGAGTCATGCTTAAAACAGTATAGATCTTTCCTTACGAGGCTGTATGAGTGTGCTAGCAATCAAGAGCTACACCGACCATAAATGCTGTAATTGTAATAATGGCGTGCAACCATCAGATGTCCCAGTTGAACCGGCAACTTTGCATCAACATTAGGGAATGGTTGTAAGATGAAGAGTGGTGCTAGAATGAATGGCTGACAGTCATTGATTTAATGGTTTTGTTTTGTTTGTTTGTCTGTTTGTTTGTTAGGGTTTAACGGCCTATCAACAGCTAAGGTCATTTAAGGTCGGGTCAATGGGTTTAGTACTAAATCCCATATATTACCTGTACAAGTACATGTACATGTTCAAGTACATGTACAAATGGGGGGAAAATCCCAAAATCAGAACTGAATATTTACAATAACAAAACTATATATTCAACCCTGAAATCAGAATAATCCTGATCTGATGCCAGGTCCTCGCCACACCAGTATCATTTGGCCCCACCCAAAAGCAGTAGGATCAGTAATAATCTTACTACTTTTATAATGGGCAATAACCCAATTCAACTCCCAGGTAACAAAAGAGCCAAAGATAAAAACGTACCTGAGGGCCAAACCAGGCAAATCGTGATTCCTATAAGGAGGAACCCCTACCGTTAATTTACGTCGTCACATTCGCCCGACCACCACCCACTGATGACGTCGTACTGTCCCCCCTCTCGGCCAGTGACCCAACAGTAACATAGACATCTACAAACAAAATGGAATGTGTAGTAGTAGAACAATATAGCAACATAATTATCCTTCCCACGCCCCTTATGAAGTCTGTCTTCCACTCCACTTGTTTGTTTGTTTGTTGGGGCTTAACGGCCTATCAACAGCTAAGATTATTTAAGGCCGGGTCAATGGGTTTAGTACTAAATCCCATATAGTACATGTACATGTTCAAGTACATGTACAAATGGGGGGAAAATCCCAAAATCAGAACTGAATATTTACAATAAATAAATATATATTTAGCCCTGAAATCAGAATAATCCTGATCTGATGCCAGGTCCTCGCCACACCAGAATCACTTGGCCCCCTCCCAAAAGCAGTAGGATCAGTAATAATCTTACTACATGTACTTTCATAATAACCCAATTCAACTCCCAGGTAACAAAAGAGCACTTCCACTATGAAAATATACATACAATGTATATAAATGCATTACTATCACCTTACTATCATAATCATCAACCGAGTACATGCATTCATAAAACATGTATTCATATACATGTATTCATATGACATGTATTTAGATGACAGGTATAGTGTTAAATGAAATGATTCATGAAACCATCAAGGGCAAATGTTTGTTTGTTGGTGTTTAACAGTCAATCAACAGCTAAGGTAATTTAAGGCCGGGTCAATGGGTTTAGTACTAAATCCCATATATTAGTACATGTTAGTACATGTTAGTACATGTTAGTACATGTACAAATGGGGGGAAAATCCCAAAATAAGAACTGAATATTTACAATAAAAAAACTATATATTCAGCCCTGAAATCAGAATAATAAGGGCAAATGAAGGGGTCAGTGGAAAAAAGGGGGCTAAGTCCATAAAAGGATTTAGCCCCCTTTTTCCACTGACCCCTTCAAAGACATACCAAATATCATATTTAGCACGGTACATTTTTACACAAAAATACCCACAATCACGTGCGTGAGAACATTTGGTGACACTCGTGACAAAAAGGACCTGAATATGTTTGTGATCAGCGAAGCACCAGATATTGCAATTGATCTAGGCGTATATTGTCCACCAATTCAGTGATCGACGTAACTTTATTGCCGACCAAAGAACAGATTACATCTTCAATCCTACAGACCATATATGCAACATTTTCCAACATTGTAGATCCAGATGAGCCGACGTAGCATAATGAACTAGAGTACACAATTTCATCAGAAGATACAAACGTAATAAATTATATTACTTTAATAAATACATGTACAGCAGCACTTTTACATCGTCAACATAAATACGCAACACTTGCCTCTCGAGGAGACCACAGCCTCCTCACCCACTCCGCCAACCTTGGGGGAATATTTTGTCCCACATTAACTCTGCATGCTGGGAAACATGTGGGCTATAAATAGTTAAAAAATAGCGGACACAAAATCATCATATTTTCTTTAATTTCTCCTTGTAAATACCATGAATATGTCTTGAAATTTCATTAGAATCGAGTCCTAATGAAATTCCAAGACATATTTACAGAGAGAAATAATAAATATACTCCTAATTTGTTTGGCGGATATTTTCACCACTAGCATGCAAAGAGTTAACACTAAAAAAATAAGTACATGAAAGTGAACAAAGATTGACCTTCGGAATTGCTGGGAATACAGATCCACATGGACGTGTCGCAACCGCCATATGTTCCTTTACATTTCTAACTTATTTACATTGTGTTATTAAACATTTAGTAATGCCATGTGACGTCATTCGACAAATGAAAGTGAATGGGTTTAACGTCCAACTAACAGCTAAGGTCATATAGAGACGGGACCACAGTTTAAAGCCTCATCCGACCGACCAGTTGGATGGAAATACTGTGAAAGTATTTTTGATGCCCGAGGCGAGGTTTGAACCCACAGCCTCTGGATTGGAAGTCAGGTGTTCTAACCCCTAGGCCACAACCCATCCCTATTCGACAAATGACATGTCAGCGAATGTACGCTGGTTTTAAATTTGGACGGACAGTGATACATCATCTCAGCATCAATGCCTGCTACAGCAATTTGTTATCAGTCAGTTTGTATTCTGTCAAAGCACAGGCGGATGCACAGGCTGATCTAGATATATACCGATTGCAAAATCCATAAGCACAGCCACAAATAGGTAGCTAGTATTTTGTGGCCTCAATAACGCAGCAGTATCACAAAATGGAGAGGGTGTGTGAATAGAGAATATTAGTATAGTGTCATGAACGTGAATAAATATCTGTCGAGGCTGAGAAATCAGGATGGGCGAGGCTTGCCGAGCACATCCTGATTTCGAGCCGAGTCAGATATTTATTCACGTTCATGACACTATAATAATATTCTATTTATCCCGTTAACCACATCAAAGTTGTTCAAATGTCTCTAAAAATGCATTTGTGGCCTCATAAGTTTGTCTTCTGAAGCGACAAGATTATCGTGTTACGTCATTCACATAATGACGTAACGTCATACATAATGACGTATCTACTAGACGTGAACGAGAAAAAATACACGTACCTGCTTTTCACGTCTAGTAGCGACATAGTTGACGGGATAAATACATATAGTTGGTCAATGCGTGTTACTGGGCAGTAAATATCACTTTTGATTATAGCAATGACTGTCGTGTGAACATATTTTCCACAGGAGACAAATTCTAATGGGCAATCACAACATGTACATGTATAATTACACAAAATGTGAAAAAACGTGGCGTGTTGCCACAAATGCCCCCAGTGTCAGATTGGAGAAAGTCCGGCAAACCGGACCCACGGACACACACACGGACAATTATATGCCTTCAGGCCAAAAAGATTTATGCAAGTACAATGCTGAACAAATTAGCCGATTTGGGCCAGCTTTCTATACATATCAGATTTCCGTATAATACAAGATATTTACATGTTACAATAGGTCCATGTATTTTGGGCCACCCTGTATATACAAAATATACACAACATAACATATCACCAGATACAAAATACGATAATAACCCCTTTTCATGCTGAGGATACACCAATATGTATGCGGAAAATCCTAAATATTTTCCTTCTATGCGCTCAGAAGTATATATCGCGACCACCATTTGAACCGTCTCGTTGAGACGGTTCAAATGAGTAGTCACAACATATACTTTCATCGATAAAAAATAAAAAGAAAATATTTAATAAATTTCATCCCCGTAAAGGTGTATTTCTTTTGGAAAATTCTAAATATTTTCTCTTTTTTTGTGTGTGAACAGAAATATGTTGTGACCACCATTTGTAAACAATGATTTCTCATCCTATCAATTCAACAACATACAATACCAAAATAGGTTGAAAAGTTAAAATCTAAATTTATGTTAAATAAATCTGGCCAATTGGGCTACCCAGCATAATAACCCTAAACGTGTGGACACAATTTATTCTAATAAGCGCATATAAATATCTGGTTTCCCACAACAAAGAGTGTCCGAATATTTAGGGTTTGTTTCACGAAAGCTGCCCAAATTTTACGGCTATATTACGGTTTTATTACGAAAAATTAATTTCTCTATGGGAATTTAACATGGGGGAAAAAAGAGGTACGAGTTGTGAGAGGAGTCAAAAAACGAAAAACGAAGGCATGGACACTAAAAAAAGAGATATAGTATAACGAAAAACTTTAACCAAAATACTTAACCAAAAAACTTAACCAAAAAGTTTAACCGGACACACGTACGTACGCCAAAGTGCCGACTATATCACGCTTTCCGCAAGCGGACGCGACAAAAACATTAACCAAAAACTAAACTAAAAAGTAATTTGACCTTAAATAAAAACTTTAACCGGACACACGTACGTACGTACGTACGTACGTACGCCAAACGGCCGACTATATCGCGCTTTCCGCAAGCGGGCGCGACAAAAATTGGAAATCGACTCCTAGCTAGATAGCTTGGAAATGATCTAACTAAGAAAACAAGTTAAATTTTAAAAATCAGTCCAGTATTTTTGAAATTCTAGAAAAAATTTCCCCATGTTAAATCCCCATAGACATCTTCACGGAATGAAGATGTCTATGGGGATTTAACATGGGGAAATTGTTTTTTTCGCAATAAAATCAATATTTGACCAAATTTCACGAAATAAAAAGAACGCTCATTCTTAAATTTTCCTTTAATTTAATATTATCGAAAAAAAAAAAATGTTTTTCAATTGTTTACATAGCCGTAAAATTTGGGCAGCTTTCGCGAAACAAACAGTAGGGTTAGTATGATTGCAGTGGTTTATCGCAATAACAATGTATTCAGATACAATTTGTTTTGGGAAACCCTAGGGGGTTTCCAAAAACAAATGGTGTCCAAATATTTAGGGTTGTTATGGTAACATGTATTGTTTTCAGTTAAAACAAGTTTGTTTGTTTATTGGTGTTTAAGGGCCTATCAACAGCTAAGGTCATGTAAGGCCGGGCAAACGGGCTCGATCCCAATTTAACCTGCGACATTGAGGGCGAAATCCCCAAATCAGAACTGCATTACATTGAGAAAAATATAAGTCAGCCCTGAAATTAGAATAACCTGACCTGTTGCCAGGTCCATGTCACTTGGCCCCTTCCCTTAAAATAGTATTACGAATAATAGTAATACACATCTCATAAGGGAACAGGACAGACCGGCCTCGGCCAATCAAACTGCCTACTATAGTGTACGCATTTCTAGAATGTGCTCCGGCCTCATGGAACATTTTGAGAATACATTTATTATTAAACTAGAAACCTCAACTTTGGCTGGAGTGGTCAGAAAATGTATATAGACACAGGTGCTGACAAATCTCTGAGAATATATCACTTTGGTTTAATCTAACAATGCTGAATTTTGTCGTCTGCCTTTTTTTAACCATATTTCTTGTTGAAAACATATTTTGACAGCACATGAGAATCGTCTCCAATGGATGGAGACGATTCTCACGTGCTGCCAAACATGTTTTTGCAAAGAAATAAGACCATTATGAAAAATATGAAGAAAACTAACAGCAGACGACAAATTTCATTTCCTGCCTTTTAAAGGTACATGCCCACTCAGTAAACACAAAATGATCTTTATATCAGACACATCATCCGAGACATTTTCTGGCAAAATAAACATTCAATCACCATTACCCCATGTATTTATTGGCATTATTATACATTTTATATAAGACGTAAATTTCCACACTGGTAGCAGGGGCGATAACCGTGTTTCCTTAAAATGTTAACAGACATCACTATTCATTTTCTGTATTTATTTTTTGATGTGCAATGATCATACTTCCTAATCTGTCAACAAAATTATTTTTTCAGGCGACGCATTTAATATGACGCGTATAATTAAAAAATATCATGCCTCATTTGCATATGAAAATAGCCTCATACCACCGCGAGTCACTATCATTAAAATAAACATTACTAAATGATTATATCTGTATAGCGGGCACTCTTAACTTTTAGAACTGGTGGAACAGTGACACAAGTATACACTTATTTAATCCTATAAAGAATATGTTATGCCTACTGAGTGGGCATGTACCTTTAACATTGAACTATTCATGTATATTAGCAATATTTTACAGAAAGCATAAACACATGTATATCTGACTTGTTCTCCAAGACAACAAACCCCCATATCTAATATTAAAACTAAAAAGCAACCCATATATACATATATCTGATATTTCATTGCAATCTGCTTGGTTCATATCTGGAAGAAAATGTATAAATTACACAATATTCACTAGGTGGACTAATAACAACTTGGCCACTGACCGACAATATGGACAATGACGGTTTAGAATAATTAATCTACACATTTCTAAATCGAACGAGTTTTCACTAAACTTTGTATGAATAATGATACAACATCGACGCGTTTCCATAATGCTACCATTACTTGTTTGTAGGACAATAACTTACGGAGCCCCGCAGGGGACATGGACTTTTTTTTAAATTAACACTTAGGCTACTGACAACAATTGTCGTCTGCCTTATTTCTCAATAAAAACATGGTTTGACATGACAGCACCAATGGAAATGATTCTGAACTGCTGTCAAAGCACGTTGTAAATTATTCTAAAGTGCTGTCAAAGCAGGTTTTTGATAATAAAAATGGAAAATAGAAAATAAACAGCAGACAAACACAAAAATAAGATAGCGGTCCAAGGGTTAATTCGTTCACACGAAATAAAAAATTGTTCCCTCAATTTTACAATTTGTTCCCTCGATATAACAAAATGTTCCCACAAATTAACAATTTGTTCCCACAAATAATAATTTGTTCCCTCGAATTAACAATTCATTCCCTTAAAATAACAATTCGTTCCCTCGAATTGACAATTTCTTCCCACAAAATAACAATTTGTTCCCTCAATTTAACAATTCGTTCCCTCAAATTAACAATTTGTTCCCATGATATAACATTCTTTTCCCACGACAATTGGGAACGAATTGTTATTTCGTCGGAACGAATTGTTAAATTGAGTGAACAAATTGTTAATTTGTGGGAACGAATTGTTAAATTTAGGGAACAAATTGTTATTTCGTGGGAACGAATTAATAAACAAAAATTATACGTCCCCTGCGGGGCTCCATAATAACTACCAGACGTAGAACAATAATGTGTATTGCATTGTCAAATGAACAACTCTGTATATATCTGGATTGAAAAATGGTACCAACAGTCCATGCTATTAAAATGTAAGGTTGTCACGGTTTAAAATCATTATTCTTTGGTTTTGGCTACATGTATATATCTGCGCTATATCTTGAGAAATCGGGCTTATGGGTTTTGCTACCAGTGTAGATCCAGATCAGCCAGTGCATCCGCACAGGCTGATCAGGATCTGCACTGGTCGTCAGTCCATCAATGAAACTATGAAATGATACTAGTATACCAACCGACTACCAACTCTGGCTATGTCATATGTGAAACCATCTTTTTCACAATTTTCAATGCGAATTTCGGGATCTATCACGGAAGTGATAAATCTGGCTCCCATACAACGACTCGCATCCCAGCACTATTGACTTCCGCATCTCGCTTACAGCAAACATGGCTGAACGCGTCTCCATGAAATCGCTGTCTGATGGTTTTCAATTGTCCGTGTAACTCAACGTATAGAGTTTTCCACACTACAGTCTACCCATTCACATACGATCACATACATGTCGGTGGGTCTCTGAACCTCTCCACTGTTGGACACAGAACGCTGAACCAGCTGGCAACTGTGATTATAAAACCTTCCGACCACATACTCAAAATTTGAATTCTAAAGGAAACAAGTTTGTTGTCCTGAGTTTAAGTTCAACCAATCAGGTGTTGGGTGTCGTTAGCAGGACCCACCCATTGACGCATTGCGGACTGACCGAATCAGCAAATCTGATTGGGTGATTCCGTCGATCTGTGAGGTGTCTATCAGCAGGACCCGATAACACCATTACCCCGATCACAGAGCTCCAGATAAGCTGTGTATTTGCGTAAATAACCAATTAAAATGGCCAAAAACCCAATTGAAATCAGAAGTAGCGAGTATCAAAAAGCAATGGAAAAATTGTGGTACCTTTATCATCCTGCAGAAAACAATAAAGAGACCACAAATATAGCATATTTTTCTTATTTTTCCATGAAAACACATCTTGGTATTTCATTAGAATTGTCTCCAAGGAGACAATTCTAATGAAATGCCAAGACATGTTTTCATTTCGAAACAAACTATTCAATAATTTGATGTGTAAACAGTAGTGTGATTATATTCTACCCAATTAAAACTTTGAAATACACAATTGCTTCAGAAATGATGGAGTAACAATACTCAATTACTAATTCCTTATCTGGAGCCCTGTGATCAGATTCCGAATCAAATAGTATGATTGGCTGTAATAGCCCTGATTTTCTTCTAATTCCCCCAAGATGGTGGTACAGCACTGTCATCAATGACACTTGATATCAAAATGTTAAGGCCGCAGGCATTTGATTGAAATGTATTTTTGATTTGATCGATTTTGAACCTGAATGCTAAGGTGGCATTTGAGACAGATTTTGAACATGAATTAAAGAGTAAACACGGAGGTTCTATAATCACTGGTCGTGAACACAGCGTCGGCGATACACGGTAACGTCACCTATCCACCACAGGCGTAAAGGTAACGTCAGCCAGGAACACAGGTAACACTAGAACTTCATGCCAGCAATCATCCATTTTTGTCCCTCACTACCGTCACATGGACCTGTAAACAGAAAATGGTCCAGATTGATTAATGATCAATTGCCTATCAACAGCTATGGTCATTTAAGGCCAGGCCAACATGGTTGGACTATCCCGTATTTAAGCTGTCCCTAATGAGGGAAATTCCCAAAATCAGAACTCAATATTTACAGAAAAATATATTCAGCCCTGAATGTAGAATATCCTGACCTGGTGCCAGGTCCATTCCACACCAGAGTCACTTAGCTTCCACCGCAAAAGTAATATGATCAGCACTAATCGTATTACTTTTTAATGGGGCATTATAGGATTTAGCTCTCAAGTATCAGAAGGCCAAACAGGTTTGTTTGTTTGTTGGGGTTTAACGGCCTATCAACAGCTAAGGCCAAACATGTATATGAGGGCCAAACCATGAAAGTCGGTATTCGCGTCCAGTTTCAAACATTAACACAAACAACGCTGAATTAGCATCCACTGTCTTTTCCCTATGTTCAATAAATCTCAACAAAAACAAGTGTTGACTGCATGGGAGACTCTAATGGTGCAAAAACAAGTGTTTGTTTGTTTGCTTGTTGGGGTTTAACGGCCTATCAACAGCTAAGGTCATTTAAGGCCAGGTCAATGGGTTTAGTACTAAATCCCATATATTACCTGTACAAGTACATGTACATGTTCAAGTACATATACAAATGGGGGGAAAATCCCAAAATCAGAACTGAATATTTACAATAAAAAAAACACTATATATTCAGCCCTGAAATCAGAATAATCCTGATCTGATGCCAGGTCCTCGCCACACCAGAATCACTTGGCCCCTCCCAAAAGCAGTAGGATCAGTAATAATCTTACTACTTTTATAATGGGCAATAACACAATTCAACTCCCAGGTAACAAAAGAGCCAAAGATAAAAATGTACCTGAGGGCCAAACCAGGCAAATCGTGATTCATATAAGGAGGAATCCCTACCGTTAATTTACACCGTCTCGTTCGCCCGACCACCACCCAAAAACAAATGTTTGTTGAGAAACAGTTCACGTGTATTAATCATCTCCAGTTAATTGATAATAGACATGAGACAGGACCCAGTTTGTTACATATGCAGGGATTCCGCTGGCGATCGCCACTTTTGCAATTGGCGATGAAAATAAACAATTGGCAATAAAAAAATACAATTTTCGAAAAAAAATCCAACAAAAAAACAACAACAAAATGTTTTTGATTTCTTTTCGAAAATTGTTATTTTTTATCGCCAATTGTTTTATTTTTTTTGAAGTGGCGATTTTTTTATTTTTCCCAATGGAATCCCTGCATATGACTTCTCTTAAATGTGGCACATGTACATATGCTAGTTCATACCATATTTGACACAAAACATGGCATTTTGAAGTTTGAAATTACTCTACCTTGTGAATATAACATATGCTTGCTCAAAATATGAGAGGGTGACAGACGGATGGACGGGGCGGACAGTCAGACAGACAGGGTGTCCAAAAACAATCATTGGGGCCGTTTCACTAAACTTCACTAAAATGTTTGTAAGTGCGAAATTATGATAGTCTGTAAATTTCACATTAACAATGTGTTCTTGTAAACAATTATTGGATTTACATTTATTGATCATAGGCTGCTCAATAAATGTAAATCCATCAATTGAAATTTACAGACTATTCTAAATCTGCACTTACGAACATTTTAGTGGTACGAAGGTTAGTGAAAAGACCCCCTGGGGTACATTATAATTCCAGTATTTACCTATAGACGGCGACTCCCTATCATGGGTCGGTGACTTCCCTAGACACTGGTTGCTGTTTAAGTGCCGCAACTCCAACGTCTGCAAAAGAATCATAGATTGTCTAATAACATGTGCAACGTGGAAAATAACAGTACAACATAAGAAGATAATTTGTAATGCCATAAAAATGTGTCACTTAAAGGTACGTGCCCACTCAGGAGACACAAAATGTTCTTTATATCAGAGACATCATTTGAGACATTTTCAGGCAAAATAAACATTCGTTCACCATTGCCGCACCTATTGATTGGCATTATTATACATTTTATATCAGATATAAATTTTCACACTGATATCAGGGGCGATAACCGTCTTTCCTTAAACTGTTAATGGACATTACTATGTATTAATTACATATTTAATTCCTATAAAGAACACTTTATGCCCAAAATCATAACGGGATATTTACATCGAAAATAAAATATATATTCAGCCCTGAAATTAGAATAACTTGGTGTGAGGTCCATACCACACCAAAATCACTTGGCCCCTTCCCCTAAAAGTAATAGGATAACGAATAATCGTAAAACTCACATAAGGGGTACCAGATCCAACTGTCACATACAAGAATGCCAACGATGTACGTGATGGCCAAACCAGGTCTCCGGTTGGAATTCCGGTAAGGATGAATCCCGATGGTTAAATTACCCATCACATGTTCCCACCTGCCACCCACAGGTGGAAGACTCGGACCTATGACACCAAAAAAATGCCTATTAAAAAAAATCCCATTACCCCACCCACTTGGTCTCGTACAGTTCTATACGTGCATTGACCCAGTTCCAGATAATGAACGAAATTAGACAAAAAAGTGTTTTTTAGATCGGTGAACGATCACAATTGGACGAACTTTGTATGGTTGGAGTCTCTAATGTATATGATCATGGTGCACGACTTTAGTTTGAGCTGGCGATCAGCTATCGGCCAAATATGACCGATAATCCAGCCGGACGGCCTCCGATTCTGTGTGAGATTCTTTCGTACACGCAACTTTCGCTTTGGATGGGGTAATCAAAACACGAATAACTCAATAAATACTTGAAACAGCGATTTGAAGTGAGTATATTCACACACCTAATACCTTTATCGATTGCCAGAGACATATTTCATACATTTAATCGATGTTTATTGTGTTTGTGCGAGCCGGCAAAAAGAGGGCTCTTTCTATAATAGCGCTATTTATACCCACCTTGAATTAACGTATAGAACTGTATGAGACCAAGTGGGTGGGGTAATGGGATTTTTTTTAATAGGCATTTTTTTGGTGTCATAGGTCCGAGTCTTCCACCTGTGCTGCCACCCACCCAATGAGAGATAATCTTTTGATGATCACGTTCGATATACATTTCAAATATATTACTAGTGCAGATCCTGCTCGTAGTGTTGAAAGGGTTAATGAAGGATGTGATTGAAATGCTGAAATTGTTTAACGTCCTAGCAACAGCTAAGTTTGTTTGTTTGTTTGTTTATTGATGTTTAACGGTTTTACATCCGAGAACAAATATATTCAGCCCCGATTATTAGAATAACGTAACCTGGTGCCAGGTCCATACTACCACACCAAAGTCTGTGATAATGTTATAAATTCAGTATAATAATTCTGCATATTTTTCATCATCAAATATATGCAGTCGTTACTTCTATATGACATAATGCATTTCAGGAAAAATAAATTATTACTCCCTCAAAGTATACTTTGCTAGAAAAGTATACTTTGCAATGTTGGTGAAATAGGCTACTGGTCTCCATTCAGAATGAACCCCGATCGTTAATTTACACATCGTATACTCCCACCTGCCACCCACAGCAACAGCTAAGATCATACACTCACCTATATGTAACAAGCAAATGATTTATTTGGGAATGTGGGTCACATCAGTGGCCTATACCAGGTCTATATGTGGCTGTGACTGGATAAATGGGCTTATTGGATTTGTGACCAGTGTAGCTCCTGATCAAATAGCACACTCCTGAAGCCTGTAATAATCTAAATTGCTTGTTAGAAGCATGCTGTTTGCTTCATTGATGGAATGGTGATCCATGTAGATCCTGATCAGACTGTGCGAATGCACAGGCTCATCTGGATCTACACTGGTCACAAATCCCATAAGCCCCACTTCTCCAGTCACAGCCACATATATGGATGCTGATACACATGGAAGATGGTGATAAACGGGTATATTGTATTTCAAGTAAATCAGAATTACAGAGGTCTTTGTTACCTAAGAACTGTAGCGCCAATGTTACTGAAGGTATGACAGATTGATAGATGACTGGACCGAAAAGTTAAAGTGAATAAGTTTAACATCCCAGTAACAGCTAAGGTCATATAGAGACGGGACCACAGTTAAGTCTCATCTGACAGACCAGTGGGATTGAAATACTATGTAAGTATTTTTCACACCTAGGGTGAGGACTGAACTCACAACCTCCAGTATCAAATGTCAAATCCCCTAGGCCACGGTTCATGCCTGACAGAAAGACAAAACAATATGTTCGTTCCCGTATCATGCATGCTGGTGTATAACACATGCGTATGATAAAATTGCATCACAAATTGTTTTACAACAGAAACACTCTTACTGACACGTCACAACACTGTGAAATTTGTAACACATGCAAGTTAACCCTTTCACCCCTACTAAATATGAAACTTGATCTGTTCCATGCAAATTTTAGACTATTCGATTAATGAAAAAGGGGTATTGTTTAAAATAATGACAAACACTGCAGATCCAGATGAGATGGCTCAAAATGAGCCATCTCATCTGGATCTACAGTGTTTGCAAATATTGGATTCATGGACTGTAGGGTTGAAAGGGTCGAAAGGGTTGACCGTTAGAATGCGAGAAACGAAAATTGTCGTCTGCTGTTGTTAATTATTTGGTATTTTTTCTCAATAAAAACATGATCTGACAGCACTTTAGAATCATTTCCATTGGAAATGATTCTAATTTGTTGTCAAAACATGTTTTTGATGACAGAAATGGAAAATACAAAATCAGCAGCAGAAGACGAAATTTCATTCAGCATCGTAAGAGGGTTAAACAAAACAGCCACCACCAAGCAAGAATGATTGCATGCAAAACAGCACCAGATAAATGGTCAACCTAGCAAAATACCTGAAACACCAATCTATGTCTGATCATCCAACTGCCGATACATATTAGAAATAACCCAAGTCAACAAGAAAATGTGATCTGTCGATGCACTTAGGGCCTCTATAGATGATTTGAGAAACTTACAAAAACTTCAAACAAATAAACGGACGGACAGACAGGGCAGGGCGAAACCTCGAATCTCGGCAGGGCCCTAATTATGCATACAATGAAAACATTCCAATGTAGCTCCTGCTCACCTAGAAACTTTCCATTCACCAGGTTTATTGCGATTACGGTATAACTTTCAAAGCACTTTCTCAAAAATTCAGTTGAAAATAGACACAGTTCAGCCTTGATCAAACATGAGGTATGAGTTTGAGTGTAAAGAAGTTGGTAACGATTCTGATCAGTAAGACGACACATACGACTAAATGAGACACGCCATGTGATTTTGTACCTTCGGACATCTGTGTAATTTCATTAAATACGTTTTCAAAACTTACAATATTTTTCATAAATAAAGTGAAAAGTTGACAAAATGAGTACATGCGGAATATATAATTTCGTAATTCCGCATGTACTCTGAAAATGTTGTCAACTTTTGATGTCATTTACGGAAAATATTGTAAATTTGTAATTACGCAGATGTCTGAAGGTACAAAATCACATGACACGTCTCAAATGGTAAAAGGTCCGAGTAAGTCAGTACCATACAACAGATATGCAGGTTGAATTATGACTACACAACATTGTCATGTTAGAAAGCAAACATTAATTAAATAGAACAGTGTTGCAGAGAAAGCATCTATAGATTAGTGCATGCTAGTCAATCTCAGGAATTGTGATTAAACAACCAGAGTGGCTGCCATGATTTGATAAGCAAAATTTGTGTCAAGATTTCGACATCATTTACATTTTTTTTACATTTTCTCAATTTTTTTAGAAAATGCAAAAAAAATGTAAATGTCGAAATCGGACACAAACTTCAGATCTCGTGCAAAATTTAATTTTGCGTCCCCCCCCCCGGGTCCCTCCCTGAAACCGTCACTGCATACCCCCACTGTCAGAATATATATGAACAAGAAATCAATAACACTGATGGAGAATTTACCCCCCCCACCCCACCCCGCATGGTAAAAGCACCTACATATCTAGAAACAAAATTGCTACCTCACTACGATATTCTCCCCTCACCTCATATCGTAAGCAAATGATTGTAGCTACTACATATCACAACACCAGACACCACACAAGTAGGAGAAACAACATAAAATAGCAAAACAAAGGAGAGAGGATGACAAACTAGATAAAATCACATCTAGGCGGGTAATATTGTCATTCTGCGGTACAGGAATATACAGGTCTGTAACAGTCATGCCGTCCACACAGGCGACATTGACAAATCAAGCAAACCTAATGATAGCAGTCATGCAAAATTGTTTAACCCTTTCAAGTAACTTGAACTGTCTGTGATATGTTAATTTTCCAACCAATCCAATGTGTGAAAAACTTAAAAACAAAATTTCAACTTGGCATATTCTAGAAGTAAATGCATGACCAACTTTACTTATAGTATTAACTGATAAAGCAAATTATAGTTCGCCCTACTTTCTAAGCCAATCGCTGGGCAGCATTGTGCTTCACTCATTTTAACGTTTAACCCCAATAAGTTATATATTACCAGATTTAATAATTAACTGTTCGACAGGAAATGGAAAATCAATAATCGGACGGGACATTGCATTGTATGATTGGCTAAACTATATGTATTTTATTGTTCACATATTGGATTTTTCAGGAACTAAATGCTGCAGTCGCTAGCGCTCCCTCGCATTTAATTCCTTAAACATCCAAAATGTGAACAATAACTTTTACAAATCAGGTGACAGCTGACTCGATAATAGCGCTCATGCAAAATTGTTATTGCTCTTTGATACTCGCTACATGCTGATTTTTGACAATTTTAATTGGGTATTTAAGCAAATATGCAGCTTATCTGCAGCTCTGTGATATGTTAATTTGCCGACCAATCCAATGGTCACAAAATTATTTTCAGACTAGTCCATTTATAACTATAGTCTGTTTCACGAAAGCTGCCCAAATTTTACGGCCATATAAACAATTCAAAAACAATATTTTTTTCGATAGTATTAAATTAAAGGAAAATTTAAGAATGAGCCTTTTTTTTTATTTCGTGAAATTCGGTCAAATATTGGTTTTATTACGAAAATTTGATCTCTCTATGGGAATTTAACATGGGGGAAAAAGAGGTAAAGGAGTGTGGGATTAGTCAAAAAACGAAAAAATTTGGAAATTGACTCTGAAACCTAGCTAGATAGCTTGGATATGATCTAACTAAGAAAACAAAAGTTAAATTTTAAAAATCGGTCCAGTATTTCTAAAATTCAAAAAAATTTCCCCATGTTAAATCCCCATAGACATCTTCACTCCGTGAAGATGTCTATGGGGATTTAACATGGGGAAATTTTGTTTTCGCAATAAAATCAATATTTGACCAAATTTCACGAAATAAAAAGAAGGCTCATTCTTAATTTTTCCTTTAATTTAATATTATCAAAAGAAATCTTGTTTTTGAATTGTTTATATAGCCGTAAAATTTGGGCAGCTTTCGTGAAACAGACAGTAGATGGCCACGGCCAGCATATCACGCCCGCCGAGGTATTTCATTTTCCCAGTAAGTATGTATCTGGTTAGAGCAATCAGATTTGGGACATGTTGGGTACTTAAAAACTTTCAATCACATTCTACAAAACATTTACGCAAATTTCAGAGTTCTTTTGCCTTGACATTGGACATGGGGCCTGCATGGGTGGGTTGTAGAATGAAAATATGGATGGTGATAAAGAAATAAATGAAGGTTCAAGTAAATTGGACGTAGGGTCGTGGAGATATTGGTATATTCATTTCAGATATTTAGGATTACAGCAAGTTTAAATCTATTTTATTTATTACCATGACCATTTTCGACAATACAGGAACAAACATCTTCGAGTTCAGGTTCATAAAAATGTGTGGATAAATTTTCATGTCAAAAACTTAAAAATCAATATTTCAACTTTGCATATTCTAGAAGTAAATGCATGAAGAACTTTATTTACAGTATTAACTGATAAAGCAAATTATAGTTCGCCCTACTTTCTAAGCCAATCGCTGGGCAACATTGTGCTACCTTATTTCACATATTGCAACGGTTAACCCAAATTTATTCGACGGGAAATGGAAAATGAATACTCGGATGGGACAGTGCATTGTACAATTGGCTCCAAACAAAAGTTTAAAACTACATGGAATGGTAGGATAGCAGTGAATAAAAGTCCACGCAGCTGCTGAATATTAGCTAAAATACGCACTAACAAATCACCTGATTTATATTTAGATTAAAATGGATGTTTTTAACCCTTACACCGGTATCTTAATTTTTCGTCGTCTGCTGTTTCTTTTCTATTTTTCATTGTTATCGTCAAAAACATGCTTTGACAGCACTTTAGAATAATTTACAACATGCTTTGACAGCACTTCAGAATCATTTCCATTGGAAATGATTCTGAAGTGCTGTCAAACCAAGCTTTTATTGAGAAATAAGGCAAGATATAAAAGCAACAGCAGACGACAATTGTTGTGTGTAGCGGTCTAAGGATTAATATTTGAATGCAACATAATTGCCGATTTCTCGTGATCAGATATTGCGGAAACCAATGACTAGAAATGTATTGGCAAATTGTCAAGCTTATACAAATCCCTGGTCTACAAGAAACTTTTCGGGGAAAAAACATGCCATGACAACTTTATCAAATAATATCAAATCATTATGGTTACTTGATTAAATCCTATTGAACACGACCTGTATATTCATACCCAAAACGACCCATTACTCCTGAAGTTTAAAACTACCTCTTTGAAATAGTCCCATTTTGGGCCATCGCTATCGCAAGTGACAAATTTCGTGTCTCCCCACGCAACGTCTATGCAAACATTCTCATCCATCATAAGCTGTTTTTTGCCGGTATAGGAGAACACCTGGATATAACATGCAAACAGAATACGTACAGAAGTATGCGCTACGATACGAAGTGGCCGGTAATCACAAAATTGTGGATCGGAACTTGTACTCCATTCTCATGTTAGGAATCATGAAATTTATTTGGCGGATTCTGAGTCAAATCTTCACACTGGGTCAGAAAATGTTACAATCACAAATGCTGAACTTAATGTGAACCACAGGTTGAAGTAACGGACCGAGGTCTATAAATACATTAAATATGCCTAAAAGCATCAATAAATGAAGAAAAAAATAAGCTAAACATTTTTTTTTTTACTCCCTCCATATACTCCATCTAATATGGAGTATATGGAGCGAGTAAAAAAAAAATGTTTAGCTTATTTTTTTCTTCATTTATTGATGCTTTTAGGCATATTTAATGTATTTATAGACCTCGGTCCGTTACTTCAACCTGTGGTGTGAACATAAAAGTTAGTTGAACACACGTTCAAAGCTTACGAAACTGAATTGATTTGATTTATTCGTGTTTAACGGCCTATCAACAGCTAAGGTCATTTAAGGCAGGGCCAACGCGCATTTAACCTGCTACATTTGCGGGAAAATTACGAAATTGAATGAGAGTACAGACTCAGATAATCTCACAATGACACAGCTAGGCCATGTTTTTGTGGTCCAGACAAACATTTAATGAAGACAAAACAACAACACTAGAAGCAGTTCTGGTCACGGTGACAAACCTACAACAAAAACAAACTCGGTATATTAGTATGCTAGGTGATGGGAAGGTAGAAATATACCAACACGCAACCAGTTTGGTTAATAATTCAGAAAATCTGAGTTAACTATTTCATCCATAAATAACTGGAATGGATTTACATTTATTAATTTCCCGACCAATCCAATTGTCAAAACATGATTTTCAGACTCGTTCATTTATGAGGCTCAGCGGTTTTTTCTCTCTAAAAAATATAAAAAAATTACTTGCAAAAAGTGCAGATCGTCACGAGAAATAATACTTCTAAGCCAACTAAATCACTACTGTAGGTCCAATGTTTTTTTGTTAGTTAATTTAATTTGAAATGGCTGCTAACTTGGTATTTCTCACTTCAAACCAGGAGGACGAGACACGACAGCAATGATATATTGCTACCTAACATGTATGAATAGGTGATCATAGGCATTTCACTTATTAATATTTTTAAGCAATGTAAATTATCACTGGTTCAGAGGCTACATTGTTAGACATCCGACCATCAACTTTCATCTTTTCCTTAACCCTTAGAATGATCGACACAAAAGTTTTCGTCTATATTTTGCATTCTTTCTAAAAACAACAACATGGTTTGCACAGCACTCTAGAATCGTTTCCTTCGGAAATGATTCTAAAGTGATGTCAAAGCATGTTTTTGAAATGAAACTTGTAAATAAACAGCAGACGTTACAATTTAATTCAGCAGTCTAAGGGTTAATTTCAACGTCTTGAGAAACTAAATTTGAAGAAAATGGGAACCGCCTATGACCACACATTCACTGTTTATACAGTAACACAATACGCATGCAGCCTAGATACAGAAACATATCCCCACTGAAACACAAGCTCGTCCCAGCTATCGTGGCTGGGACGGAGTAGCCTCCCTTGGGGAGTGTAGACCCCCCGGGGAGCGTCCATCGCGCCCTACCTCCTTGTCGTACTGCCAGTTCTGGTTGCCCCCGAGGCCGTGACACTGAAACAGTTTCACGGGGCCGCCCACCGCCGACACGTCCAGACACACGTCGTCCGTTTGTAACGAGTGCTTACCCGTGTACGAAAACACCTACAACACACTGCACACTTAACACTTTCACATGTAAATATGTACCATTACACTGCTTTACGAACTCGCAAATACAGTGCATGTGTATCCCCCCCTCCACGCCTACATGCAGTCAACAAAACAAATAGAGGGAGAAAAATAATATGTTAGTAAGGTGAGAATTCTTACTTTGGTCTAAGCCTATGTGAAGTTATGTGAAATATTCCAAAGGTTAATCGAGTTATGCTCCAGACATGAAATCAGTGCCGAAAAAAACACAAGGTGATAACTCAAAATTTAGTGAGCCAAGAGTTGTCATTATTACGTGCAACACACCTTTGGGCCGTAGTCTATGCATATGTCAAGTTTCAAGAAAATATTCCAACGGTAATTAAAGTTTTGCTCTGGACACAAAATCAGTGCGTGAAAAAAAACAAAGGGAGATAACTGGGAAATTAGTGAGGCAAGTCTAATCATTCCTCCGTGTGACACATCTTGTTGAAACTGTGACTGGAGAAATGGAGCTTATGAGATTGATGACCACTGTAGCTCTTCATCACATAACAAACTCATGTAGCCTGATGACAATCTCTTTGTTTGTCGGAAGCATGACAGGCGTTTCATTGATGGAACGGCAGTGCAGATCCTGATCAGACTGTGCGGATGCACAGGCCGATCTGGATCTACACTAGTCGCATAAGCCACAAGCCCCATTTTGGCAGACTGTGCTGATGCACAGGCTGATCTGGATCTACACTCATTGAAAAACATATAAGCTCCATTTCTCCAGTATATATTACACAGAAAGTCAGAGGTCATGTGATTTGACTTCATTAAATATGAAATATAATATGATGTAGATCACAACAGCAGCATATTGCCGTCTTCATTCAATCTGGCTACAAAACAAGAGGAGCATGTACAAACATTGCGAACATAGTTTCACATTTAAACTCGAAACCATTCTTTCAACATCACGCTAATTGCAGCTAATTGCAGCTAATTGCATTTATTGTATCAGGCTGTGTTGTAACAACATCAATATGAGAATGATAGTTTTCTTTTGCAGCTTTAACGCTTTCACCCCCAAGTAACTGGAATGGATTTTGTTAATTTTGCAACCAATCCAATCATCACAAACTGATTTTCAGAATATTCCATTTATGAAAAGGGGGTGCTTTTGTACTCAAAAATATGAAAATTACTTGCAAAAGATGCAGATCCTGATGAGATGGCTGATTACGAGCCAGCTCATCTGGATCTACACTATTTGCCAATACCAGTATACAGGCATGTGGTGTTGAAAGGGTTAATATACGTGGCTGGTATAAAATTACATGTGTAAATTAAACTTTCTGTTGGTTTGATTCAAATGTTAAGTGGTTTAAAGGGATTTTGTACATTCCAACCAGTTGTTTATACAAATATAACAGTGAACAAGAACAAATGAAGCTAATCGCCTCGCTGGCAGCCTTGATAATAAACAACATAAGTCCTCAGTGACCTTCACCTTGGGCAGTCGGATGTGGGTCGTATGCGAAGCAAAGCACTATCGCTAGACACACATGGTGGCCAAATATTATCAAAATTGGTGAAGTGGTTCATGAGTTATTGAAAAATGAAAAGAGTTACTAGTACACACGTACATGGACTAACGCTTTCTCCCCTCTTGCCAATCAGGGAGATAACTACACCACGTGCTTCTGTTAAAGTAGAGAGGCAGTAATTCAGACAATTAATATAACTCCCATACATGGAAACAGAAGACGTCAGTAATGTCATAATTCCTGGTGAGCGGACTATTGTGAAATAATGCGCATTGCTCCAGATAAGCTGCGTATTTGCGTAAATACCCAATTAAAATTGCCAAAAACCCATTTGAAATCAGAAGTAGCGAGTATCAAAAAGCAATAACAAATTTGTGGTACCTTTATCATGATACAGAAAACAATAAACAGATCACAAATATAGCATTTTTGTCTTATTTTCCATGAAAACACATCTTGGTATTTCATTAGAATTGTCTAAAGAGACAATTCTAATGAAATGCCAAGACATGTTTTCATTTTGAAGCAAAATATTCAATAATTGCTGTGTGTTGATGTGTAAACAGTAGTGTGATTTTATTTTACCCAAATAAAATATTGAAATACCCAATTGCTTCAGATATGATGGAGTGAAAATACAAATTACTAATTCCTTATCTGGAGCGTGAATGCGGTTATGATTGGGTCCTACCACTAAACAAACTTAATGTTCTACGCTCACCCTTGTTTAAGTTTAGCGTAAGGACCCGATCACTCGAGCATTATTTTATGATAATCATCTCACCTGGTTAAATAAACAATAATTATTTATTTTTCACGGCGTCAAATTAATTTTTTTGCAGACATAACTAACTATTGGAGGCAGACTATTGCAGTTAGGAGTCAGAATGCCAGATTAACTATCGCATAAACCATATTAATAGCCCACACTTATAAAACTGTCTGTGCATATTCTCATAATTAGGCAGTTTGATTGGCTGAGGAAAGCTCAGTCTCGACCAATCAAACTTCCTGATTTCAAGAACGAACACCAGATACATGGTCAGAAAGTTTCATAAGCACAGGTCTGATCTGGTGCTGGGCCCACTTTGCCATTAAAGGGCATATCACAATATTTGGAAAAAAATACGATAAAAACGTGTTTTCATCATTATGGCCTTGTGAAAAGTTTAATTGAAGATATATGACGATACTAGGACTGCTGGGTTGTTTCAATTTCATGCGATATCGGTACATATCGCAACAAGATAGGAAATCTGATATGTATGTACCGATATTGGTGAAAATTGCAACAACCCAGCGCTCCTAGTATGATCATGTATCTTCAATTAAACCACTTTACACAGGGCCATCATGCATTTTTTTTTTAAAAACTGATATGCCCCTTTAACCCTTTAATGCTGAATTAAATTTTGTTGTCTGTGGTTTACTTCATTTCGATTTTTTTATCCAAAACATGATTTGGCCGCACTTTACAATCATTTCCATTGGACATGATTCGAAAGTACTGTCAAGCCATGTTTTGTTTTTTTAGAAAGAAGGCAAAATATAAAACAACAGCAGTCGACAATTTTGACGAACAATGACTTACCTGGTTACCCCCCATGCCGTGACAATGGACGAGCCCAACCTTCTCCCCACTTTTACGTCCCATGCTGTCTATACAGGCACCAGATTCCTTGTTCTTTATCTACACAATAAACACATTGGTTGATTGAGTGATTGGTTGATTGATTCGTTGGTTAATTGATTGATTGATGTGATAATGGACCAGCCCCACCTTCTCCCCGCTTTTACGCCCCATACTGTCCATCTATACAGGCATCACTCCTTGTTCTTTATCTACACAATAAACACATTGATTGATTGAATGATTGATTGATTGACTGGGGTCATACGTCCATTCAACAAGAAGCTCATATGTGACTGTGATTGGAGGAATGGGGCTTATGGGTTTTGCGACCAGTGTAAATCCAGATCAGCCTGTGCCTTCACATAGCCTGATCAGGATCTGCACTGTTCCCATTCCATCAATGAAACACCGGTTTTACAATATAGATCATTATCAGGTTACAGGAGTGTGACATTTAATCAGGGTCAAATAAACCCAATTTCTCCAGTCACGGCCACAAACAAGATTTACAACATATTCTCAACAACATGTTCACATCTTACCTCTCCTAGAGCGAAGAAATCTACCGGCATTTGAGATTCTGGATACACGTTCTCCAAATACCACTTAAAACTTTTGCATTGATGTTTTTCCCGGAATTCCTTGCGCGCCGAGATGTCACCGTATTCAGTGTTCTTTACCCCTGCAAGTAGGATGTACATGAAGACAGGCATTATACACAGCTCCAGATAAGGTGCGTAATTTGGAGGTAAATTTCTTATTTCTCCATCAAAAATGGCAAGTTGGGAGTGCTTTAGAATCGTCTCAATTTTTGATGAAGAAATAACAAAATTTCACCCCAAGTTGGTAAAATTACGCACCTTATCTGGAGCACTGACTATAGTGTGTTCACGGTAAACATAGAACAAACGTGAAAAGTGAATGGGATCAACGTCCCACCAACAGCTAAGGTCATATAGAGACGGGACAACAGTTTAAAGGCTCAGCCAGTGTGATGGAAACTTTGTGCCAATAATCGAGTGAATCATTTGAAATTTAGAAAAAAATATTTAACAACAAAAGTGTTTGTATTTGATCACCTGTTGAAGTGTACCAAATGAGGGCATGAATCCCTGTAAGATTCACCGTTATATTTGTTTGTTTGTTTGTTTATTGGTGTTTAACGGCCTATCAACAGCTAAGGTCATGTAAGGCCGGGCAAACGGGTTCGGTCCCGTTTTAACCTGCTGCATTGGGGGGAAAATTCCACAATCGGAACGGAATATTTACATCGAGAAACAATATATTCAGCCCTGAAATTAGAATAACCTGACCTGGTGGCAGGTCCATACCACACCAAAGTCACTTGGCCCCTTCCCCTAAAATAAGATTACGAATAATCGTAATACTCACATAAGGGGCATAACCAGATTCAACTGTCACATACAAAATGCCAAAGACGTATGTGAGGGCCAAACCAGGTCTCCAGTCGGAATTCCGGTAAGGATGAACCCCGATCGTTAAATTACCCATCGCTTGCACCCACCTTCCACCCACCTCACCGTTATAATATTAACCCTTAAGGATGGATTAATTGTTCTTAATACTCCCACCTCCATACAATACAGAAATAGAGGATATTCCATCATACATTTTGAATAGCAGGAAATAATACACACGTGTGTGTTGGCCTCCGCTTAGGCAATGAGTGAGCGTAGCGAACGAGTTGATTGCACGGACGCCGATGGACACAAGTGTATTATTTCCGCTATTCAAAAATGTCCTGAATATCCTAGTTATTACACTGCCACGGTATGTATGAACATTTAGTGTATTTTTGAGATTATATCTCAATGAATTGTGCTGTGCGCATGAATAGTTACACAATGACGTGTTTCCAGCCTGTTTGACGTCACATTGAGTGAAATCCAAATTACGCAGCAACTATATGTCAGTGCATGTTTGGAATGTGTGCAATCACATTAACATTGTAGATTAGTCGAGACGCTCTCCAAGTTTCTCCAATATTTTGACTGTAATAAAATTTTAAACATTTTGCATGGTAGCTCGTGGTTTCCAACTCGCTAGAGTGTAATAAAGGTTTATAAGTAACGAACCTGGGTTTATTTTATAGAAGAAGTCCTTGTACTCGTCCATCCAGACCTCGACAATTCGTTGTGTGTTGTGGTTGATGATGCGGGCGACGCCCCCGGGCCACGAGTATGGCGACGTTTTCCTGAACACGTGACCCACGCGGGAACACGTCACGATGTATACCTTGCCCCCACACATCCATACCTACAGAGAGGTGGCTATTTTTATTATTTATCACACACAGAGATGGTTATTTTTCTTTATTTCTTTTTCTTACTTTTCTCTTGTATGTTGTTATCACTCAGTTGAACCGTCTCATCGAGACGGTTCAACTGAGCGGCAACAGCATATACTTTTAATGAGAAATGAGAAAAATTGCAGAAATAAAATAAACCAAGTGCACAGGGGATCACGGATGCCCCTGGCCATAGCCTGGTCTGACCAACAAATAATTCCTATTTCATTTGGCCTTCACCTTGGGCATGAAAGCCGCATGGGTGGGCTATAAAATTAAAATATGCAAGATGATAAAGAACTATATGAAGTTTTTAAAGTTAATCCGACTTATGGTTGCAGAAATTTTGGGTACCTGAAAACTTTAACACAAATCTTACGGACAGACGGACGGAGAGACGGAAATACGAAAACTATATACTCCTTCACATATTTCGTAAGTAAATCGAAAGGGTCAGTGGAAGAAGGGGGCTAACTCCCTTAAGGCCTAAAGGAATTAGCCCCCATCTTCCACTGACCGCCTTTAATTAGCCATCACTATATATGCGACTTAGACTGGGGGGAGAAATGGGGATTATGGGATTTGTGACCAGTGTAGCTCCTAATCAAATAACACACTCCAGTAGCCTGATAACGACCTATATTGCTTGTTAATAATAGCATGACTGGTGTTTCATTGATGGAATGGCGAACAGTGCAGATCCTGATCAGACTGTGCGGATGCACAGGCTGATCTGGATCTACACTGGTCGCAAAACCCACAAAAGCCCCATTTCTCCAGTCACAGCCACATATTATATATTACATCTGGTGGGATTGTAATGGAACATCAACTGGTTTTATTTCTCCACAAAGCAGTAGTAGTTTTTTGAAGTTTCATAGTTTTAAAAAGCTAATTGAAGGGCTTGGTGGAAGAAAGGGATTTACCCCCTTCTTCCACTGACCTCTTCAAATAGAAGCTAGAGAACGCCTGGAACGACAACCGACAAATAAAAACTTAAACACGGACAGACAAACGGACAGAATGACGAAAACTACATACCCCTCGACAGACTTTGTATGCCGGGGGTATAATCACTTTTTATGACAATATATATTTTATCTGGAGGTTTGTACTGTGACAAGACGTACCCGGAACGACATCTCAAGGTTCTCTCCACCCCAGATATCCATACCCTCGTCGTAGGAGCCCACTTCATAGAAGTAGTCGCGGTCTATGGAGAACAGGCCACCTGCCATGGTAGGCGTTCTGCAACACGAATCACGAATATAATATTTTACACTGGCGCTACTGGTAGCTGCAACAGCCATTTGGCTACTAATACAGTCTACACTCGTTTCCACAACCTCTCTTAAGTCAAACTACTGATAAGTCAAAGTCAGTTTCTTGGTCCCAAGTATATGTTTTCCTAGATAATAACTCTTGTTAACTCAATTTTGCGCTAACTCAAAGTATTAACCTCAGTCCCCTGGAGTAAACAAGTGTAGACTATTTCCGAAATGGCCATTTTGGCTCCGGAAAATTCAGACATTATTTACATAAGTACGTTTTACAAATATTGGAACAAATGTAAAATTAATAGCATCTCTTTTAATTTAATTCTGTACGTGTTCTGAAATTGTAGTGTCAACCATTGATCACATTTATGATTTACATTTCCAACAGATACGGTGGATATTGCAAAATCAATTTTGTAAAAATTCATTCTAATATATGCTGTGTAGATCTTGATCAGCCTGCACATCTACAGTCTGGTCAGGAGCTGCACTGTTCGCCAGTCACAGGCACATATGAGACACGCCATGTGAGTTTGTACCTTACAACATGTACAATTTTTCATGAAATATTTATAAAGAAACTGTGATCTTTTCTGCAAATGACGTCGAAAGATGACAATATTTCTATGAAAATTTCATCATCTTTCGATGTCATTTATGGAAAATATTGTAAATATTTGTTTTCATGCGATATCGCACATGTTCTTGGACACAAAGTCAAATGTCAACACTATGCCATCACTCTGGTCAGGTGCATTTGTATGACCAAACGGTATAACTATAAATTAGCGCAGATCGTTACAAATGTACAGCAACATAATATGTGATCTCATAGGCAGACCAAGACTATGGCACCACCATGGCATCACCGTGGTCAGGTGCATTTGTATGACTAAACGGTATAACCATAAACTAATGCAGATTGTTACAAATGTACAGCAACATAATATGTGATAGACATCTCATAGGAAGACCCAGACCATGTCACCACAATGGCGCCACAATGGCACTACCACCTGATAGGGTTGGTCGAGACCTTTTACGTACGGTTCGTAAATCTGTGTAGGTACTATACATCAGGCAACACTACTGTAATAGCGAGCAGTGTAGTCCCTGATCAGACTGCGCTGATGCGCAAACTGATCTGGGGCTATACTGAACGGTTATCCAATATGCCAATTTGTTTCCACTATGGCATCACCGTCGTCAGGTGCATTTGTATGACCAAACGGTAGAAACTAGCGCAGATGATTACAAATGTACACCAACATTGATGGCACCACTATGGCACCACTGGCATCATCGCAGCCCTTACTTTGTGGGCTGGCTCCGGTCCCCGCCACGCCTATCGAGCTCCCGCTGCGGCACCGGGTACCAGCGGAAGTTGAGTTTCCAGTTGAAGCCGCCCCACGTCATGTCGGAGCCCGTGATGTACTCGAACGTGTCGTCGCTGATCACGTCGATGATTGGGCACGCCACCGCTGTCCTAGAACAGAAAGTGAAAGGGTTTAACATCCAAGCAACAGCTAAGGTCATTTAGAGACGGGACCTCGGTTTCAAGTCTCATCCGAAAGACCAGTGGGATGGAAATACTACGGAAATATTTTGCCTGGGGCGAGGATTGAACTCACAACCTCTGGTATTGACGTCCAGTGTCGTAACCTTGACAACCACAACCCATCCCTGTGAAACCTTACTACGCTGAATTAAATGTTGTGATCTGCTGGAAATGTTTTATTTTCAATATTTCTCGACAAAAACTGGTTTTGACAGCACATGAGAATCGTCTCCAATGGAGACGATTCTCATGTGCTGTCAAAACCAGTTTTTTGTTAAGAATTAAAGCAAAAATGAAAAACAGCAGACGGCAATTTCCGTCAACAGTGTAGGAAGGGTTAACATTCCAGCAGTCATAGAGAGACGGGACCTGGATTTTAAGCCTCATCCGAAAGACCAGTGTGATGGAAATACTATGAAAGCATTTTGTCATGCCTAGGGCGGGATTAAACCTCTGAGATGGAATTGGTGTTGCGAGACACACCCACTCCGATCCTGCACCAGTGGTGCCCCCGCCACACCCAGCAGCAGCTAGTCATGTACAGATGGAATCTCAGTTCCGAGTCTCATCCGAAAGACCAATGGGATGGAAATACCATTTCATGCCTATGGCAGGGATTTAACCGCTGAGATGGAATTGGTGTTGGGAGTGGCACACCCCCTCCCACACCATACCACTGTGTCACGGTCGTCATACCTATCCTTGTGTATCTCGGTCATCAGTGGCTCCAACCAGCCCTGCGTCGCCTCACAATGGGCATCGAGGAATGTGAGAACCTTTCCCTGAGCCTTCTCCGCACCTACAATAACATCAGCTGTTCAGTCACCCGGCAACCAGGGTTGGAGAGTAGAATACTTCCTGAACAAGTACTCTGTTCTCGTGTTCAAAATCAGGAAGTTTGCTAAGACGAGACTGAGCTGAGCTCGGTCTCGGCCAAACCAACTGAGTGAAATCTTGAAACTTGCTCAGAAAGTTTATAAACATAAACCCGGATTACGGTAACAAAGCAAAACATAGATATACTTACAAAATAGTCTGTGTATACATAGAACATAAACAAACAATTTTTCACTACCAAGCCAAAATCACAGAAAATATTGCCAATGCGCAAAATGCTAACATAGGGCCATAATAAAAATAATTTTGGTTTGCCCGTCACAAAATATTGTTAGTGTTAAAGTAAAAAGTTTTTGTTTTATTTGATTTTTGTTTTTACCTATGTACCGTATCTATCCACCTACCCATCAACCTACTCTCTGTTTCACGAAACCTGCCCAAATTTTACGGCAATATAAACAATGCAAAAACAATATTATGTAGGGTCGGATTTGGGTAAACTTGAAATAATTTAATTCTGGCCTAACAATGCGGAATTCAATTGTGTCGTCTGCTACTTATTGTTTATTTCCCATTTTTCTCATCAAAAACATGCTTTGACAACACTTTTAGAATCATTTCCAATGGAAATGATTCTAAAGTGCTGTTAAACCATGTTTTTACTATGAAAGAAGACAAAACATAAAACAGCAGCAGACGAAAATTTATGTTTCTCACACTCTAAGGGTTAATCTCCAGATCTATAGCCGACAATGTCTACAGCAGACACATTCAGGAAATGAGTGTTAATTACATCGAACAAGAAGCTGTAGAATTTATTCATTCTTTTAAGGCTAGTTCCTTGTTCATTAAAGCAGTAAGGCTTGTTAATTGTGTCCTTAATCAAGTCACAATGACAACAGACTACAGCAACTGTGAAACTTAATCCATATCATCCTATAGAGTACATACAATTTAAATGCTTTTCTTATTTTACCTTTACATGTTAACCCTTAGATCGCTATCTTATTGTTTTGGTCGTCTGCTGTTTATTTTCTATTTTCAATTTTTATCATCAAATACATGCTTTGACAGCACTTTAGAATAATTTATAACATGCTTTGACCGCACTATAGAATCATTTCCATTGTCAAACCAAGTTTTTATTGAGAAATAAGGCAATATATAAAAGCAACAGCAGATGACAATTGTTGTGAGTAGCGGTATAAGGGTCAAGATCATTCTTCATTTAAACCGTCTTGACAACATTGTTCAAATGAGTGGCTGCAGCATATACATTCTTTGTGATGAAAGGACAATAGGGCAAAATGCAAAAAAAAATCACAAGCCTAAAGTGTATTTGAACTTGTAATAAACAGATAAAACAGACACATTTGATTCACTGACCGAACATAGCTACTGCGATTTTAACCCTTAGACCGCTATCTTATTTTTTTTGTCGTCTGCTGTTTATTTTTTATTTTCGATTGTTAACATCAAAAACATGCTTTTGACAGCACTTTAGAATAATTTACAACATGCTTTGACAGCACTTCAGAATCATTTCCATTGGAAATGATTCTGAAGTGCTGTCAAACCATGTTTTTATTGAGAAATAAGGCAAGATATAAAAGCAACAGCAGACGGTAATTTGAAATGTTCAGCCTAAGATCGTCTCCGACACTTAGAGAATGTGACAGTGCTTACAGGCACACCAATTCAGTACGGAAATTATTCAACTGATGAATCCCAGGGCTCCAGATAAATAAGCTGCATATTTAAATAAAGATATTTAAATGTAAGTAGTTTTTCATCAATAACAAAAAAGTTACCCTCCCCAATTTTTTATGTGATGAAATTCCATCAAATATTGATTTTATTGCAAAAAAAATATTTTTCTATGGGAATTTAACATGGGCATGATGGGGGCTAAAAATATCCTCTTTTTTAAATATATTTTTAGTTGTGGACTGATTTTCAAAATCTACCTTGTTTTCTTAGTTACATCGTATCCAAGCTATCTAGACAGGTTTCGGAGTCAATTTCCATTTTTTTAAGTTTTTTTACTCTTCCCCACTGCTTCCTCCTCTTTTTCCCCCATATTAATTAGGAAAATCATTTTTTCGATGGTTGTGGGTGATTCGTTATTGAAGCCCAATGCTCTGCCCACTAGACTATCACACCGAACATGTAGAATTAACATGCAGAAAGTACCAGAAAATTAACCCTTACCTTTTAATCGTGCCCTAATTAAACCGGTTCTCTCCTGTGACCTGATTATAACGACCCTGACATTTAACTTGCCCATGTAGTCATCTAATGGCTTTCCCAGCTCATCTGAAACGGGAAGTAAATTGATGAATCCATGATCAATTAATTCTGATACAACATTTTACTGATGGAATCCTCAATATTTGGCCACATAGTCTTCTAATGGCTTCAATGAATCAATGATCAGATCCTACATGTACGTTGGCGCTGGGATTTCGAAGTTTACAGAGCTCCAGTTAAGATGCGTAATTTGACCAAATATTCAAGCTATTTTTCTTAGTTCTTCACCAAAAATGGCAAGTTCGGAGTTCTTTAGAATCGTCTCAATAATACGATTCTAAAGCACTCCCAACTTGCCATTTTTGGTGAAGAAATAACAAAATTCCTCCAAAAGTGGATCAAATTACGCACCTTAACTGGAGCTCCGAGTTTATAGCCAAAATATATACTAATAATGCGAAAAAAGACAAAACTATTTTACATTTGCTCTGATGTTTGTAAAATCATAGTCCTGTTTTCGAATCATTTCTGAAATGTTTAGTAGCCAAAATGTCCATTTCTGGATTACTAGTAGCCCAATGGCTACTGTGGCTAATAGTAACGCAAATCTACAATAGATGTATATTACAATACATTTTACTGATGAAATACAAAATATTTTGTTATTGCTTATCAGAAATATAGGTTCTGAGCCGCTAGTTCTGGGAAAAACTCCAGTAGTCTAAATTCAGTTCATTCATAGGAAAAGTCTTAAACCTTAAACTGCTGAATTAAATTTTGTCGTCTGCTGTTTACTTTCGATTTTTCTCATCAAAAACATGGTCTGACAGCATTTTAGAATCATTTCCAATGGAAATGATTCTGAAGTGCTGTCAAACCATGTTTTTATTCAGAAAGAAGGCAAAATATAAAGCAACAGCAGACGACAATTTTCGTGCTCGGCAGTTATCGGTTAATGAGCCATCACAATAAATACCAATGGCTGGATGGCTAGATGGACCAAGTCATTATGTAATTGGCTGGCATTTGATGGCCTGTTAAAGGTGCATGCCCACTCAGTAGGCACAAAATGTTCTTTATATCAAGACATCATCGGAGACATTTTCTGGCAAAATAAAAATTAATTCACTATTACCCCATGTATTCATTGGCATTATTGTACATTTTATATCAGACGTAAATTTCCACACTGATAACTGTGTTTCCTTAAAATGTTACCGGACATTACTATTTATTCTCTGTATTTATTTGTGGATGTGCAATGATCATACTTTATAATCTGCCGAAGATATTGTTTTTTCAGGCGACACATTTAATTAGTACAGTAAAGTGCCGCTATTAAGACACTTGTGGGACTGAAGAAAAGTGGTCTTATTAGTGAGTCGGTCTTATTAGTGGACCTCAGTAAAAGACTACATCTTAATATGAGCATGGGCTACTGGTCCTGAATATGGTCATGGAATAAAATATGGATAGAATACCAGAGCTCCAGTTAAGGTGCGTAATTTGATCAACTTTGGGAAAACTTTCGCTATTTCTTCGCCAAAATTGGCAAGTTGGGAGTGCTTTAGAATCGTCTCGATGAGACGATTCTAAAGCAATCACAACTTGCCATTTTTCATGAAGAAATAAGAAAAATACCCGAAAATTTGGTCCAATTACGCACCTTAACTGGAGCTCTGGAATACAGTGTATAATTTAATATAGGGTATGTATTAAGAAAATTCATAATTGATATATGTTTATTATTAGCCGATCTATTTATAGATCGGCTAATATATTGGTTATCCATCGAATTCTGAAAAAGTTTGTAGCAACCCTTTTCTCCGCTATTCGGTAATCTACGAACGCGAATTTTTCTGTATCACTTCCAAATTGCATCAACCGATAAAGTTTGCATTTTTGGCAATTATCTCGGAAAAGATTTAACCCGGAAGTTATTGTTGTTGAAGTCCATAGTTGGCTCTAATGGCCATATACGCCAACATACGCCGATTATTGGGCTAAATTAAAGCTTTTATTTATTAAACAGAACAAGTTTCAGCCACGTATAATCGCGTAAAATGTGTTTATTCGGCTAATTTATAATCGACCTCTGCTCAAAATCTCCTTACTAGCAACCCCAGCATTTTCGGGTTTATCCCAGCATCTCGGGTTTATCCCATTGGATCGCGTATGCGCTAGTTAATATTCACAAAATTTTCCACCAATCAAAACGAAGAATTGCCCTTCATAGCGAACTTTGTTTACGTACCATGCATGGATGGCAGGGATGCATCCAGCACGCGCGATTGCGATTGATTGTCTTGCGCCCGACATCGCGCAAAAAATCACGGATGGGGCACATTAGGCATGTGCCTGAATACGCAGGAGCTTGCGTCTATTTTTAGATGACACTGTAACCGCTAGATATATATAGCTCTGGTAGCTCCGCCCACTCGCTTGCTGCCACAGAATTCGGACAAACACACAGAGACTACAACTTTGTGTATTGCGGAGTGTAATTTGTAGATAAATAGAGCATACAGTACAGGTGTTACGCTGGAATATTTCGCAACATAATGGTGACAACAAAACATTGCTGCTATGGCATTGCTGCTATTGGATGGATTTGGGAACGGGTTTCCAAAACCTGCACAAAATCGAGAAAAATGTCAACGCTGGGTACAGAACTGTGGTCGAAAATAGTTTACCATTGACAATGTTACCAGAGACACCTACATATGTTCGATGCACTTTACCCTGATTTGATCGGCTAATAACATCATGCTCTGCATGACTTTTCATTCATATATTTATCAGGTTATACTGTACACTATATGACAACAATTGAAAACACTATTTGCAACCAGTGTAGACCAATATCAGCTTGGACATAATTATGTGCCATAGACTCCATACAATCAGGGGCTGTGCTGGTCGCTGATCAGTTATGTGGTTGTTATGTTCTCACAAAAAAATATAGATCCTCAATGGTATGCAATATGCAGATCGGTTTGCATTAGCAGATCCCCTCAAGACCGTTCACAAATGTCAGTAACCCTGTTTTCCCCATGACCGTCGCAAATTAATTGACAATGTTCTTATTGTCCGAGTACTATCCACACGAATAACCCGATAATTGGCAAAGAATAATCGACACCGGTCGACTTTAATCGATTGGACAAATTTCAATCACCACTCATGAACATCAAACACTTCTTAATCTCAATTAGCCAGTGCAATATCGGCACACGCTTCTTTAAAATAACAATTAAATGCACTAATCTGTCGAAATTGTCACGTTTGGCGTTTGTTTATTGCGTGTCATAAATCGGTCTGTGTATTGTCGTAAAACTTTCACGCTAATTTTATCTATGGGTGTAGTTGAATTGGCGAGCGGTCGTTATGACGGGCCTAAAAACAACACATTTTGACACATCGGGACTGAAAAAGGTGGTCGTATTATGGTATAGCGGGATGGTCGTAGAATCGGAACATGCGACTATGTAATTATATAGTAAAAAGAACGGTTCTTTGAAAAAGTGGTCGTAATAGCGGGGCGGTCTCATTAGCGGGGTGGTCGTAACATGGAACTTTACTGTATAAATAATTAAAAAATACCATGCCTCATTTGCATATGAAAATAGCCTGATACCAATGCACGTCACTATAAGTAAAATAAATATTACTAAATGATTAAACCTGTATTTTGAGAACTGGTAGAATAGTGACACACTTATACACTTATTTAACCCTTTCTACACCACAGACAATGTTTGCAAACAGTGCAGATCCAGATGAGCCGGCTCGTAACGAGCCGTCTCATCAGGATCTCCACTGTTTGTTAATAATTTTAAACGTCGTACAGATTACCCTTTTAGAAGAATGGAATAATTTGAATGAACAAAATTAATGAAATAGCGTGAAACATTGGCATGGAACATCCTATTAAGTTACTTGGTGTTGAAAGGGTTAATTCCTATACAGAACATTGTGTGCCTACTGAGTGGGCGTGTACCTTTAAACTCCACATTTCACACAGGATGAGCCATTTCGACTATCTCCGAGAGTGGATATCAGATATGTGGACAGACAGATTAATTAAGAGACATGCCATGCGAGTTTGTACCTAAGAAAAGACAAACAATGTGATTTTGTACTTAATAAGATGTACAATATCTCATCAAATATATCTACAAAATTATTCTCCGTAAATGACGTCGAAAGTAACAAAATGTTAAGAGCAATGCTGAATAGAATTCTGCATTTGCTAAGAAAACTGTATCAACTTTCGACGTCATTTACATAAAATTTCAGTTTCTGTAAATATTTTTCATGAAAAATGTCACATTTTCATAGGTACAAAATCACATGGCTTATTTGAAATGGGGTTTGTCTGTTCAACCTGTCTCATGTCTTCCCAAGTGCGGCTTTTGTATAGATAGTATACCGAAAAACTTTAACCAAAAACTTTATCCCAGACGCATGTAAGTACATTGGCGTCCGATATGCCGACTATATCGCGCTGTCCGCAAGCGGGCGTGACAATACATTACTGTGGAATCTCTCTAAACAGGACACCCTGGGGATCTCCCAGGGTTTCCGGTTTAGAGAGGTTCCACTGTATTCATATATGGCCAGGTTATCTGGGTCGAATCACATATTTCGCCTGATATGCTGGGGGGGGGGGGGGGGGGGTGGGGTGGGGGGGGGAGGGGGGATCCCAAAATAACAACTGAATATTTACAGAAAAAAAATATATTCAGCGCTGAAATTAGAATAACCGGACCTGGTGCCAGATCCTCACCACACCATTGTCACTTAGCCCCAGTCTCCAAAAGTAATAGGATTAATACTAATCTGATTACTTTTATAATGGGTATAGCCGGCTTCAACTCTTATGTACCAGAAAGCAGAAAGCCAAAAATGTACCCGAGGGCTAAACCAGAGATATCAGGGTTTCTGGTAAGGATAAAACCCATCGTTAAATTACCCATCGCACCGAACCAACCCCCAAACAGGCTTAACTCTTTGTGTGCTGGGAAACTTGTTGGCAACTAGCGGACAAAAATTCATCATATTTTCTTTTATTTCTCCTTGTAAATATCATGAATATGTCTTGGAATTTCATTAGAATTGAGTCCTGAGGACTCAATTCTAATGAAATTCCAAGACATATTTACAGAGAGAAATAAAACATATAGTCCTAATTTGTTTGGCGGATATTTTCGCCGCTAGCGCAAAGAGTTAAAAAGGTTCTACTGCGCTACTTACCTCTTTCACTTGCATCATCGACCAAAATAACTTCATTGAGTAACTCTGGCGGCGACCGGTTTATAATACTATGTACAGTACGAAGCAGCGTGGACCAGGCTTCGTTATGAAAGACAATCACGACGCTGGTGTCGGGCAGGTGTGAGTTGGGCGGATATTTTTTATTTTTGCACCTGAAAATGAAACAACATCCGTAATTAAAGAGAACAAAATCTTATTGAGAATGGGAACAAATTGTTATTTCGTGTTATTTCGTGGGAACGAATTGTTAAATTGAGGCAACAAATTTTTAATTTCAGGGAACTAATTGTTAAATTGAGGGAGCGAATTGTTATTTCGTGGGAACGAATTAATAAAAAGAATAATTCTACGTCCCCTGCAAGGCTCCGTAATTATTGGGACACAGAACATGTCTAAAAGTAATTCTCTATGAGAAAATCAGATATTTTTACCGACTACATGGGAATGGACTTATTCTTAGAAAGGCAACTACAATGTACATGAATCAAAACAAATATAGTAATTTGTAAATTTATCATAAAACAAGGAATCACTAGCATTGATGGATGTACCGCTCAAAAGGTTTAATATAAAAATAAATTTAACCAATAGACTGCTACACACAACAACTGTCGTCTGTCGTTTCTTTTATATCTTGCCTTATTTCTCAATAAAAACATGGTTGACAAAGCATGTTGTAAATTATTTTAAAGTGCTGTCAAAGCAGGTATTTGATGATAAAAATGGAAAATAGAAAATAAACAGCAGACAACAAAAAATTTAGATAGCGGTTTAAGGGTTAACACAAATTTCTACGTCATTTGATCTAGAGCACAGGGTCCGCGTGAGTGAGCTATATAGCGAAAATATGGATGATGAGAAATAAGCATATGAAGTTTCAAGCCAATCAGACGGTTACTGAGATAGTAGGTACCCAAAAAATGTAACGCAAATCTGGAACAGACAGGGTGTCAACTACATGTATAAGGTACATTTTTTGAGGTACATGAAAACAGAGATAGTAGGAAGCAGCAAACTTTACAACAATATCGGACCGATAGACGGACACGAGCACAAACAGATGGCGACTACCGGTATATGAACCCCAAAAATATTTTTGTGATACATGAAAATACGAGAGAAACCGCACCCTGGAATTCTATAGTCGGGCAGGGAGCGGTTGACGGACATCATCTCGCTGGCGACCAGGTTGAACTGGTTGGCCTTGAACTTGTCCTTGACCTCGGCATCGCGCTCCGAGGGCACCCGCACGGCCTTGCCCATCTCACCGGGCCCCGTGGGCGTCTTGCTCATCAGGCCTACAGGGAGAATTGACATGTTCATCGCACAGGTTGAAGTAACAGACCAAGGTCTATATGTACATTAACCCTTTGAACCCGAAAGCTTGCTATTGCGGTTTATGCAAACAGTGCAGATCCAGATGAGCCGGCTCCGAGCCGTCTCATCAGGATCTGCACTTTTTGCAAGTAATTTTAATATTTTTGAGAACAAAAAAACAAAATTCATAAATGGACAAGTCAGAAAATCATTTTGTGACAACTTGATTGGCTGCCAAAGTAACACATCAAAACACATCAAAACACATTCCAGTTACTTAGGGGTGAAAGGGTTAAATATACCAAAAAGTATCAATAAGTGAAAAAAATAAGTTAAAATATTATATGTTATAGCACATTATGTAATTAAGGAATTTAGGACATTCCATGTGAACGATTTTTCACAATAATTATTGAAAACAGAACTCGATGTCACTGTTATAAATTAGCGAAACCAAGATGTCAGTACATATTCAGCCGATACTAAGCTAGTTACCTGATAATCTGAAATACAAGCCGGACGTACCCCTCAAAAACTTTAAAGAAAACAAAAAAAACTGTGATGCAAATTTCTAAGTAATTTGAGCTTGGTCTTGAGCACAGAGTCCGGCCGCATTGGTGGGCTATAGAATGAACATAGAAATGATGACAAACGTGGCTGTGACTGGAGAAATAGCCTTTGCTATCACATAGGTGAGGTTAAAGGAAACGACACCAAGGCAATAAATCTAAAAACAAGAAATGCGTCTGTCGAACGCGGATGCCACCTGCAGCATATTTGAGAAACTGTGACAAAGTGGTTAACCGAAAAGTGTGACGGACGAAAAGTGTGACGGACGTGCGGACGGACGTTCTTACAGTACTATATTTATGTGGCTTATCACATGTTAAATATTAGCCACATAAAACGATTTTTAGCCACATAAAAGGATTTTTTAGGTGGCTAATTGTAACCAACCCTATCCTTTACTAAGTCCATAACCCTGTAGGGCTAGCCACATAAGTACCCTAATGTGTGCCCGGGCGGACAGACGGACGGACAGACGGACAGACGGACGGTCCAAAAACAATATGCCACCCGGCTCTTCGAGACCGGTGGCATAAAAAATACATTTTACAAGTATTTTCAAATTGGAATTCCTTAATGATAGTTGCGCAGTTATGGTACAGATAAATGTCACTATATTTCAACCGTGTACAGATAGCTTTAATATATCAGGGCTCCAGATAAGCTGCGTATTTGCTTAAATACCCAATTGAAATTTCCAAAAACCCAATTGAAATCAGAAGTAGCGAGTATCAAAAAGCATACAAATGTTGTGGTACCTTTATCATGCTGCAGAAGGCGATAAACAGACCACAAATACATGTATAGCATATTTTTCTTATTTTCCATGAAAAAACATCTTGGTATTTCATTAGAATTGTCTCCAAGGAGACAATACTAATGAAATGCCAAGACATGTTTTCATTTCGAAGCAAACTATTCAATTATTGCGGTCGATGTTGATGTGTGTAAACAGTAGTGTGATTTTATTTTACCCAATTCAAATTTTGAAAAACCCAATTGCTTCAGAAATGATGGAGTAACAATACTCAATTACTAATTCCTTATCTGGAGCCCTGTATATATAGTACGACAGTGCTGCAAACATACATATCATTTTGCATACTAATTATATCTATTGGACAGTAAAAATGCTTAAATTAAGTTGAACTGACGTGCCTCCAAGGAGTCTAGACCATCTTCCAATTCCTAAGTTATTGCAAGACTTCCAGTTCTCCCAATACCAGAAGTGAATGCAACACTTCCTGTTGTCAGTGTGGAATATGGAATAAAGTCAGGTCGGACATGATTCTATTTGACGCCATGCAGTAAATGGGTGGGCTATGGAAAGAAAATACGGATGGTCATTAACAGGAAAGTGAAGTTTCAAATCAATCAGACTTAATGTTGTAGAAATAATAGGTAGCTGAAAAGCTTAAATATAAATTATGCCAAAATTATAACGCAAATTTCTAATGAATTTTACCTTGACCTTGCTGTATACTACAAGTATAATGTTAATGTATATCCCTGTCAAAAACGTACCATCATTGGTTACTGTACATGTAATTAGTGTGAGATGGAACTATCTAATATAACATACGGCCGAGACTGGAGAAATGGGGATTATGGAATTTGTGACCAGTGCAGCTCCTGGCCAAATAGCACACTTCTGTAGTCTGATAACAATCTATATTTGCTTGTTTGAAACATGACAGGTGTTTCATTGATGGTATGGCCACCAGTGCAGATCCTGATCAGACTGTGCGGATGCACAGGCTGATCTGGATCTACACTGGTCACAAAACTCATACACCCCATTTCTCCAGTCACATATATCATGCATGTTAGTGCCAACTAAACTAAACTTCTCATTCTAGTTCTCCCTCTATTTGTTCTTCCCATTTGTTTGGTTTCCCTTCATGATCTGGCTTCCTTTCCTGTGTTAGTTTCCCCTGGTTTGTTAGTTTCCTGCTGAACATCATCCCACTTAGTTACCATTTTCTGACGGACAATTTTCTCCTTCAGTCCCAGTGTCCAGACATGTCACAGCTTCTCCTTTCCTCCGCGATCTTTTACAAGTCATCCGTCTTGTCATTTCCCCTGACCACCACCATCTAGGATTACGCTTACACACAAAAGCTGTTGACTTCACAGTATCTTCAGAAATGATTTCATTATCAGTTGCTTCACCAATCCCCGACATGCTAATCTCATTACTTTGGTCCAAAGCAGCGAGGTTTGCTATTCTTAGCTTCCTCCTTTCGGCTTCAATGGTTACATCTTTATACGGATCAAACACAATGACGACATCTTCCGCCTCATTTTCCGGCCGAGGTGGCGCTTCTGGCTCATCATCGCCGACGTAATGAAGTCCATCCATGGTGGTTGTATCGTACCTCTCTGTGTGATCCTCCAGCCCGGCAGGACTTGGCTCCTCATTTATTGTAAGTTTCTGTTCACCACCGTCAACCTTGCTGTTCAGATCATTCACATCAATTTCCAAAACATTCAGTATGTCAAGAGAAATATTGGACAGATTTTCCTGTGTTTCTCCTTTTCCAGGTGACTTCTTTTTGTTTGTATTGTCAACACCTTCTGCTAGTACTTGCATCTTATTTTCTGAAGGAGATCCTCTAACCATATTGACAGTAACATTAGCTACTTGCCCCACTACAATTTTCAGATCTACAATAATCTTTCCTTAGTTCATTTACTTGCATTTCCAAAGAAGAACCATCAACCTTGGACGTCCCACTTTGACCACACCCAACTGTATTATCAAATGTTGAATGCAAGTTGCTATGTTTGTTGGCAACTGGGACATTTTTCGCTGCCTCCACCTCAAGAGAACCATCTTTAGCCTTGTCATTTATTGTTGTACTTTTCCTCTTTGTTTTAGTCTTAATGTCGACTTTATCTTCCCCGATGACACCTCGTAAATTGTTATAATGCTTCCTGAGCGTTGGTGGGAGTCTATCAACCTGTCCTTCCACAGCGTCAACAAGGTTCTTTATATCAACATATCCAGCGGGTTTGTTAGTCCCAACAGACTCGGCAATGTCAGCTAATGGAGTCACATAAATGACAGGATCTTCTTTCCTGTGTGCTTCATAATTGTCAACCTTTGCCATTGTTGAAGGCATCATTTTATTATTCTCCGGCTCATCTGGCTTGGAATATTGATCTAAATTAAAAGCTCCAGTTAAATGCTAGTACTAGTATGTTAAATATGTGGACTATATGGTGTTACATGTACATGTATGGCAGTTAGCTGTCCTGTCCTGCTCTCATAGATGAGGAGCAGTACAAGAGAGCAACGTGGCTACATCTATGTGAAGTACATGATGATGGAAATCATTTCGGTACAAATCTTATGCACTAGCATAAGATTTGTACCGAAGTGATTTTCATCTTTACGAGCAACCAGCGTTTAAATTTACATTTCTATCGCTTCACATAGTAATATGTGAATATGTGCAATTTTAAATACAAAACTACATGTGGGGAACACAGGCATTCGGTGTGTTTCAGCTTTCATCGGTATAACTCTATATATATGAACAAGGCTTCTAACTTTCGTCGGACACGACCTCGTATAATAACAAAATAACATGTTTAACATTGTAATTTTCTATGCATTCTATGTATTTCTGCAGGATAATGATAATTCTCAAATGATCATATGAACATGCCACTAGAATATTGACATTAGAGCCTTAAACACATTACTTCATTTGTTATGATACATGTACGAGGTTGTGTTGGACCTAGAAAAAGCAGCTGTAATTCGATATGATTTGCATAATTATGTTCTAACTATGCTATTTTAGCCAGAAAACAATACTTCTCAAATGAACATGTGCACTTTCTGTCAAAATATTCACATTAGCGTTAATAAAATTGCCTTGTACTTCATATAGATAGGGTTATACCGATGAAAGCTGAAACACGCCGAATGCATGTGGTGGGGAATAAAGTAAGACACAAAAACATATGCATAGCAAATGGTACTACCAAAACTGAACACTCGATTTGATTTGATTTAATGGTGTTTAATGGCCTGTCAACAGGAAAGATAAAACACGAGAAGACAAGGTGTAATATGTGGCTACCACTGGAGAAATCAAGCTTATTGATGTTGCGACCAGTGTAGATCCAGATCAGCCTGTGCATTCCCACAGGCTGATCAGTATCAATTTTCTCAAGGAAACACCCTTTATGCTTCTAGCAAGCAATATAGATCGTAGATTGTTATCAGGCTACAGGAGCATGCATGCTATTTGATCAGGAGCTACACTAGTCACAAATCTCATAAGCTCCATTTATCCAGTCACAGCCACATATAAGGACAGGCAAGGTAACTTGTATTTGATCAGGAGTTACACTGGTCACAAATCTCATAAGCCCCATTTATCCAGTCCAGCCACATATAAGGACAGGTATTTCCCGCCAAGGGAGGGGGTGGGTTTGGGGAGGCGTGTGGGTGATTAGAAGGTGGTTTACCTGGTATGCGGGGTGGTATTTTTGGTATGTTTTTCATAGGGGCTAATTTTGGTTTGGCAGGCGGCCCAACAGGTACATGTAAGTCCAACATAATATCGTCTGGATCTGGTTAAAAAACAAGACTCACAAATCACTTGTTATTGTTTCAGAAACATGTGCTTGCAAATGTCCAAGAGGTTGTTAACTCTTTGCATGCTGGGAAATTTGTGGGCTATAAATAGTTCAAAAATAGCAGATAACAATTCATTATATTTTCTTTTATATCTCCTTATAAATGTCATGAATATGTTTTGGAATTTCATGAGAATGAAATGTCAAGACATATTTACAGAGAGAAATAAAACATATACTCCTTAGATTCGTTTGGCGGATATTTTCGCTAGCATGCAAAGAGTTAACTACAGTAAAGAAACAAAATCAGTTAAAATCAGGTTATCTAAAATTGGCTAATGATTATGTTAATTTAATGCTTTCACCCCTAAGTAACTGGAATGAAGAATACAGACTAATCCATTTATCAATAAGGGTTACTGTTTTTAGAAATAGGAAAATATCAGCAAATAGTGCAGATCCAGATGAAACGGCTCGTTATGAGCCGGCTCATCTGGTCCTGGATCTACACTGTTTGAAAACATTATGATTGAGGTCTGAAGTGTTAAATGGGTTAACATACAACTGTAAACTAGATGTATTTTGAAATTTACTAGACATGCAATTTATATATTAATCAGCCCTAAACCAAATGTATTTTGAAATATAGTAAATGTGCATTTCATTTAAAGCATACTAGTACATGTATGATACAAAATTTGGATTTTCTACAAAGCGGTAAGCATAACTTGTAGCACAGGCAGGGAATGAATACTGTCGTCTACTACTTATTGTATCTAAACAATACAAACAAGAAATAGCATTATTAAACGAAGCTTATCCCCTCGCTGGCAGCCTTGATACTAATAAAAACAAGAAATGCGTCTGTCGAATGCGGATGTAACCTGCAGCATATTTGAGAAACTGTGACAAAGTGGTTAACCGAAAAGTGTGACGGACGGACAGACGGCCAGACGGACGGTCCAAACACTATATGCCACCCGTTTCTTCGAAACCCGGTGCCAACGGACAGACGGATGAACGGACGGTCCAAACACTATATGCCACCCGTTTCTTCGAAACCCGGTGGCATAAAAACATGAACATGTTAGCCTTACAAACAACGTGAACGCAAGTCGTCAGTGGCCTTGACCCTGGGTGGTCGGACGTGGGGTGTATGCAAAACACAGCACCATCTCTAGACATACATTGTGGCCAAATATTATCAAAATTGGTGTAGCAGTTCATAAGTTATTGAAAAATGAAAGGTGTTACTAACATACATACACACGTATGCATGTACGTACATGTATGGACTAACACTATATCCTCCCCTCTTGCCTATCGGCAAGGGGATAACAAATTTGGCCAGATACCAAGTGATTCTAATGTGCTGACAATACAGATTTTATCGAGACAAATGGGAAGAAACAGGCAGATGGAAAATCACTGTAATTTAACTTTTATCCAGTCTATTAACCATTAGACCGCTATCTTAATTTTTTTGTCGTCTGCTGTTTATTTTCCATTTTTATCATCAAAAACATGCTTTGACGGCACTTTAGAATAATTAACAACATGCTTTGACCATGTTTTTATTGAGAAATAAAGCAAGATATAAAAGCAACAGCAGACGACAATTGTTGTGAGTAGGGTTAATATTTGCGGCTGTGACTGGAGAAATGGGGCTTATGCAATTTGTGACCAGTGTAGCTCCTCATATAGCAAACCTATGTATCCGGATAACGATCAATATTTCTTGTTCAAAGCAAGACAGTTGTTACATTGATGAAATGACGAACAGTGCAGATCCTAAACAGACTGTGCAGATGCACAGTCTGATCTGGATCTACACTGGTCGCAAAACCCATAAGGCCAGTTTCTCCAGTTATAACCACATGCGAATGTGCTTAACGTCTCAGCAACAGGTAATGTCATATAGAGACGGGGCCACAGTTTTAACCCTTACTATGCTGAATTAAATTTTGTCGTCTGCTGGAAATGTTTTATTTTAAATATTTCTCGATAAAAACCTGTTTTGGCAGCGCATGAGAATCGTCTCCACTGGAGACAATTCTCATGTGCCGTCAAAACAGGTTTTTTGTTAAGAATTAAGGCAAAAATGAAAAACAGCAGACGACCATTTTCGTCTCCCTCATAGTAAGGGTTAAAGTCTCATCCGACAGACCAGTGGGATGGAAATACTATGCAAGTATTTTTCACGCCTATGGTGAAGATTGAACTCATGGTATTCAAGTATTGAACCCTCCGGTATTCAAGTCCAATGTCATATCCCCTAGGTCATATCCCATACCTCACATTTGGTCAGATAACATTTAAAAATACCTATTTACTGCAATGTAAATATTAACACTGGTTACAACAATGTAGATAAGAATCCACTATCACTAATGTAATTACAACTATTATAACCTGCGCTATCTTAACCCATTACAACCAACATACGCCTATAGGGGTAAAACACATCCAGTTACCTTAAAACATTTTCTTTAAAGTTTATATGGTAAGTTTTTTGTTGTGACCACTCATTTGAACGATCTAAGACACCATTCAATTGGCGGCCACAGCATAATTTGTTTGTCAAAATCAAAGATATATTTACATTTTCTTAAATATATATAAATTATATTAACCCTTAGACCGCTATCTTATTTTTTTGTCGTCTGCTGTTTATTTTCTATTTTCCATTTTTATCATCAAAAACATGCTTTGACAGCACTTTAGAATGATTTACAACATTCTTTGACAGCACTTCAGAATCATTTCCATTGGAAACGATTCTGAAGTGCTGTCAAACCATGTTTTTATTGAGAAATAAGGCAAGATATAAAACAACAGCAGACGACAATTGTTGTGAGTAGCGGTCTAATGGTTAATGGATGACCAATGGGTAACAGGAAAAACATTGAAAAAGCGATCACAAATCAAGCCACGAAAATAAAATTTCTGATCAAGAAAAATTTGGCGAATGGCCATTGCTACCAGATCCTGATCAGACTATGATGCACACTTATTAACCCTTAGACCGCTACTCACAACAATTGTCGTCTGCTGTTGCTTTTACATATTACCTTATTTCTCAATACAAACATGTTTTGAAAGCACTTCAGAATCATTTCCAATTGAAATGATTCTGAAGTGCTGTCAAAGCATGTTGTAAAGTATTCTCAAGTGCTGTCAAAGCATGTTTTTGATGATAAAAATGGAAAATAAACAGAAGTCGACAAACAATTAAGATAGTGGTGTAAGGGTTAATCATTCATTATACAGTCAGCAAAACAATAGTAAATTCTTAGAATGCTTGAAACGAAAATATATACAATGTATCTGCATTTGTTTTATATTTTGTCAAGAAAAAGATTTTAAAGTTCTGTAATTTATCGGGGATATAAACTTGGAAAAGTCGCGGGAATACTGGACGAGGCCTTCCGGCCTTCGTCCAGTATTCCCGCAACTTTTCCAAGTTTATACCCCGATAAATTCCACAAAACGGCCATTCATTCTTATAATGGCCGGACATACGCACCTTTGGGGAGTATTTTCTGCAGCAGCCCCCCACCCCCGCTGTTGGCCTTGTTGCCGCTGGCGCCGGAGTTACCACGGTCACAGTCGGCGGTGGTCATCGCGCAGTCCGTGAAATACATGAGGAGCACCACGTCGAGCAGGAACCACACCATAGACGTGGCGATCACGATCTTGATGTACTGAAGCTTCAGGCGGCTCACCATGGTGACGGTCTCGTTGTCTAGTCTAATGTGCCGTCAAGTGAAGTGTTGATTGTGGCTCGAAACCACGATGATCCAACCTTTGATGGTGCACGGTGCAGCCTGCAGGTTGTCAAGACTATAGTTAACAAGTGTTAATACGCAGGCCAGTGTTGATTGTGGCACGAAATCAAGATTGTGAACAGTGCAGGTTGTCTAGTTTACGCGGGCCAGTGTCTCTTTCCGGATGTCGCTAGTTTATCACAGTGATCTGCTCCTGAAGTTTACCCCCTAGGATTCCTATCCCGGTCCAACAGATTTTCACTCCACTTTACGGTCACTCTCCCTGGTATTGTCTCCTTATGTGCTATCTGTGCCACATACATGTAATTAATTGCTTCATGTTATGCTCCTCAGCTAATGCCTTTCATTCAACACCGTCCTATATTCCTGCTACCAAGCACCAACATTATTTGTCAAAGCAAGTAGTATTATTCCAATCTAACCTATTTTTATTTTATGTGCATGCATATATTTCTCCACAACAAAACAGTTTTCCTTCACACAAACAATAAGAAATCAAACATACAACGAGGCACGTTAGACTCCAAGCAACAGGGTAATTGCTAAATCACCTAATGTGGCAGACAGACAGTGTTTTGTGATGTCATTTACCGCGGATTACGTATTGATCTACACACAGCCATACACCAGCACGTATATATCGCATATTCTCAGAGTAATTAATTAATCACTCACATTGCAATCAAAAGGCATTATAAGTAAATTGAAAATCAATATTTCCTACGATGTGGCAATATTCCCCGGGCGCTGATTTTATCTCGGTCGGCACAATCAGATGTCAGTTATTACATCGCTGCTGGCTACACTTGACCTTGGATAGATCTGCAATATAGGAAGACAATGCTCTCTCAGATTGTATCTGGGCAATGTCAAAGAAATGGCTGGAGAAATGGGGCTTATGGGTTTTGCGACCAGTGTAGATCCAGATCAGTCTGTGCATCAGCACAGTCTAATCAGGATCTGCACTGTGTGCCCTTCCATCAATGTGTAACACCCATCATGCTTCCAACAAGCAATTAGATCGCTATGAGGCTTCAAGAGTCAGTTATCTGATCAGGAGCTACACTGGTCAAAATTCCATAAGGCCCATTTCTCCAGTTACAGCAATATATATAGATGCCATTTAGGCTCATTTCAAACTGCATTTTCCTAAATATCCCAGCAACTATTGGAGCTTGATATGTGGCTGCGACTGGAGAAATGGGGTGTATGGGATTTGCGGCCAGTATAGCTCCTGATCATATAGCACACTCCTGTAGCCTGATTTATATTTATATATGGCTTGTAAGAAGCATTACACAGGGCTCCAGGTAAGGAATTAGTAATTGAGTATTGTCACTCCATCATTTCTGAAGCAATTGGGTATTTCAAAATTTTAATTGGGTAAAATAAAATCACACTACTGTTTACACATCAACAGACAGCAATTATTGAATAGTTTGCTTCGAAATGAAAACATGTCTTGGCATTTCATTTTCATGGAAAATAAGAAAAATATGCTATATTTGTGGTTTATTAATTGTTTTCTGCAGCATGACAAAGGTACAACAAT